>JAMJFZ010000239.1:29927500-30330000 GCA_026225945.1 Cricetomys ansorgei
CTACTGCATGAGACTTTAGTCCGAATCGTTTTTAGGGTTCACTCTCCCAGATCCCACCACCTTTAGAGTCGTAAACACCAGGTCTTTGCTATAAAAGAGCCAATCCTATTCGTGAGGTAGAAAACATCACAATGGAATCATCTCCCAAGAATAGTGCCCTCCTAGTACTTTAGCTTTTGGTGTTAACATTCAGCATTAGAATTTAGAGCAGCCATGAGGTCATAGACAGATGGAGCAGACACTTAACACTGGGTCCTCCTGCTCTGCATTGTATCCAAGCACTATTATTTAGGTAATTTCAAAATCTCCATGGAATCTTGTGACATTTTGGTGTGTGTGTGTGTGTGTGTGTGTGTGTGTGTGTGTGTGTGTGTGTGTGTGTGTATGTTATCTTATGTGTTCTTGTGATAAAATACTTAAGATTGGAGTCCAATATAGAATAACTACTCTTTTTGTAGGTCTTGGGAAAATTTATGGGAGCTCATTTTTTAATTTTACTTATTATTTTATTATAGAAATTATATCAAATGCATCTGTTCACATGAACTCACAGCTTTATAGTTCTGTGTTATCTCATACAGCAAAATCAGTTTATTCAAAAAGTATTATAAGACTTCCAACTGGGCGTGGTAGCACATGCCATTAATCCCAGCACTCAGGAGGCAGATGCAGGTGATCTCTCTGAATTCGAGGCCCATCCTGTCTATGAGTTGCAGATTAGCCTGGACTGTTACACAGAGAAACCCTGTTCCCATGGGGGGGGGAGAAAACCTTTCAAAAAAATTAAGTTTTTAAATCTTTCGTATATATATATATATATATATTCAGTGACTTTGTTGTCAAAAGTATTGCACATTCAAAATCCAAATACTATCTTTTCAATGTACTAACAATGCAATATGTACTAAGGATGTCCAGTGCCTGATTTATGAAGTATAACATAAGCAATCATTTTGAAGATGAGAACCTTTCCATGATTGAATCCCATTTTTGGAGTAATCATATGATTACAATTATTGATATTTCTTTGAGCTTTACTACACATTTACGTGCTATTCCATTTTTTCTCTTCAGAGGGTCTTGATGTAAATAAAATACTATACTAATATTTTCTTATTTGACTCGATTTCTTCACTGAACATTGTACTTAGGAGATCAATATATGTTGATGATACAGAGTGCTTATTTCTTTTATCTGAACTTTAGTAAGGCATCCCATGAATACACCCCAATAGTTTGTTCATGTATTTTCATATCAGTGTACATTTGGAACATTTCCAGTCTTTGATTTTATAAACAGCATTTCTCTAAATCAAGTTGTGTGTGCTTCAGGTGTTCATATGAACCTGTGGTCCGTGGCTCTCATCCAGTTCCTATAGCACTTGCTACAGATTTGTGTACAAAATTGGAGGCTATATATTTAGAAGATTTGACAGCTATTTTTGCTCTTCATAGAGCTCATTAACTCATCATTGATGAGGCATTTACAATGTTGGTGGTGGTGAACTTGTGGCGAGTCACAATATGAACACAGCCAAGTCAGTCTCATTTAACTCGTCTGACCATAAAAGAAAGAAAAATAATAGCACAGGTGTGTAGGAGCATGGATGTGTCCAGAAACTGAGAAAGGAGGGCCATATTCAAAGCTGCCTGGGCTGCACAGTGAGACCCTGTGGCAAAACGAAACCAAACCAAAAACACATACGAGGCATGTACATTAGGATCCTGTGGTACTTTAAAAACTGGACTGCAACTGTACCCCAAAATATAAACATACAAGTAAAGGTACATGTGTTTGTCTAAGTCTCTATATGATTTTTATGGGTTAATATCCTATACGGTATAGTGACTATAATTAAATGGTAATATGTTGTTGGGTTGTTTGTTCCTTTGTTTGTTTCTTGAGAGTCTGAATCAATATATGTCTAGGCTCAAAACTCACTATGAGGACAAGTGGCTTTGAAGGCCAGGTCTTACTGCCTTTACCTTCCAAGTTCTAGGACTGAAGATCTGCCTCGCTACACCTAGTACATATGTTGTAATACTGAAAAATAAAAATTCAATGGATGTTGTGTTCTACCACAGAAATGAGAAATGTGTGAAGTAATGTATCATTAACACGTATATTGTACATCCTAGAAAATAAAATGCCGTGTTGTTTGTGATTAATACTTAAGACTGTGTCTATCTGTAGTTTTTTTAATTTTATAATTAAAGTTACTTTTAAAATGCATAATTTGACATTAAAATTTGTAGCTTTATGGTTAATGCTGAATTTGTTGTAAAGGTCACTATATTTTATGGGATATGAAGGAAGGAATTACCATTTTAGAATATAGCAACGATAAACAGAATAATGAAATCAAGATGATTTCAAATAAATGAAGACCCAGCGTCTTACAAGTTTTACTCAGATGTACAATTTATCACATATTTGACTTAGTTCTTTATCTATAGTTGTTGGTAATTCATGAAACTAAGCATGTTCAATATTTCTCAGATATTAATAATTTAGGAAACTACACATGTTCAATATTTCTCAGATATTAATATTTCACTTTTTTTATAAAGATAGATCTCATTATGTATTGCTGGCTGGCCTGGGCAGCACACTCCCAGCCATCCACCAACTTATGACTTTAGGCATGATGGCATACACTTTTAATCCCAACACTTGGGAGGCAGAGACAGGAGGATCTCTGTTCGAGGGCAGCTTGGTCTATAGAGCAAATACCAGGAAAATTAGAGATACAGTATGAGATCCCGCTTCAAAAATCAAACAACAACAAAAGAAAGGGGACCTTAAACAGGTCATGGTAGTGCATGCATGTAAGCCTAGCACTTTGTGAGGCTGGGACAGAAGACCAGCCAGTTTGAAGCCAGCATATTGAGTAGTTCACAGTGACATCACAGTCAATGCTCCATGGAAATACAAGGTAGATTCAGCAGACAAATGCATCTAAGAGCATATAGTAAATGCAAGGCACTATGAACCTGGTGATTCTTTTTGATAAATGTAAAGATTGCACACAAATTCCTGATACCAGGAACTAATTGTTTTCAACTTTATTGGTAACTAATACAGCCATGAATTAGTAAAACCATATCAATTTCAGTTTTGCTTCAATAGCTGGGAGTTTAGATGTTCTAGAACATTGCTTCTCAACCTTCCAAATCCTGTGACTAATGCAGTTCCTCATGTTGTGGTGACCCCAACTGTAAAATTATTTTTGTTGCTACTTGATATCTGTTATTTTACTACTATTATGAATCTTAATGTAAATATCTGATGTGCAGATGGTCTTAGGTGAGCCTTGTGAAAAGGTGGTTCAACTCTCAAAGGGGTCACAACTCACAGGTTGAGAACTGCTGTTCTGTAGCGTGTTCACTACAATGACAAGGAGATGTTCTAGAGTGAAGTTCCAGAAGAAAAAATATTTACAGGCATTGCAACTTTCCACTGGGAAAGACTTGCTGTGGAAAACAAGTCCCAGTAACAAAGCAAATCCATGACCTCTTGAAAAGCAACTATTTAAGTTAGACTGTTTTTGTTAGAACATGCTGTGGAAGCTTACTATTTAAAAGATGCTGCTTTGCTATGAGAGTACAATACCCAAGGACAGCAATTTTCCATAGGGAATGTCAGATATTAGTTCATATACATGAACCACCTGTTTCTGTGTTCATTAAACATTTGATCCTGACTCTTACAGATGCTACTGAGAAGCCAGACTTGCACAATTATCTTCATCTTGTATGTATAATGCTCTTATTATTTCTATTTATGAAAGGAATGCGATATGATTTTTAAGATCAGAGAAGAAAAAAATAGAAAGTGCAAACCCAAAAGAGCCAAGATTTTAGATTTTTAGGGCATGTTCTTTAAACCCACCATTAGTGAAGAAGAAAAATCTGGACATTGTAATTGCATATTATGAATGGTTCTAAAGAGTTTGAAAGAATTCTTTGAATTTCACTTGCCATCAAAAATATACACCTACCAAGGCTGCAGAGATTGCCCAGTGGTTAAGAGCTGGGACCGCTCTTGCAGAAGATCTGAGTGCAGTTCCTAGCACAGCAGGAAGCTCCCAACCAGCTAATGACTAGAACCAGGTCATCAGAAGCTGTCTTTCTGGCTTAAGAAGGCACCTACACACACACACACACACACACACACACACACACACTCGGATCCTCACACAGACTCACACTGTGTAGAGGAACACTTGAAAGAAGTTTTTGTTATTTTGGCTTCTTTAAAAATGCAAAATGGCATTTGGATTAGGGTTGTGTTCCCAACCCAGGTGTGATAGATATTTACGAGTTGGGTTTGGAATGCTTGATGCAGGTGGCTATAATTTGGTTAGGGGAAGTCATTCTGGCACCTGTAGCTTGTTTTTGGGATTGTGTGCCGCATGGGTTTATGCAACCTTTTGGCTTATGGTATAAAATGACTAAAGCCCTGAGAGTCAGAGTGGGCATTGGTTGGTGGTTTATTTGTTGGGTTGCTGTCATTAGTGTGACAATTCCTAAAAGAACAAAGGTTGGAAAGATTGAGTTGACAGACCGTGAGCTGGACGCTAGTCTGACTCACTGTCAGCTAGTCCTCTTCGAGCTTAGGACAGCCTAAATGTGAAGATGTTTACCTTTCTCTCATTCTATATCAAGGCCACTTGCAAAAGCAGTGAAGATTTCTATCTTTCTTTTCTCCTTCCCTAAATAGAGGGTAAAAGATTGTAGTGTGCTGCTACACATAATTAAAAACAAAATAAATCGTTTAAGCACATTAGATAGATAACACATTAGATAGATAGATAGATAGATAGATGATAGATAGATTAGATGATAGATAGATAGATAGATGATAGATAGATAGATAGATAGATGATAGATAGATAGATGATAGATAGATAGTCCTATAAGAAACCAATAAGGGCTAGGCATAGTATCTAAGGCTGTAATTCCAGCACTCAGAAGGCTAAAGCAAGAGAATAATGATTTCCAAGATGAACCTGAAGAAGAGGACAAAACTGTATCAAGGAGGAGGAGGAGGAGGGAGAAAGGAGAAGAAAATGAAATCAATAAATCATAAAGTCAAAGGAGGTTTGGAAGCAAATTGTGTAGTGCTCAGTGACTAGGTTCATTTTGTTTTAAAGCTAATGACTATACTTATACTTGCATTTAATGATTAGGTTTCCGTGAATGTATTCTGAGGATGCACCCCTAATATGTGCATGATGCTGTTAATAAAAGGATTACTTTAAAATTTATTATTATTGTTGTTGTTGTTATTATTATTATTATTTGTGTGTATGTGTGTATGTGTGTATGTATGCATGCTGTATGCGTGCACATGTACCAAAGTAGTGCATTTGTAGAAGAGGAAACTTTAGCTGTCAGCTCTCTTCTTCCATCGTGGATTCCAGGGATCCAACTGGAATGATCAGGTCTTGGTGGCAATTACTTTTACACTCTGAGCCATCTCGCTAGCTCCAGAAAGGATTTTCTGTTTGTTTTTTGTTTTGTTTTGTTTTTCCAGACAGGGTTTCTCTGTGGTAATTCTGGCTGTCCTGGAACTCATTCTGTAGACCAGGCTGGCCTGGAACTTCCAGAGATCCACCTGTCTCTGTCTCCTCTTGGGTCTCCAGCCTTCAGCCTTGGACCTGAGCTGTTTCACTGGCTTCTTTCGGACTGTGAAGTTACTGTTTCTCTGACTCCCAGGCTATTGTGGGAATACCCAGCCTCTGACCATGTGAGCCAATCTACTTGATACCTCTTATCATCCCACATGTATTCTGTTGAGCCAATTTGTCTGAAAACTTAATGCTTAAGTATGATTAATGTCACTCACTATTTATTGCAGCCTACGATTATCTTCTGCTTATTACAGACTAGTGGAAAATGGTTACAAGCGGTCTTGGGTAATTGGATTTCTATGAAATAGCTGTCATGCCTTTCTGTTTGTTTGTTTGGTGACTCAAAGCAACTTGAAGTTGACCATAGACAGTGCACATGTTTTTTGACCAGACTTGGGATTGTCATTCACTCTTTATATGGTGACTTTCCATGAAGAAAATACTTCATTTTAATGAAGCATCAATCTATCTCTTTGTGGTGGCACTTCTTTTTGAAAAAAAAAATCTTTTCATTGAGGAAATCAGAAAGCTATTTTCTTATGTGTTCTTTCACTTATTTTATTAATTTATACATTTGATTTGCATTGAATTTCCTATTAAGCTGGAGAATGCAGGTCGGTATAGTGAGCGTTTGACTGGCATGTTTGAAAGCCTGTGTTTGTGCTCAATTGCTGTTCCCAAAATGAGCGATAAATTCGAGGAAAGGTCTAGTTTCTTTATCTTTCCTCTGTTAATTACCAGTGTCTCCAACACCTTTCATCCAGGAAACCCATCTTTTCCCCATCTATCTTTAAAGGATGCTTATCAAAAAGGATACGTTATAAGCTAAATATTTTGCCCCAGCAATATTTTTTTTATTGGATTAGGCCCTCATTCTGTGGCCAAACTGGTCTAGAACTCACTGTGTAGACCAGGCTGCCTTTGTATGTCAGATGAATCTCCTGCCTCAGCCTCCCAAGCTCTGACATTCCAGGCTCAGCTCCTCACCCTCTGTCTCAACACGAAGGACTTTGTAATGAGGACTTTGTAATGTAATAAGTTTAAGAAATACCTCAGTACAAGCCCAGGCAAGAAGCGTTTTCTTCCTGTTTTTTGCAGGAATGGTTTAAGTTCTCATGCTTGTGATCTATTAGATGCTGCTAGAACGAACTGGCTCTTTCAGGGAATATTTTTAGGAGATTTGATAGACATTTACAGTCATAAACCAATTGAGAAAAAGCATTCTTTTAAAATGTCTTCTCAACTGTGATAGGACTATCCAACTATCTACTTATTTGTCTTCTGAAGATCTTCAATATAATTTTATGTCTTTCCACATAACAAAATGCATTTTCCCATTGACCTGAAGTACCTTGTTATTTAAATTGCTATTTTAGTCGACCATTTGACTAGTTAAAATAAATATTAACTACTTTATTATACAAAAAAAAGAATTTAAAATTTAATTTTGCTATTATGGAAAAAAATAATTTAAGTACTAATGTAGTGGTTTTTCTTTTTGGTTTTGGTTTCTTTAGAAGTTTTGTTGTTTGAATTTTGAGACAGGATTTCACTCTGCAACCCACCTTGACTCAGTCTAAGGGTTCTTCTACCTCACCCCCTTGAGTGTTGTACAGGGACATGTGCCACCATGTCCAGCTGGTATTTGATAAGTTAAATTCTGTGGATATAATTGCATTTCTAGTTCATAACTACAAAGATACCCAAGATATCCCTGTTTTATCATTGCAATCTCTAATGCAGCATGGTTATATCTAACTTTCATCGTGTGTGTGTGTGTGTGTGTGTGTACTTTATGTGTGTATGTGTGTATGTGTGTGCAAAATGTTGACTATTAATTTTCTTGAGGAAGCTGGTTGGGAGACTTAAAATTTCTAATATTTTTTTCATTGTCTGTTCTTCCTGATTATTTCTTTTTCATTTATTTCTAATCATCATGCCCTTTCTCTTTTATCTAAATGTATTTTGTGTTCTATTTCTTAGCCCTTTCCTGGACATTTAATTTCCTCTCTGTTCACTACTTTTCTTACTGTAAGCGCATTCAATTTAAACTTCCCCTTAAACTAAAAAAAAAAAAAAAAAAAAAAAAAAATTATCTACTATATTTTATGCGTATGTAGGTTGCCTGAGTATATGCATGGATACTATATGCAAGCAGGAAATTCAGAGGTCAGACAAGTTGGCTTTCCTGGAACTGGGTTTACAGGTTGTGAGCCACCATATGGGTGCTGGGAACCAAACCTGAGTCCTCTACATGAGCAGTAAGTGCTCTTAGCTGGTGAGCCATCTCTCCAGCCCTTCCCCTTTGCATTTATAACAGTTAAATTATGAAGTCTTGGTGTGTGGCATTTTCATAGTTATTCATTTCTAAATATTTTTTATTTTTGTTTTGATTTCTTCACAAAACATTAGTTACTTAAATTAATGGTTTTCCTGTCTTTTCCAAAACAGGAGAAGCTTTCCTTTAACATTAAATTCTATTTTAAATGAGATGGTGAGGAAGTATGGTTATATACTAATTATGCTTTCAAAATTTATAAGATCATCTCTATTTCTACACTTGGATTTACTGATCAATATTAAAGTTGCTGGTATACTTAACTCATTAAAATGATACATTAAAATTTTCAAAAACTGCCTAGCTTATTTTGAAGTGTGGATGGTAATTTTAAATTATATCTTCTATTTTAAAAAATTATTGATACAATATATCCCAACCACAGTTTTCCCTCCCTCTACTCCTCCCAGACCCATCCCTCACTCCTATTCTCTCTCTCACATGCACTCCTCCTCTTTGCTTCAGAAAAGAGCAGGCCTTCCAGGGATATCAGCCAAATACAGCATGACAGGATACAATAAGACTAGGCACAAACCTTCACATTAAGGCTTCATTACCTCACTGGATCTGGGTTACCTCACTCTGGGTGATTTTTTTTCCTAGTATCATCCATTTGCCAGCAAATTTCATGATGTCATTTATTTTTAATAGGTGAATAGTACTCCATTGTGTAAATGTACCATTTATTTATCCATTTTTCAGTTGAGGGACAGCTAGGCTGTTTCCAGTTTCTGGCTATTATGAATAAAGCTGCTGTGAACGTAGTTGGGCAAGGGTCCTTATAGTATGATGGAGCGTCCTTCGGTATATGCCCAACAGTGGTAAAGCTGGATCATGAGGTAGATGGATTCTCAATTTTCTAAGAAATCACCATACTTATTTCCATATGGCTATACAAGTTTGAACTCACACTAGCAATGGAGGAGTGTTCCCCTTGCTCCACATCCTCACCAGCATGAGCTGTCTTTGTGTCATTGATCTTAGTCATTCTGATAGGTGTAAGATGGAATCTCAAGGAGCTTTGTTTTGAATTTTCCTGAGTGTTCCTTAAGTGTTTCTCATCTATTCGAGATTCCTCTAATGAGAATCTGTACCCCATTTTTAATTGTATTATTTGTTTTGTTGATGTCTAGTTTCTTGAGATTTTTATATATTTTGGATATTATCCCTCTATCAGAGGTGGAGTCGATGAAAATCTTTTCCCATTTAGTAAGGTTGCCATTTTTGTTCTGACATTAAAAACAGACACATTGATCAATGAAATTGAATATAAGACACAGACATAAATTCACACACCTATGGACATCTGATTTTCAATAAACAGGCCAACTGTATTAAAGGGTCATAGCATTAGGAAGGTTTAGAACTACTGACCTAAGACATCCATGTCTCAATAAATACTTTATTAACATTTTAAAATTTTAAATCCATAAAATGCAAGCATATATGTTACACTATAGTAAAACATTAGATAGTTTTACCCAAGTAAAGAAAGATCAATGCACACCCAACTTATGCCTTTTTCCAATTGCATATACATACCAGGCATGTATCAAAATATTCTGCCTTAATGTAAAGTTGCTATCCATATCCCTTCCCTTTATTTTTTAATTTTGTACTTTATTTTTAATTGTGTGTGTGTGTGTGCATGTGTGTGCATGTGTGCACATGAGTGCAGCTATCTGCAATGGCCAGAAGAGGGTGAAGATTCCCTGGAATTGTTTTGTGAGCTGCCTAACTTGGGTTCATGAAACTTAGATCTGGTCTTCTGCAAGAGCAGCAATCACTCTTAACCTCTGAGCCAGGTCTCCATCCCCTTAATTTTTAGTTATTTACTATACTTTTGTAGGGGCCACATATATGGGGGTGGGGGTGCTGGTGTTCACTTGCCATAGCACAAGTTTGTTTCTGTTCGTCATCACCTCGCATATTTATGTGGATTCTGAAGCTCAAACTCAGGACACCAGGCTTTTATGACAAATGACAAGTACTTTTACACATTGAACCATCATCTTGGCCTATACCTATTCTTTCAGTCATGGAACATAAATAATGGGCTGGCAAGATAGTCATCAGGCAAAAAGAACTTGCCTTTAAGACCTGAGTTCCTCTGCCAGGACACATAGTAGAGAGAAAGTTGTCTTCTGGTTCTACATGTATACAAGTGTGTGTGTGTGTGCGCACACACACACACACACACACACACAAATAAGTAAATCAATTAAATAGAATGTAAAGAGAACAATATATATTCATTATGCAACGTGTTTCTATTTTCCAGCTTTTTTTAATTTTAATGAAAAGAGTCATAGCCATCATACTCAATACATCTTCCTATGATTCTGCTCTTTCTGAGATTCAGTCATGTACATGGGTATGCTTCTAATTCATTTCTTCTTGCTTCAAGACATTACTCCACTGCATGTCCATAAAATACATTTCCCTCATCCAACCACTGATGGACACTGCTGTAGTCTGCCAATTTCTTCTATGATAAACAATCATGCCTCCCATTCATGTCTAAGACCTTACCTAGTGTACATACTTCACAAAAGACCTGCTCACTTAGAAGACACCAACCTCACAGGTTAAGTTACTTTAGGAAAGTAGAAGCTATTCCATGTGCTATGGACATGCATGTTTACATTTGTAGAAATACTCTATTTTATTATTTTCCATTTTTCTTAATACAGTCTGTCATTACCTATGTCAAAAACTTTAAACTTTCAGCCTATTTCATTATAGAATGTATTCAAGTTACAAGTGTTTATCAAGTATCACAGGGGGTGTCAGGAGCTATACTGAGTACCAAAATGCTTTCAGTTTTTTTTTTAAATTTTATTTATTTATTTATTTATGTGTATGGGCTTTCTGCCTGCATTGTGTTTGTGCACCATATTGGTGCCTGGTGCCCTTGGGTGGCCCAAGACTGGAGTTACAGATGTTTGTGAGCTAACAGGTGGCTGCTGGAAGTTGAACTTGGGTTCTCTGGAAGAGCATCTAGTGCTCTGAACCACTGAGCTATCTCTCTAGCCCCATGCTTTTGATTTTATATTCCTTTATTCCAACAGTTGATTACTATACAGATGCACACTAGATGCTCAACACCAAAGCTCACCCAATCATCATCAGCAACTGAAAATCATTTGGATACATTTAAAAGAAAATCATACAGTATGGGTCTGAGGATGCAGTTTAATAGTTAAGAATTTTCCAGCATGTGAGCCCATTGCTTTCCTAATCTCTGGTTCTAAGATTAAATACAACTAAACAGATCAAATGTTCAAAATAGTAATAATAATACCTGCACATAACCAGTGCATGGCATGCTGTAAATTGCTGAATAAATTGTTTTAAAAAGAATACTTGTTGTTTTCTAACTTCTAATGCTATGGCAGTGTCTTTGAACATTAACTATCAAGCTTTTATTTTTTCCCCCCAAAAAATAATCATTTGGGGCTGGGGCAGTGACTCCATAATTATGTGCATGTATTGGCTGATTTTACAGAAGAGCTAGGTTCCATCCCAGCACCCACATGGCAGCTCACAACTGTCTGTAACTCCAGAGGATCCCATGCCCTCTTCTGGCCTCAGTGGGCACCAGGCACACACACGGTGCACAGATATACATGTAGGCTCAGTTCCCATACACACTAAAATTCTTTTAATTAAAAATATAACCATTTACATAGTATTAAGAAAAATGTTGAATCTGAAAATTGCCTCACATTAAGAACTAATCATTCTGCTTCTCTCTCCCATTATCCCTGGAAACAGAATATGATGCTGTCTTAACTCTAACATCCTCAATGACTACGCTAAGCACAATTAGAGTTTCATCAGCCAGGGAGTTCTCCAGACCACAGCCAAACATTCTCCTTCCATCTCCTCTTCACTAAACAGCCTATGTCCTCCACTAAATAAGAACTGCAATAATGGAAACATTGTCCCTTTTGCCTTACCAGGATACTATTAAGTCTCACACCTTGACTATAATGTAGGTGTCCCAGCAAGAAAATATTTATTGCTGACACACCTTGACAAATAAAAGCTGCTTAATGACTATGTATGACAGCCTGTTGAAGGAATTTTTTTAGCTTACTTCCTGGTTCAGAAGCAAAGGACAGGATATAAAAGAAGGGTTAGATTAATGTAAAGAAAATTATACTGAAATGATCTGAAGGATGAACTTACTGGAGCAGCTTACATTCCTTAAAATTAACTGTTCTTTACAACTGAATCTTAAAAAATCATGTACTGGATTATACAGGTGTGCTTATGTGGATGTTTGCATGAGCTTCGTGGTAACCATCTTAGCAGGGTATGGTCTCGCTTATTTCCTTAGCATAAATGCCTGTTTGCCAGTGAGTCATGTGTGCTCATGACTAGAGAGCTGGCATAAGGAGGTAAGGCAAGAAACTAGGCAAGAGCACGATTTCAGGCAGAAACAATGTCATAAAAAAATGCAAGAGAATTGAAGGTGAAAGATGTCAATAGCCAACTGTTGGAGATTATTATAATACAAATCTAGCACTTCAGGAATGGATTTATGTGAACAAATAAAAAATAGTTGTGTGTATAATAAATTCCTACAAAAAAAAAATCAATGATCAAAGCAGGAAGGATACGTTCTGGTTCCACCTCCTCAATTCTTTAATCTTCTCCCTTTTGAATGGCAGTATGTTTTTACCAATTCATAAAACAAAAACATTCACATTCATATTTAAAATCAGTTTTGTGTCTAAACTCGACTTTGACATCACCATCCTAAGTAACTTTCTCCCCTTGTGAATGATGGCATAATATTCTTACCAACTCACAAAATAGAAATATTTACATTCATAATTCAAATAGCTCTTAAATCCTAACAAATTAATATGGGCTGAATATATGTGTCTCAATAGGACCCAGAAATTATACTCCTGGGAGCATAATGATAAAATGAGCCTTGGTCCAGTGAAAAACAGTAATATATGTTCAGGACAGTTTTATTTCTAACATCATAAATGATCGCCAGCGGAGGGTTTGGTAAATTACTCCTTATAAATTCACAGAAAGACATACCATGGAACAAGGAAATGAAAAAGCTACAAGCTACCCACAGGAACATGGTATACTAGGCAAGATAATCTGTATGGACAGGAGCCCAGTGGCATTTCTTATAAAGCTGGACATTTTGTGGGGGTGTCAATATTAGTATATACATGGGTAAATATTGAGTGCCTGAAATATTTATATAATTAAATTTTAAAACATCTTCATTTAGGAGCTTGAGATAGCTCAGTAGTTAAGAGTGTGCATTGTTCTTATGGAATGTGGTTCGAAGCACATGTATCCAATAATATGAAACCACCTTTAACTCCAGTTCCAAGGAATCCAGTCCCTTTTTCCAGCCTCTGTAGACACCCACAGTCATGTTCTCATGCAAACACACACACACACACACATTTAAAAATAAAAGAATGTTTTCTCTTTTAATATCGAGTTGTAGGATTAGCTCGTCTGTTTCTACTTGCCTACAAGTACTAGGCTCTAGATTCGGTTCTCTCCTTGAGAATGAAAATCTTTAAGGCTGGAGAGATGGCTCAATGGTTAAGAGTCCTGGCTGCTCTTCCAGAGGACCTGGGTTCAATTCCCAGCATCCACATGGCAGCTCACAACTGTCTGTAACTCCAGTTCTAAGCTATCTGACACACGCACACCAATGTACATAAAAATAAAATAAAGTAATTTTTAAAAAAGCCGGGTGGTGGTGGTACACAGCTTTAATCCCAGCATTTGGGAGGCAGAGGTAAATGGAGCTCTGTGAGTTTGAGGACAGTCTTGTCTATGGAGTGAGTTCCAGGACAGCCAGAGTTACAACAGAGAAACCACCCTGTCTCTTCAGTTAAAAGAAAGGTTAAAGCAATAGACCAAGACTTGACAATTAGCTTTAGACTAATTAACTACTGTTCCTAAGCTATTTCTTGAGGGATAGCTAAAGACAGACATACTGGACTGATCATCCATTTTTCAAACACACTTGTAAGAGTGAGCACAGTGTTCCTTGTGCCTCGCAGTTACCTTTACCTTTTAGCAACATTTAAATGCTCTTTGAAGTGAGTTAGGACGTTTTCTATGCAATCTGAGCTGTCAGAATTCTACTTGAGAAACTCTGACATAATCTGTTTCACCCACAACATTAAGCACAGAGATGGCCCTATATGCCTTTAAAACTTTATCTGTTTATCTCTCTTAATCAGAGCAGGAGGGATATCCCTATGGGAGTTTCCTCTTCCAGCAGGTGGATGGTCTCTGGCTCTTCTTTCACCACAAATGGTGATCTGCGGTGGGTCTACTTCTCTTTAACTCAAGAGGGATACAGTTTAGCAGTCTGAAAATTTTTGCATACCTTAATTCAATACTTATTTACTTAAACACATCCTTTAGAATAAAGAGGTGATTAAAGACCTGTTTTAGGGCCTGGAGCCTGAAGGGAAGACACATTTAATCTGCTTCTCCAGAATAGAAGCACCCTCCCAGCCTTGCTTTGGCATTCAGCTTGCTTTCTTGTCAGTGACCCAAACACACATACTACAGCACTTCTTCTCCTACCTCTTGATTAAACACTGCACCCTTCACACCAGGGCCAATGTGGGAAAGAGTTGTTATACAGAAGGAGCAGTCAGGAGAAATAGTTTAGGTAAAGATAATAGATCCCACTGGGTTGTTCTCAGGAGACTCTTTGGTTCATATCCTAATAATCCCTCTGGATGTCATCTTTAAACTACATTAACTTTGCCTGTTGACCTAGCCGGAAGTACTCTTGGAAGATACAGGAAGGTCTTAGAGCTGGATCTGGGAGAGCAGAAAAGCACAGGAAACCTTCCATCTAGAGGTTAATATAACTGGTTTGGGATTTAAATATTTATATTAAGTGCCTTAACTTATAGCCAAAAGCAAATATATGCATACAGTCTAAGAAGGGTTAAACTATCTGAAGTTGTACTGAGACTAGCATACTTTCCCTGCACTTATGGATGACGTTTCTTCTGTCCTTGTGTCTTCTGAGGGTAGGAGAGGGCAGTATTCATATGTTGAAGACCTAACCCCCATACCTTAGACAACAACTGCATTTGGAGACATGACCTTTGAAGAGGTAATTAAGGTTAAAAAAAGGTAATATGAGTGGATCCTTTAGTCATTATAAAAGGTTAGGATCTAGTCACACAGGCCCAGAGGCAACCTTGTGAAGACACAAGCAAAGGGAAGCCTCAGAAAAAGTACATATTAAACTCACTCTTGCCTTGACCCTCAACCTCCAGATTCCACAGATTCCAGGACTGTGAATAGGTGAGTTTATGCCATCTGCTACTTGGTGATAGAAAGTGTTAGGTTTCAAACTCAGGACAAACTGCTGGCTGAGCATTTAACATACCAAAGTGAACCTGGCCACCAGGTTCTCCCAGCATCTCCCAATCCCTACCTGTTACAGGGTTCTCCCAGCTTGCATACCCTGCCATCCCTACCCTGTTCTCTCCAGCTGAGGAGGCTGGGCTGCTTTTCCCCATATAATCCAGCTAGTTAGGCCTCTTGGTTTCCAGGTTTCCCTTTTCTCCCCTCTCTCTCCTCCCACCCATCTCCTCACATAGCTGTTCTATATTCTCCCTTTTATGCACTTTCTCCTCCACCAAACCTAGGAACAATCATGTCCTTTCTTTCTCATTTCTTCCTTCATTCAGAAAGTGACTCTGAGACCTTTGCGTATTCAGTACACACACAGACATTCACATTTCTAGCTCAGTGCTGCCATGATGACAATACGTTTGAGTAGCTTAATTTTTTTTTTTGTCTCGAAAGGTGTTAACTACCCAAGTGAAGAAAATAAATCAGCTTTCAATATACATAGACTTCTTAAATTGTTTCCTAAGAACTTTCTTGATTAAGTAGTTACTAATCAAAGGAAATTTAAACTAATCATTGTGATCCCTGAGGATGTGATCATAGTGTGTACACATTTATAATTAAATGAATATTCAGTATGTTTCAATTCATTGTGTAAAACTATTAATAGATAAGTTCTAATACCATAAGCATCAGATTTTATTTCATCAAGCAAACAACTACTATGACTTTTACTCTTGATATAATAAATTAGTTTCCACTAAAAGCTTAAATTTCATGTTTTTCAGTCTATGGTAACATGTCTCAGAAGTCAGTCTGCCATGATCTCATTTGTAAACACTATTTCATAGCCAGGCATGGATGCTTAGTGCCATAAATCCAGGCATTTGGAAGACTGAGGCATGGGGATCGTCAATTGCTATGAGTTCTAGGACAGCAAGACCCGATCTCAAAAAACAAACAAAAAATGATTAAAAGGAGAGACAGAAAATTAGTGTACATTCCAGCAAGAACTGTAAAACCATTCATATTTTATATAAATAATGATGGAACACAAAGTACGAGAAAATAAAATGGCCCTTATTCCATTCATAGCTTTAAAAGATACTGGTAAAAGTGAGTGGAGAGTGCCAGTCCAGAGTAGCTGAGGTTTTAAAGCATTAGTAAAGCATCAGGTGACCCTCATGAGCCCTGGGGCCAAGAGGCCTTGGCTCATGTCTAATATTGATACTTTCATGAGGACACATATGTGAAGACTACATGACACATAGAAAATAATTAGTCATTGTAGTTGACAATTACAGTAGTATGTTTATATATCAGGTCAATGGAAAGAAGGATACATAAATGAAAATATTAACATAAAGAGTCAAGACAGCAGACCGTCTCAATATTTGCTCAAGGTGTTTGTCTTGAGCCAGACATACTAGGTGCTCTCAATGCCCAATAAGTCTCACTACACTGTGTTCTGGATAAAGCAACTCTCAGGTAAGTCAGCTGATGTACACAGAGCCGGACAGGATGCATCAAGTCAACTTGATTTCAGCGTCCACATGGTCCCAAACTTGACCCATGACCAGGTTTAACATGGGTAAACTAAATGATTTTCATAAAAGGTATGAATAATAAATAATATTTCGTAAAGCATACAGACATGGTAATAATAATTATTGATCCAGTTTTATATTCTTGGTAAATAAAATAACTTTAATTGTATTTTATGGATATGGATAGTTTGCTTGTATGTATGTCTGGCACCACTTGTGCGCCTGGTGTCCTGAGAGGCCGAAAGAGGGTATCTGACCCCTTGAACCTGGAGTTACAGACACCTGTGAAGGACTATGTGGGTGCTGGGAATCAAACCAGGTCCTCTGGAAGAGCAGCCAGTACTCTTAACCACTAGACATCTCTCCAGCCCAGATAAAATATTTTGACATGTGTAAGTCCTACACTTGAGAGTAATTAGTTCATTTACTCTGGATTACAACCTCCTTGTTATTTTAACTTGAAAAGAATCTATAACAGTTATAAACAAGAGGGAAAAAAATTAAGGGGCAAATGCGAAGCCTTCAAAGCTTCCAAGTGCAAGGAAGAAAGCAGCAGAAGGAGGGGGGAGAGTAAGGGAGGACAGAGGGAGAAGAGGAGGCAGGGACGAAGGAGGGAAAGAGGCAAGGGGAGAGGCTGGCTTCCAGAGTGCATATTTCTTTCATGTTTGTGAAGTCAGCCACCTGAGGTACAAGCTGTACAGTGACCCAATATGGACTGAGAAGTCAGGGCCCTGGGCAGGAAAATGTCAACAAAATATATCGAACCAAACATGTTTGAAAAAGTGAGCCCTTCAAACTTCCTGTGAGATGTTAAGACAAATAATGCTCAGAAAACCAAAGAGTTGGTCATATTGGAGCTTTTTATCCTCTTCACCAATTAACTAAATAGATGGAATTTCACTTTAGTAATCAATAGTCATTTTAACAAAGAACAACAGAAATGAAATTCATAGCACCTAGAATATATCTGGGATTTGGAGATCTTTTTTTTTTTTCCTTCTAACAATTCTATGATAACTGTAAATTTTTATTTTCCAAATATGGCAGTACACCACCTGGAGCATGGACAGTCCAAGACAGGTCCCTCTTCCTCACATGACCTTAAGTGTTTACATGTGTGAGCATGCACACTCACACAGAGAGAGAAAGAGAGATAGAGAGAGAAAGAGAGAGAGAGAGAGGAGAGAAAGGAGAAAGAAAGAGACAGAGACAGAGAAACAGAGGCACAGACATATAGAGGACACTGGATCAAAAACCTGTTTAACATTGGCTGCATTTGAAAGGCTTCTGTAAAGTTTCAAGCTCAGTTACTGCCATCAATACTGTCACATTGATTTTTTTTGGTATCACTGCTCACTAAAACAAGTCTAGACTCTCTAGGATAACATGCAAAGGTCTTGATATTTAGTCTTCTTATATTTGTAGACATGCCATCTATTACTACTTCCCACTCTACTGCATCCTGCAGCTGCACACAACAGAATTATTTGTTCCCACTTGCACATGTTACTCATACATATGATGGCCATATGCTTAGCTCGCTTTTCCTTTGGTCAAATCCTACATTTGTATGGAAATAAGTTCATGTGAAGAGAAAATATCTTCAAAAACTCTATATTAAAAATGACATATCAGTAAAATACATACAAACGTGATAGATGGATAGAGATAGATGATTGATAGATATAGAAGATAGATTATTGATTGATAGATATGTACAAACATACATGATAGATAGATGATAGACAGACAGACAGACAGACAGATAGACATGTTACAGCTTAACAATGAGACAACTGAATTTTAAAAGAACATTTCTGCTGGAGAAAACTCTTAGCCTCTATACCAACTCACGAAGAGATTCACAGCATTGTTAGCAACAAAGGAAACAAAAATTAAGACTGCATTTGGTATCATCCCATGCTTTTAGAATGTCTAAAATCAAGCCCACCCATACTTCTGGATGGATGTAAAAGCTATGAAGAAACTGTAAATTCACTGCTGCTCTTTGGAACATAAAACAGTAGATGCACCCTGGAACCCAACGAATGATCTGTTCTGTAAGAATCACCATTCTACTCCCGGGTAATTTTAAGAGACAAACAGAAGCATGTGTGCACACAAAGACTTTGCCCAAGAATGTTCATGGTGGTTTTATTTGAAGTAACCAAAGACTGGAATGGAGCCAAGGTTCATCAGCAGGTGAATACACAAACAAATTGTGACATTTCCAGAGGGTGTCATGATCTTTAGCAAACATTTTAAAACGAACTACTGACACTCGTAATAAAAGTAGTGAACGTACTGAACTGAATGAAAGAAACATTTTACAGACAATGCTGTAGGATCCCATGGATGTAAGATCCCAGACCAGGGAAACTAATTTCAGGGGCAGAAAGTAGACCGACTGGGGGAGGAGCAGGAGTGAGGGTTTACATAAGAAATAGCATGACAGAACTTTCAGTGTATTAGGGATACTATCTTTATTGTGGTGTTAGTTTCAGATGTGTGTACATAACTGGCAAGGATTTGCAAATTATGTACTTTGTATATATACACTTAATTACATGTCAATTATACCTCATATATCTGGGATTTTCCCCCCAAAGGAAAAAACATGGCCAGATAGAACATGTATGAATATCAGAGTAATTGTACAAAATTCAAACAAACAAACACAAGATTCTACATCCTGTGTAACTCCCCTTTCTCTGGTATTCTGGAATAAGCAGCGCTGTGGACCGAGTTCAGATTCGGTTGCCTGGGAGTGGCAGAAGATGCTGACTGCCCAGGAGCACGGGAATGATGAAGGATAGGGATGCAGAAATGTTTGTCATCCTTCCCGTGTGAATGGTTACACAGCTGTGTACATTTGTCACGCTTCATAGAAATGTGTTCCTAAAAATTGATTTTACTGAATGCAAACAATCATGAACTCACACATCATTTCTTTGTAACTTCTTTCAAGTAAAGTTAATGGGCTTCTCACCAGGTGTCTATAATACTTCTGCAGTACTCAACACACACATGCATCTCGGTGAATGGTAATTGTCTTGTGTGTACCCTCCCCAGACACGAGACTCATAGAAGATAGCCAAGGCTTACCCCACAATGTAGAAGGTGATGCTTTAAGCTAAGGCTCTCAATGCATGTTTTAATTCTGTGATCAACACGTCACTTCACTTCTCATTACTGTGACACATTCATTCAGTAAATACACTTTAAGTTCAAAATAAACACCCTTCCCAAAGGGTAGGCATTCCTGACGATAATCCCTACCATCAGAGACCTAATAGATTGATAGTCATCAAACATGTAAGCACCATGCTTGATGGAGTTAAAAATTAACAGGCCAGAGGAAGAACAAGACACAATTAAAATGATATGCGGGACAAGAGGTTGGGAAATGTTTTTAAAGACCCATGTAAATGAAGACATGCAACATAAGTGAAATTTGGCTTGGATGTATGGAAGCAGGTATAAGCAGTGGCCATTGTTATTAAGAGGGTGCTAAGTGGTAGAAAAGTCACTTCTGAGGGCACATAGATAGCATAGTGCATTTGAGGAGCTAAACAAATCATTCTACCTTAACTAATTGCTATCAAACACAAAGGGTTGAGCTTATAATGATCATAAGCCGTATTACAAGGGGTTTGAAGCTGGAAGGGCAGCCTTCTTAGTGAGAAAATTAGGAAATTAACAAATTAGTACATGGTTTCTAGTGGGGAAAAGGTGATCGCATTTCCTTCCTGCACGGTGCTCTGTAACCTTAGAACTGATGGGTTGCCGAGGTTAAGGAAACAGAGTACTTGTCAGTTATAAAATTTCTTGCTGTAAATAAATAGTACTTAGCTGAAAATTAACCAAAAACAAGGAATAATATTCTTTGTACATATGAAAGAGCTTTCCTGAATGGCCAAATAAACTTCAGCTTTGCTGAACAGAACAAATTTTAACAGGAACCCACGTAGGAATGCGGCTGTGAGAAGACAACAAACTTACAGGGACCGTGATCAAAGGAGCAAATGGAAGCTTCTGTTGCTCCTGAAGCAGGCCCATAGTACTTTAGCTAGCATTAAGATACAGGAATACAGGCAGCACAAAATGTAAGTAGGAAAGCTAGATGCCTAGAAAGCAAACAGAACTCAGTACCCTAACCCTACACAAGCGTAGAGAATGTATGTCTAGTGGCTTCATCCTCTCCTCCTCCCTCATTGGCTAAATTTCACCCTTACGGCTTCATCACAGATTCACCACTTCAGATTTCAGTCAGGCTTCCAACTCGTCACTGTCTCTCATCTCCCCTTTATATCCATACTTCAAATCTAAAGACTAGTCATAATCCAATCTACTTAAAATGTTTGATGTCTTCCCCTTGACTATCCAACTAGTTACAGCCACTGTCACACACATTCACTGTAGCTACCCAGTGGTCCTGGGTCCCTCCCCACTTTTCCTGCCAGGACTCATCCTCCAAGAGAATCTACCTACTTCCAACATCCTTCTGATTCTCCCCAACACCTTCTAATCAGAACAGAACCAATTCTTCCATAAAATCTCCCTGGGCGATTCAAGCTAGATGCATTTTGTGTGTGTGTGTGTGTGTGTGTGTGTGTGTGTGTGTGTGTGTTTCCTTTTTTCCATGGCATTATGGAAATTACACTGTGTATTCCACCCTGACTACTGAATGTGTTTGTCTTCCCAGTAGATTGTTTCTGTTTGAGGGTGGGAGATACTGAATTCTGTTTGCTTTATAGGCACCTAGTCTTTCTATTTGCTTTCTAGGCACTTGGTACCATTTCTATAATATTTCTAAATTCATATAAATCAGCTTCATTTGCAAACCATAGCAATGATATCTAAAATAAGAAGTATAATTTTTTAAATTTTTTATGGCTTATTTATTGTTATTTTACACGTATTGTTGTTTTGTCTATATTTATGTCTTATGAGGGTATCGAGTCTCCTGGAGCTGAAGTTACATATAATTGTCAGCCGCCATGTGGGTGCTGGGTATTGAACCCAGATTCTCCAGAAGAGCAGACAGTGCTCTTAACTGCTGAGCCATCTCTTCCAGCCCAGAGTATAATATTTTTAAATTACAGATTCCACAAACTTCAGACAGAAAAAAAAAAAAACAAACTACAAAGTATAATATGTAAACACAGAGGTTATCAATTGCTTTTAAAAACTAAATCACCAGGTCCAGATGTTCTCATCCACCACAGTTAGAGCAGATGGAGATATACTACCTAGATGTTTGTGCCAGCTTTTTGCTGTCATATCGAAGCATGGCTCTTCAACAAATAAAGCATCTCATATAAATAATGTAAGGAAATGCAAATAATTTGGGAACACAGGAATGTCACTCTTTAAACAGATGTCCGGATACATGAAGTAACTTGCTCTCAACAAAAATGAGATTTGCACACAGGTCACACCAAAGCCCAAACACGTGTTCCAAGCCAATGAACTATGGTGAAGGTGAATTTCTTTTGCAATCAAAAGTCAAAGGTTCTGTGAAGTCAGTGACAGTCTATATAGACATCACTGGAAATCCAGGGCCAATAAAAGGTCTTGATCCAATTTCTAGGGGCCCATAGGTTCTTAAAGTCATGCTCTGTGGTTTGTATAGTATGACAATTCCAGAGGTAAGAGCAAATAAAAGTAGTTAACACAATGATTTCGTATTAGTTAGGGCTGAAGAGATGGCTCAGCAGTTATAAGAGCACACAGCTCTTGAAGAAGACCAGAGTTTGGTCCCTACCACCAACATTAGTGGGCTCACAACACCTGTAACTCCAGCTCCAGGGAATCTGACACCCTTTTCTGCCCTCCACACACATACCCACTCACGCATAACTAAAACATAAAAATTAATCTTTTAAAAAGTAACTACAAATCATTTTGCACTACATCTTGAATATATTAGCAATACATTTTGAGCAACTTATGGATTTTAGAGAAAACCACCACACCATGGTTGAAGGAAAGGTAGTCACAAGAACGTGGCACTCTTTGCTATAGCTGATTCTACTGCAGAGAGAACACAGTCTACCACCATGTCTTAAAATATAGGCTGGGAAGTCTAGGGGTTAAGGCAGAGCTGCTCTTTAAGGTGTACCCGGAGTGAATGGGCAAGAAGGTGTTAAGTTACTTGTGCATCAGAACCCAAATCGGTCACACTGAAGCTTTGCACATGACACATCAGGAACAAGGCTATTGCTAATTCTCACATACACTTTGTGACCTAGATCAAGGGAACATGGCTTTGCCTGTGTTACCAAGTTTCAGCCCTCACTCCCATTGATTTGGGGACACCTGTGGTTTGGACAACTAGATAACTACATAGGGCATTTGTGGTTCATTTTTTTTTTTTTTTTTTTTGCCTCAGATCCACGTGGCAACACCTGAATCCCTAGCTGTGACTCTTGTGAATGTCATCATACTAAATTCATTTCTTTCTGCTTTATTTGTACCATTTGTAAAATAGAGGGATTATTGATACTGTTTAGAATTATTATAAAGATCTAAAAATACATAAAAATGGCTTAGAACAATATCACCTACATATTAAGAACTCAGCACTAACTGAAATGCCTGTGCAGGAATGGCAGAGCTGACAAAGAGGATCATTCCCTACAAGGAGAAAAGAAATATTTGCAGTTGCAAGTACGAATCACTGTATAAGCAATTGTTGCTACCCACAAGGGGGAACTTCTTTTTAAATTTGGTGGGGGTTCTTTTGTACTAAATGTCTTTGTGTCTTTATATACAGGAGTCCATGTATGTGAGTGTGTGTATCCACATAAGTGTGTGAATGGAGGCCAGAGGCCAACACAGGGGTTGTTCCTCAAACACCATCCACCTTGAGTTTTTGAGACAGGGTCTCTCTTCAGCATCGGGATCATAGATTAGGATTTACTGGCTGGTATATAAATGCCAGCTATTCATTTGTCTCTGCATCCTCAGCATTGAGATTACAAGAGTCTGTACCACCATGTCCGGTGTTTCAACATTGGTTCTAGAGAGCAAATTTAGATCCCCTCTTTGCACGAGAAGCTCTTTACTAGCGGAGCTATCTCCTAAGCCCCATATTTATTTATTTGAAGGAATGGTACACATTAAGGAATCAAAGTGCATGTTTTGGTGCAATTTATAGAAAAGTTCAAAATAGTCCCAGCATACGTGCTCTGCTTAGGTCACCAGGTAAATCATTCCATGGTTTTGGGGGAGTCAGTTTAGGGATTAGCTCTTCTTATAGTTATCTCCTGGGGTAGGGTTGTCAACAAAGCCTCCATACACAAGAGGACAGACATTCTCTTTATATTTCACTGTAATTTGCATGCTGTTTTACAAACTAGTATTACTTCTGGAATTTATAGAAATCACAAATATTTCAAAGTAAGGAAGCACTCTAATGTATATATATACTTACTGCTTTTGCAGCACTGTTTGTAGGACAATGGTTTAAGATGCTGACCCACCCTGGTTGAAAATCTACTTGCAAGCTTTGAAGTTTAATCATGGGGCCCTCAGAATACAGTTATCATTTGCATGCTGAGTATGCTTTTTTTAAATAACCATCTCTAAAATTAATTTGTGTTGTGCCATATGCTTACAGCTACAATTGCAGAATAGAACATCCCTTGAAATCTTTACAGTGACATTTTAGTTAAGGACTGTACCTTCCTACAGCTTGCTGAGAATCGCCATTCCCATTTGTAGACCCATAAATGAAGAGTAAGAGGACCAGCAAGAACAGAGTAAACTGCTATCAATCTCCACCACGCACGCTTCTGCTTCCCATGCCACAGACTTAACCAAGGGACTGGAACACTGACTCGGACAAGGGCTTCCGAAACAGGAAATCAGGAGGCTTGAGTCACAAGTGTGAGAACAGAGGAAGGCTACTGAGGGGGGAGGAGCAGGAAGATGATTCTGAACAAATCGCCAAGGTGGAGGAATAGTACATGCTTGTGAAAAGAAACGAGTCACGTGTAAAATAAGCTGTCGAGTGGGAAAAAGTTAACTGAAGTCCAAACAGGAAATACTGCCAGCATTGAGGTTTTCTATTTGTAGATTAGCCCACATAGTTTTCAGCGCCTATACTCATATTCTCTAGTCCTTGTGCTCAGATGAAAAATAAGATCATTTTGTGTATTGGAGAGGTGTACTGTAGTTCGGTTTGCAGACAGCCTTAAAAACACATCCTCTCGATTATGGATCGTCATATTCAGTTCTAAGATCTTATCACTTACTGGTTTATTCCTGTTAGACACGGAAGGACTGTCACTTTAATCCAAATGTGGTTTAACTCAACATCCAATAGGCCAACTTTTCCCAAAGAAAGAATAAATGGAAGCAAACTTGAGCACAGGCCATGGGGAGGTGGGGATGCTTTTTCACCAACACCAATCATCACACTTCTATTGTCCCTTGATTTTCATTAGCAGTGTCCTAGCTTGGGTCCGCCGCACCCCCAACCTCCAGGGTACCCCCAAACACCAACAGATCTTGGAATCACGTGACCAGAGGCAACCACCAAAGCTTTCTGAACACCCAAACAAACACTGCTTCTATTTTCCTTTTGCAGGACGAAGGGCTTGAACATTCTCAAGCTCCAGCAGTCTCCTGTCTTTCTTCAGTCCACCTGGGATGAAGAAGACCTGGGGTGATCTGTTTTCAATAGTAATCAGGCCTAGGGATCAGGGTGCTACACCTCTCATCTGAGACTTTGGGGAAATGAGACTCCCCCTGCGGGACAGCTGCCGGGCATGGAGTGGGTCATCCTCCCGCACCGCGCGCTGGTGGAGCAGGAGCGACTCACCCAGGCCAGCAGCTCCGGAGCTCCCGCGTCGCACTCAGCTGCGCAGCGTGCGCCGCATCCCAGTAGCAGGTCCCCACCCGCCCTGACAGCGGTGTCCCGCGGTGCACCGTCGGGGGGCCAGGAAGTTTGCAGCCAGCCGGGGAGGTGGGGTGGGGCTCCGGGAGAGTTGGTCCCGGGTGATTCTGTTGTTTTGTTTGTTTGTTTTCCTGGAATTCTAGCAAAGATTTTGGGGGACCATATGCCTGGAGAATATAAGCTTTGCTCAATGGCGACAGGGCCGGGGCCTGACTCTCACAGTGAGATCGATTTACTAAACAAACTGAAACGTGGGTGGGGATGTTAAACAGTAACCAGCGAGCCTCAATGAAAACTGAAAGCAGCGAGGCAGCGGCCCGCAGGGGCGCGACCATTTCCCTGTTCCCAAGCTGTGGGGCTCGCAGACCAGCGACTCCCAAAGCCTGCAGGCCAGCAGCAAGACATCCGTCGGGCCTTCACCGCCATCACCGGGTGACTGCCACACGCCCATGCGGAGATCCAGCAGGGCGAAGACCCCTGTGGCTTGATGTCTCCAGCCTGGGCAAACTGCGCTGCATCTCCCAGGCAGGGCGAGGTCTGCCAGGTTGGGCCACGCAGCTCGTCTGAAACCAGGGACCTTCCCCTCCCCTGGGAGCCAAACCTTGGCTCGGCTGCATTTATTCAGGCTAGGAAGTGCTTTAGAGCAAGTGGCAGGGAGAAGCCTATGATCCTAGGATGCGAATCTAATTCATTGCCCAAGAGGTTCAGAAAAGGGCGGAAGTATCGTTAGAGGGAATTAAATGGGTTCCAGAGGGCAGGACTGCAGCCACACCGCTAGGGGACTCTAAGGCCATTTCTTTAAATTGAGCCCTTGGGCCTGTGAGCGGGAACGCCTCCTTAGTGCTCTGCTCTCCAAGAGTTAGGGACAGGGAAGGGAGAATTCATTTCCCTTCCAGATATTGATGGTTTCTAGTCAATGAGTACCTTTTTTTACATATGTATCAGATGAAAACTTCCTTTTCTCCCTCCCATACCCATTGGAGCCTTCCGGAACCTTCTTCCGTATGAAATGATGCCGTGCAACAGCTGGTCATCTTGGCTAGGAGTTTGTGACAGGAACAGAGAGAACTATGATTTTTTTTCTTTTTTTTAGTCTCATCAGTTTAACACCGTGGTTACAAGAACGAAAGGCGTCAGGTCCAACAAGTAATTATGCTCGTGGGATAAACAGTTACTTAATCCACAGGAATTTCTTTTCTGACCAGGGGGTGGCCTGTTATTTTAGTATTGTAATAGTGCCAGAGAGAGAGAGAGAGAGAGAGAGAGAGAGAGAGAGAGGGAGAGATCAAAGAACTAGATGTTTTGCTTTTTGTTTTTTGTTTTTCTTTTCTTTTCATATAGGATTTGCTAAACTTTCTCAGTTTCCTCCTTTTGAATATCCTGCTGAAAGGCTCTTTTAAAAACAAGGAGTTAGCTGTTTTAGAAATCAGAACAAAGGAGACAGATCACATATAATTTTCTTTAAATGGAGTTTCCAGAGCAAAACACATTCTTTGGGTGCTCATTGCCCACGGTATGAAGAAAGTGGCTTCCATCCAGCGCATCTCGAAATACCAGCTAGAGTCTGCGAAAGCGGAAGAATTAGAATTAAGCGGTTACATTGATTATGCAAATTGCCCACAGGTGTGTTGTTTACGGCTCTCCTAGGGAAACTGCTTTAACAAAAAAAGTTCTCAGAGGTTCGGACAGCGAAGCTCGCCTAATAGCATACTAAAATGTAAATGTCTAATTAGCATAAAACCCTGAACGCTTTGGGGTGAGCTTCTCCCTTTTCGACCACAAAAACTGTGAGACCTGACACATGATCCCAGCAAGGAAGTCAGATTTGACTTGGAAAGACTCGTTTATTTCACTCTCTATCTACACTATCGGTAGGTTTGGTTTACTGTGTGGTAGAATCTCTGATCTACAGAAAAATAATCATGGGCTCTGCTCAAAAGTATGCTGACAATTTGCAGAGCCTTGGCCAGAGAATCGAATCGACAGCTTTTTGACTAGTGAGGATAGACACAGTCAAGCGGAGCACTCAAGAAATAGTGTGTGAAGAAGTCTTGGATTCGATGCAAGAGAAGTATTGGATTTCGTTCATTGGAAAACCCCCTGAACAGGGACTAGTCTTTGGGTTAAGAACGTGGTGGGGGTGGTTGAAGGTACGAATGCAAGCTATTAACAGGTAAAAAAGTGAAGAGGTCGCTGGAGCTCTGGAGCTTGACAGTTTTACCAGGTAAGCCAAAAGAAGGAGCCCGAGACCATCAAGGATACTGTTACTGGACGTAATTTATTACGATTCTCCACGGCATGGGTTTTAGTTGCCGAAGATGAAAAATATCCGTTATGCAGAGCTGTTCCCTGCTGTTCGGCGGGGGTGGGGCGTGGGCCCACAAAGAACAAGAAGAGATCGCCAGACCTTTTTTTTTCAGAGAAAGGTTCTTGGAAGATTCATAAAGCTTCGTTTCGCTAGCTGCTGGCAGGAGGAAAATTATACACGCGTATTTATGTCTCAACTGCCCTTTTAACCTAACACTGAACGCTCAAAATGTGACTTCAAAACCCGCGTCACATCACTTTCTTATTAAAGGCTTCCTTCAGCCTGAATGTATTCGTTCTTCTTTATAGCGTTCTTCTTCCCAACGCCACGCAGATTGTCTAAAAACTCCAGGTTTTCCCAAGAAGGGCTCCGTTGCAGTTATTTACAAACAGTGGCTTCGCCGGGAGAAATGGTGACAAGCTGAGGGTGCAGCGGACGTGAGGATGCCGAGTGAGGTGCAATCTCCTTCTTTTGCCCACCCACAGCTGAATCTTGAGGGCCATTGGGTCCCCAGAACCCCGCGATTTCCAGAACTGCCCCACCAAAGGCGAACTTAAACCCTTCGTACCACGTGACAGGCAGAAGTCGCTCCTGGCCCAGGCCAGCTCTTACTGCTGCCACCTTTGCTGGCCAGATTACAAACCATGATCCCCTGAGAGCTTTCTGTCGTACCATGGCCTCAGCTGGCGCAGCGGAGGGAATAAGAGTCCAAGCTAGTTCACATTCAACCTGCAGGACGAAGAAATACAAAGAAAAGTATAAAGCTCAAACATTTCTACACACACACGCACACACACACCTCCGCCCTGTAGACTTGGGCAAAGCCTGGTAATATCTTCAAAGCCATTGTACCTGTAAAAGTCCTCTGCCGAAATTGTCCTTAGCTGTGCTGGGTTTGTGTGGACACTCAGTTGAAGAAGCTGTGGTGTTTGACCCTGGGTCAAAGCACCAGATAAAGCAGCCTCCGCTGAAATTTCTAAAACTCCCTGGAGACCCTCGAATGTTTTATACATCTGGAAGGAAGGTCAGGACTCGGGTCAGTAGGCTTGGGAGGAAGAGAAGGGCGGGGTAAAGATGATGGTAAAAGCAGCAGCTGGACAGGCTGAAGTGCAGGCCCTGCACCCTGCCTTCTCAGGTGGTCCCCGCTAACTGGGCTAACTCTTAAGGGATCCTTTAGCTCCCTAGCGCAGCCTAAGGCTAATTCACAGCCTGCCAGCATGGAGCTAGCTGACTCTGGGTAATGACCTACAAAGAAGTCAGTCCCTGAGGCTGAGAAATTAGCAAGTGTACATCTCATCTCTGGTGCCCTCCACCGCTGTTTGTCTAGTTGAACTTACTGCCTGGTGCCCATCTTTCTAGAATTTAAACTTAAAGTGGCACAACGAAGAAAAGAAAGAATGGAAGGAAGGAAGGAAGGAAGGAAGGAAGGAAGGAAGGAAGGAAGGAAGGAAGGAAGGAAGGAAGGAAGGAAGGAAGGAAGGAAGGAAGGGACAGAGGCAAAGTAGGGAAAAAAAATCAGTACACCAGGCAAGTTGAATCTCAGCACAGTGACCGATTAGCTCTCTTTCAGCCTACCAACAATAAAAAAGGATCCAGATATTTCCCTAGTCTTTCAGGAAGAGAATGGATCAGAGATTTAAAAATATTAAAGTTACAGGCATCTCACTGGGGACCAACCAGCCATCCACCTTGCCATCCACTCTGACTCAGATTAAAATTAGTTCATCAGACCACCAGACTGTTTCCAAAACTGCCCTACCTGTTCATAAAAATGCAAAGCCAAGATTTCAAATTGAGCATCTAAATTGAAACCACTCTCTGTTATGCATCTGACAGAGACACCATGAAAATCGAACACTTAATAATTCTCAATGTCAGCACATGGTTCTTGTGCCAAAAAAGCAAATTACTGGGATGGACACCCTCCCCCCTCTTCTTTGTAAATTTCCTGTTGAAGTATTGATTGCCAAGGTCTCTGCAAGGTTTGCAAACTTTTACAGTCATTTATGGCACATGCAATAAAAGAGGTGATACGGGCATGCTAGTTCAAGGTGTAATGCAAAGATGTATTTGGTGCCCTTGGCAACTATCTGTGAGACCTGTTTGTCTTTGCAGAACACACCCTTCTCTGCAATGAGCCCCTCTGTAACAAAGATCAGCCCTTTATATTTTCAGAGCCGCAGCCCCTTATTAGACAGACACACACCCTTTAAAGCAGAAAACTCAGTTCCCTCAGATTTCATTTTAAGCTAAAAGGAAAGAAAAAAAAGTTTTTTTCTACCAATCTGCAAGAGAAGAAAAGCAAGAAAAAGAACCTCTTAAAAATTTCCCCATTGTCCATTTGAATAAAGAAAATTCAAGCAAAAAAAATGTACAATGTTGTCAATGCACAACGTAGTATTCTAACTGTCCCTCTCTTGACAGAGACCACAAGACAAACAACTGAGGAAATTAAAGTACCGAAATCAAACTGAGGCAAAACACTATTTTAGACTGTATATGTTTAGAGAGGGGAAAAAAAGGAAGAAAGGAAGGAAGGAAGGGAGGGAGGGGGGAAGGGAAGGGAAGGGAAGGGAAGGGAAGGGAAGGGAAGGGAAGGGAAGGGAAGGGAAGGGAAGGGAAGGGAAGGGAAGGGAAGGGAAGGGAAGGGAAGGGAAGGGAAGAGAAAGGAAGGGAAAGGAAAGGGAAAGGAAGGGAAGGGAAGGGAAGGAGGAAGGAAGGAGGAAGGAAGGAAGGAAGGAAAGAGGGAAAGGAAGGAGAAAGGGAGAGAGGGAGGGAGGGAGGGAGGAAGGAAGGTGTCCCTACACCTCAACCATTTTCCATGAGAAGACATGCCTAGTTAACAACAGATTTGTTGCTAGATTGTAGTTTCACAGTTTTTCTAAAGAAACTGAATGCTCAAGGCTGCTCCCTTTTTATAGTGTAATTCTGCATAGAACTTATTAAAAACCTTACGCGCTTTTACCAGTTTTAATGGTTTTTCTTTCTTTTTTTTCTTTAAAAGAAAAATAAACAACTATATGTAAGAGGTGGAGACAGACTGAGGAAAGGAAGAGAGAGAATTGCTTCTAAAATTTCCTACTATCATCCCAGCGGGCTTTCTCCTCTGGAGCAGCTGAAGATGTGACACATGCAGCTTCAGCAAGGTATTGCAAATCCTCTACCTGCCATCTAGTGGGCACGAGAGAAAATGGCCACACCAGGTACCAAGCCTGCATCTGTTTGTTTGTTTTTTTTTGTTTTTTGTTTTTGGGGTTTTTTTTTTTGTTTTTTTTTCTTTTCTTTTTTTACAAATCAAATCTAAGAAATAAAAGAAAAATAAGTTAAAATCTAAAACAAAGGGGATAAATAAGGATGTGGGGACTTTACACCATATTAACTGATTTCCCTTCAGTTCCTTCTGCGCTTAGAAACCCCATTAGTGTTCCATATTTGCTCAGATAATTCATTTATTATTATAATACATTTCCTGCCACCTATCTCCATCATGTAGCTTTTGCTCTGTCTAGCTTCTTTTGGATTAAATTCACTTTCAGTCGTGCTGTTATGGAACTTTTACAAGAAAGCTGATTGGTGCTTTCTGTTTGAATTTACAAATTAAGCACATCCAACCACCCCCATCCCCAACCTCATTTTTGAGAGAGAATTATTTACATTCATTTATAAACTTGCTTTTTTGTTGTTGTTGTTTGATCATTTGTTTGTCTGTTTGTTTGGACAACATTGCAGACTGGGCTGGAACTCACAGTGATCCACCTGCCTCAATCTTTCTAATACTGTGACAGTAGGCATAAACCACCAATCCCAGCAACACAGCAGCTTGTTTGTTGTTTGAGCCAGAAATGAAGTTTATTTACAATGCCAACCTTGAATTTTCCATACAGCCAGGACTGACCTGGAGCTTGACAATTCTATTCCAACCTCTCGGGTGCTGGGATTACAGAAGTGAGACACCAAGCTCAATGACTTCTGGTACCTTTCTACAAGTACTATTTTCCTCCAAAATTTGACCTCGTTAAACATCCAAAGCAGGTTCCAAACTAGTTGATATGGCAACTTGGGTTTTTTTTTAAAGGTTCACATCATAAAATAATAGCATATGTACGAAGGTTTGCAGAATTTAACAGCTATTTAAAAATTACTCTATATTTAATGATAGTTCAACCCCTTAACTCCCACTAGTGATTACCATGTGCAAAGGTGCTCACGGGATTTTAATTAGCTAGCACGCTGAGTATTTACAGCATCTAGAAAATTTGCATCATTAACACCATTTTATAGGTGATAGCCCTGAGAAGTAAAACTGAAGGCACAGAACTGATGAGCTCCCAGATCAAGGCTTGCTAGAGTCTTCTATTTCAGTCTGCCTCCAACAGATAAAAGAAACAAAAATACATCCGGAGAAAACAGAGTCATGATGCTTCCAACAGAAGCATTTGCTTAAAGGCACACAGTGTGGAGCACCTTAGACATTCAACTGAAAATAAAGTGGATCCCTGTTCTTTGTAAAATCCAATACTCGTCAAACATCATCAAATACTCATTGTAAAAAAGCAAATGGCATTTTCAGTCAGCCTGTATGGCCAGTATAAGTTTTGACAAATACAATATAATCTTTTATTATAGATAAGTCCTATCGCCTATGCCCACCCACTTTGGCTTCCATTACAATTAATGGATTCATTTATGATAAGACAGACAGGTCTTGCACATTCTGAGATGACAAAGGTTTACCCTTGAATTTAGCTCAATTACTTTCATTCTAACTTCCTGCTTCATTTTCTAAAAGAAATACGTGTATATTCTGAACAGAGTTTTCTATTCTATATGCAAAATGTACACATTTTAAAAAAAGAACAGTGACTTATAAGTATAAGCAAGTTAGACACTGAAAAATCTTAAATTACTATAATTAATACTTGATAAATTTGAATTCATTTTCTGTGCCTTCGGAGCCAGTCAGTCCATGTCCCCTGGTCTCGTGGGACACTGATAAGTTTTGAAATTGTAGATAAGGCATTAGTTGAGGGCAAAAGGTGTTTTGTCCCTTTGTCTTGTTTTGTTTTGCTTCAACGTACATATTAGAAACTTTGGCTCATAGGAAGCATTGTGCTTTGTAGGGATTGATTTAAGAGTAGAGTCTGCCTTCCAAAACTGAGAGCAGCTGGCTTAGGATGCCTGCCATGGTTTAATATTCCTGGGTGAAGCCACCATTTCTGCCTTCCTGATCTCCTACCTCCCTCCAATCAAGATCAGACAGCAGATGAAAGCAAAGTCTACAGCAGTCAGACTCTTTGTATCTCTCCTGTGTATCCATGTAGATCTAAGTGTACCTTCCCCTTTGCAGGGAGAAATATTGACGCTTTCACAGGAAGAGGAGATTCAACATCTGTTTAAGGTTAATCCCTCCACCTGTGTTCTTGATCCTGCCTCTTCCTGCCATGCTTGGCCCTTGTTCTATCAATTATTTCTTTTTTTCTTATATCTTCAAATGCTCTCTCTTCAATAGCATCTTCCCTGCAGGCTATAAATAAGTTCAAGTCTTACCAACAAACCAAAAAGTGTTTAAAAAGCAAGGATGGAATTTGCTGTCTCTGCTGAGGGCCCCCCCTCTGGTGTTACCTTGTTTTGTATCCTCTGCAGCCAAGATTCACTAGGCAAGGCTCTGAATGGTCTCCTTATCAACACCTTCCATTCACTCCTGGACCCACCATAATCCGGCTTTAGCTGGTTCCACTCCACAGACTCTGCTCTCAGAAGAGGCCTTAGTGGCTTCCTCATTGGTAAATCCAACAAGAACATGTTCAATCCTTATAGTAAACCCACCGGAGGTGATGTTGAGCTTTCCTAACATCCTTTTGTCTATATTTCATTACTTCTTTCTTCCAACCATCTCATAAAAACTAACATTGCCTAAGATTTTTCTTCCCTTTCCTGGCAATTCCATGCATCCTTACTAAATAAATAAATAAATAAATAAATAAATAAATAAATAAATAAATATTATCTATCAAAGCTTTAATTTTTTTTCAAACCCAAAACTTTCTCCTAAATGTCATCGTCACAGAAACTTTGGTTATTAACCACCTTCTAAATACTGTCCTCCATTTTCACAAATAATTTATACTCACCATTTCCAAAAAGACCCTCTTCTGCCATTTATTATTTATTTATTTACTTATTGTTATGTAACTGGGGAATGAACCCTAGTGCCTGGTGCATACAATGTTAGTGCTCTACCACTCACCTTCATACATAGCATCTTTTTATTTTTTTTAATTTACGCTTTTGTTCATAGACAGTTACTTCTGCATGCAAGTTAGGTATTTTCTATTCCCTTGGAGAGTCTTTGAATACACTGTATAACTGAGGTCTAGGAGCCACAGAAAAGATTAAAAGCTCAGTAGTTATCTGGAAAGGCAAAACAAGGATGCTACATCAACTGGGATAATTCTAATTACACTTGGTTGTCTCCAGTGGTGGCTGGTTGGAGCCAATGCAGAATTGGTTATGTGATATGCAAGGACTTGATCCATGTACTCATGATCCAGAGAGTGGGAATTCCATAACTTGGATTGCAAAAGTGAACAGAGTCTAGAAGGGTCTCAACCTGCTCTGCTAGGGATATTTTCATGAGAGAGAAAAAGAAACTCAGTTCCAAATCTGGAATGTGTGGCTTTGTATGATAATGTTACATAAAATAACTAATTGTTGTTTTGTTTTGTTTCTTCAAAAAGAATTTCAATACATAGTCCAGGTTGGCCTGGAACTCACGAGTCAGCCCAGGTGACCTCAGACACATGGCAAATTTTCTGCCTCGGTGGCAAAAGTACTGAGATTACAGGTCTGAGCTACCACTCTCAGATTAAACTATCCAATTCTAACAGAAAAAGAAAGTGGGATGCTCCTTTCAGGAAGCCAAGCCCTTTGAAGCATGTGACAATAGTTAAAGATTTACTTGTGTTGCATTCGTGGGTAGGAAAGCAGAATCTATGGAGAGTGTTAAGGAAATACTCGGTGAACGCCTGATGCCATTGATTGCATAGTTGTGTTCAGTTCAAGAGAAATACTTAAAAGATGTTAGCAATAGTGACGCTTGACATTGACAATGTTTGACAAGATATCACAAGAAAAAAAGATGGTGATTTATAATCTGAGAGAGAAAGGGATCGAGCATTTAAGGAGTTGTGGAGTTAGAAGATTCCAGTACTTAACTCCAGAATCTAAAGCTACACATTTCTTACTCAGTCTGAGTCAGTGAACCGGACTCCAACATGGTGCATGGGTACAGTGCTCACAGTCCTGGGAAAAGGAACAGAACGATTGCTAAAGCATTCAATAGAAGTTACCTGGGAAAATGTCCTAATGAAGAGCAATGTTATGGAAGATACGGGAATGATACAACTATTTGAAAAACATGTTACTAGAAATGACTGCCAAGAAAAGCTAGTTCTTCATTCATTACTGTTGGAAGTTGTGTTTGCCCTATGGAAGGAGAATGAGAAAGGAGAATCTGTTAGCCAGCAATGAAAACAGTCATGCACTGCATAATGACATTTAGGTCAGACATAAACCGTTATGATAGATAGTGTATACTGTGCTGGTCATATAAGAGAATCGAGCTGAAAGGAATATGATATATCCTCTCACCTGGTGACCTTATATGTGACATAGAGTCATAACCCATAACTCACATGTTTGAGGTAATATTGACATAACCAAACCTACCATGCTAACAATCATAAAGTATAACAGAGAGCTGAGTGGAATGGGAGACATCCACCACCCCAGCGCTCAAGAAGCTATGGCAGAGAGATTATAAATGCAAAGCTATTTTTCTTCTCAGCAGTAATTATAGTTGTCTGGAGTCCCTTGTCTAATGGTGTAACTTCATGAGCATTCTTCCTTTTACTTTAGCATGATATTGCCATTGATATTACCATTTTTAAGACTTATTTAGGAACTCATATTGTTGAGGTATCATGGACATAGTTTTCTCAGAGACACAATCTCATGGTAGACTTCCTGGTCCACTGGCTCTTACAATTTGTTCACCCCCTCTCCCAGGATGTTCCCTGAGTGTTAGGTGAAGGAGATGTGATGTATCACTTGGGGCTGGGCTCTATAGGATTTATTTATCTCTGTATTATTACCTGTTGTGGTTTTGCGTAATGGTCTCTGTTTGCTGTAAAGAGAAGCTTCTTTGATGAGAGGTGAGGGCTACACTTATCTGTGAGTGCAAGGATATGTTTTAGAATACAGTCGGGAATTATGCTGGTCTAGTAAAAAGATGGTAGCATATGGTAGTAGGGTCTCCTAAGACCCATGACCTCAATAGCTGAGGGTAGTTAGCTAGGATTCTAGTACCAATCATGATTTCCCTCCTATTGAATGGACCTTAAATCCAACCTGAAAGCTGTTGGTTACCATGCAGATATGAGTGCCACTATTACATCTTTAGGCATATCTTGACATGCCTATCATTATTACAGTTCACTGGTGTCAGAGCTAGATGGAACTATTGATTCCTTTCTTCCAGTGGCAGATTAGACAGTATGTTTTGATGCTTTGAACACTAGACTGCAAAAAAGAGGTTTCAGGTTAGATTCAGCTTAAACCTTTCAAGTCCTATGTCCAAAAGGTGTAGGTTCTTCACTAATAGAGACTTACTTTCCCCTTGAGAGGCAACCAAGGACAGCAGCAATAGCCTATAATATTTTAGGACTCACTTGAACTACTTTGATCAACAATGTAAACAGATTTCTCATATCTGGTACTGAGTTTTTGTTAGTCTATAGCATTTTGGGGAGGCATTTTTCAGCCCAAGCGGCAAAACTTCATTATATACATATGGACACATACACATATGTGATTATATATATGTATAATCACATATGTGTGTGTGTGTGTGTGTGTGTGTGGTGTGTGACTGTATTGTGTTTGTGTGTGTGATTTTGAGTACATATAAAATAATATGGTTCCTTTAGGCGTTATCTACCATCCTTGATATTATTTGGCTTTCCTCCCTTCCTCTCCTCTGTATTGACTTCTCTCCTCCCTCCTCAACTAGAGCAATTAAAACCATCTCTGTATTTTAACTATTTCCCCTTTTCACAGCACCTGAATCCTGTTCTTTTCCTCTCTAGTCATCCCTGATCCCAAACTCCATGGTTGCTTCTCATTTTTCTGGTTTCTAGAATTTATGATTTTTATCCTAGCTTCTCACCACTTTCTTAATGTGTCTCATTATCAATAAGTGTGTGGAGGTTTTAATTGGTTATAATTGAAAAGTGATCTTGACATTAGATAATTTTCACAGAAGCTTAACTATATGGGTGGTAGGTTAGGTGTGAAATCTGCTTAGCATTTAGAGTAAAATATCTCAAGAGATAGAGTCAGGGATGCTATGGATAATTTCCCAGAACCAATCAAATTCCTATCTTTGACTAAAGCCATGCCTTGAAGATCACTAAATAAATATATTGAAATGGCATATTTTCATGGGGTAGCACATTTAAAATAAATTCATCTATTGTATATCAATTATACCTTCAAAGCTGATTTTGGAAAACCCCAGAAATCTTCTTTGCTTTTCCAGGAACTTGTGCCAATATTTACACAGAAAACACATTTGAAAATCTTGAAGAGTGCTAATAAACACTCCAAAAATTAATTTGTTTTCATGAAACAAATTATTTCTAAATAATTTATTTCCTCTATGAAATTGAGTCCATGGCCTAATCTACTTTTTTAATATTTACTTAACATATCTCATCTATCACTTAACCTGTAGAAAAATAAAATCAATTTGATGTGTTTGCTTAGAAGTAATATAACCATTTTTACTTTATAATGTTAAATTCAATTTGCTAAAAATTTCTACAGACAACATGAAGCACAATAATGTATGTCTGTAAAGCCAGCATTTGGGAAATAGAGGCAGGACGATTAGGTGTTAAAGACCAGCCTTGGCTACACAGTGAGTTCTTGGCTAGCCTGGAACAGTTGTCCAAAAACAAAATATCATAAAGTAATAAAACAATGCAATGTCCAGGGTTTTAAAATAAAAAATGTATAAAATAAGTAAAACTAAAGACTTGATCATCATTAGAGGGCTCCCCTTCAATCAGGGACTAGAGTAGTTACGTTGAGACAGCACTTGTTTTCTTATTTCTTTTTATTTATGGCAAAAACCTGTTGATGGATATATCCCGCATTACCCAGCATTGATCATATGATATTTTGATAGTCATTATATAACCATCCCATGCCATATATGAAGCACAGAACACTAGCTCTTTCTAGCTCTCTTCCACTCTCTGGTAGCATCAGTAGAACATACATTGGTAATTGTGTGGTAACTATGCAATTAACCCTTGTCACCACTGTACCTTTCCATTAGCATCACCAAGCTCAGCATTACCCTTTGTGTGACCTCAGTCTAAGTGATAGCATCCTTGGCTGTGAAAGTGAGAAAGAAAAGGTGAATTTAGGGTTATGAATGGAGACGGAGTGACAGTCTTGGAGATTGGGCTTTTTTCTTTTTTTTTAAATCTCGGGGTTTGATTAGTGAATTTCAAACCTCTCTAAGCTGCTTCATTAGAACATTGCATCCTCTTTCTTCAAGAATAGATGTCTGATTTTTAAGAGCATATTCTTTTGCCTGTTGAGGTGTCTTGATAAGTTACATACTGTGTTTGCAATTTTTTTCCCATGAGGTTAAAGCTTGTGAGAGTCCTTCCAAATTCACAGGGTCACCCATTTCCTTGTTCCCAGATATTAACTAGTACACTTGGTATATCTACACTTAAGCACACAGCTCATGCTTTGGAAATTCTGATTATGAATTGCCATCTATCAATTGTCCACTTGTAGTATAGCCAATTACTATTAAAATTGAATCATGTTTATGGAAAATTATTTTGATATTCAGCCCTGGTTAGATTTTTTTATTTAGGCTTATGATCTTGCTAAAAATAAAGCTGACAACATTATATATTCAGTGATATAGCAGTTTCCATCTATGAGACTGTAGTGAACGAAATTCTGAAACCAGATTTTGCTTAAAATTGTGGGAACAGAATTGGATTCACCTGGGTTTGGGTTCAGGTACTTCCATTACCTGAATAAATAAGTTAAATAAAGGGAAAGGCATTTCCTTGAAGAAACATTTCTTTTTCTGTGACATAAACAGGAGTCAGACACAGAGAAACATTCTACACAGAGCTACTAAGAAAGGTACCTGAAAAAAACATCATGAGAGAGAGCTCAGGAAAGCCAGAGACAGATGACCTCTGAGATGGAGCTTAGAAGTGAAAGGTCTCCATGGATTATAATAGCTGGAAACAGGAAACCATCAGGCTCTGGAGGAATCAGTCCTGTGGTGGGGCTCACAGGGAGTGGGGTGTCCGTGTGTGTGTGTGTGTGTGTGTGTGTGTGTGTGTATAATTAGGTGTTTGAATGTGCATAGTGTGGGTATATATTATGTAAAATGTATACTGTGTGTGTGTGTGTGTGTGTGTGTGTGCAGTGTGGTGTGTGGTGCATGTATGTGTGTGGTATTTGAATATATGTGGCAAGAGATATGGTTGTATATATGTGTGGTTTGTGGTATGTATGTGCAGGGGATGTTTGAATGTATATCATTTATGTGTGTTTTGTGTTGTGTGTGAATATGGGAGGGAGGTATATTTATATGAATATGTGGTGTGTGTGTGTGTGTGTGTGTGTGTGTGTGTGTGTGTGTGTGAGTGTATGTGTGTGTGTTTCCCTGTCCTGGAATTTGCATGATGTATGCATGTCTGGTATTTGTGACTTGTGGTGTGTGTGGGCATTCATGTGTGTGTTATGTTTGAATATGTATATGGTGTATGTGTGTGGTTTGCAGTGTGAGAGAAACAAGGTTGGAATTCTGACCTATTGAAATCTAAGATGACACCTGTGTTATTTGAAGGCACTAAGTTTGTGGCTATTTGATATAGGCTTGACAGAAATGAATGTAGGTGTAGTTATGAATTCTGTTTACACACACAGCTTATTCAAAGTATATTCACAGTTCATTAGTTTTCCAATTTAGAAATTATATTATACTGTCAGGATGTTGAGTCTCACAAAAATACAGTATTTTGAATTTTCAATACAAGTGTTGTATTTAACTTTGACCTTGCTAATTGAATTCACAGTAGCATTCATAGTAACATCTGATGTTTCGCTTTAGAAAAAATTAAATTTCAAGACTACATTGATTCCATAAATCATATGAGCAAATCCTTGAGTCATTATTAAAATGCATTTAGGTGATGATGTCTTTCAGTATTTGAGATCTCTGATATAAAACTCACATCACTTAACTGTATCAGTTTCTTCTTTTGCTAATGAATCCAACCTAAAAGAGGTAATCATTTCACAATTCCAGGATCGGTCATGGAATTAAAGTGAGTAAAATTAATTCATGCGGACAGTTATCTGAAGTATAGGAAACGTGAAGCATCACGACTGAACTGCTAAGTGTACCTTCAGTCCTTTCTCAAGCTTTGTCTCCAAACACCGTCTCTGTAACTAACTGCTGCTTTCTGAAGTGGTTGCTGATGCCTCTTCCTCAGATTTAATACTTTTGTCTTTCAGTGAGTGGGTCAGTGAAAACACTGTATCCTTCCTCCACCCCCATAACAGGCAACAGAGCTGTTTGTCTCATAGCCTGACCGGGCAAAACGAATTTCACCACCCACTACGTTTTTACACTATGTGAGTTTTCTTTTTCTTGCCCAAGTGTTTACTGTAAAAGAGTATCTGTAGCATGTTTCATAACATAACTGCTAGTTCTTACTTCTTTCAAGTAGGTCTCTCCCACAAGTCCCCTTGTTTTCCCTGGCCCCAATGGCCACTGTTCTCTGAAACAGAGGCCAGAACAGCATGTGGTCATGATGAAGGGGAGGGATCATTCTCCTGAACCAGCCAGACCAGAAGAAATGACTGTCTCTCCACTCGTATACAACCTGTAGCCACATGAAACATTCTATGCAAACAATCCTCAGGCTCTGCCCTCAGCCGGTTCTTTGATGACGGCTGTGACTCTATTTTCTTTAGGGTGAATTTTTGAGGGGATGTTTCCATTGTTCCCATCAACACTTAAGGATTTTCTGAAGACAATCAGCAAGGCACGTCACTTGGTTTGGACCCACATCCTCCCAGGCAGCATGTACAGTGCCCCCCCCCAGCAGGTATGTTTGCATCATTTGAAGGGTTGAACCTCTCTCTGAGGAAGCCTGGCTATCTATCCCTTGTGTTCTAAGTCATTCCTCAGGATCATAGAAACTCTCAACGTTCAGAAAATTGCAGTACCTGGAGTAAGTATGTTTTTAGCTGATTTCTTAAAGCAATTTTACTTTTCACAATTGTCGATTATGGCTCGGTTTACTAAGTCAGTTGAAAATTATTTTTTTTGAGACTGAACTTATTGCCCGTGTTGACTCGTGTGTGTGTGTGTGTGTGTGTGTGTGTGTGACAGGAAGTTAACCGTAGTCAATTAAGGATGCATTTTCATAAAAGGAGAAATATAAATGACCACCATACAATAAAAGAGACAATCAAATCTATTAGTAATCAACAATATACCACACAGCATTAATGTGTTGTCATTGGATAACTTGCTAATAGATAAGACTTGGACATTTTGACTATAAAGCATTTGAAATGGTTTGTAATTCAAAAAAAAAAAAAAAAACACTTTCTATTACAGATGAAACTACCAGGGGAATAACTTCTTAGGGAGAAGAATTCCAGTCTTCCAGGAGAAGATATGCGTGAGGTAAGCCATCAGTCATACTCCAAGATACATGTTTTAGAGTCACAAGAATGCTCATCAAGTTGATCTGTTTAGGAAAAAGTGATCTTAAAATTATTCTGGATCATGGGTTTGTAACCCAAAAATTGACTTCTTGTTTTCTCTTTATAGCTATAGCAAATTATTCGATGACAACGTTATTTAATATGCCAGTGTATCGCTAGGATTAAAGTAAGGTTTTAAAGAAAAGAGCCACAAACATATTCCAATATAGCACCTTAAGATCTTTATACTGGTTTTGTTTTTGATACATCTACATGGGGAATAATGCAAATATTCACTGACAGAACAGAGAAATGGTTTTGTCTATGCATTTATTCACAGTCTGTGGTGGTAAATGTTAACCCAGCTATGTATGTATGTATGTATGTATGTATGTATGCACAACGCATGCACAAAATCCTACAAATGTAACGTGAGAGAATCAGAACACAGGTTAGTATGAAATGGGACTGCCTAAAATCTAAAATACAGTGGGAATGTTCCTGTCGAGGTGGCAAAACTAACAGGAAATGTAAGCATTCAGTGTGGAAGGGCCGCGTGCAGAGCACCACTAGCAGACAAAACTTGGTTTGTAAACCTGTGTTGTAGTTGGTTGTTCATGTTAGAATTCCTGATCTGTGAGGATGAAAATATATTCAGAGCTTTTTCTAATTTCATACCATCTTTCAGTAAGAATTTTTCCAGCTATTTTCAAAAAGTGATCCATACAAAGTACATTTAACATTTGGAAGAGCAGTATCTGATTAAAATCTGTACTTTGATCTACATATTACACACATAACATGTATACCTTAAGGTTCGATGACTGAGTACAGTCATCAGTGCACAGATCCCATACCCACACTCTAGACAGAAAACCTGGGCATGTGTAGATAGTAGATTTCTATTTCATACATACGGTTTCAGTCTCACTACACATATTTGCTTATTTTTATATCCTTAAAATGCAATGTTTTGCATAGTTTTCTTGGCCTGAGCAAGAAAAATTCACATGTAGAAGTCAGGAACATGGGCCAGTGAGATTGACTCCCTCTGCTGAAGGAGCATATGAAAATGCCTCACTGTCTTCTTTGGTGAGACTACACAGCAGTGTATGATGACATGTATGCAGACATATACAAGCACATACTCATACATATATATAAATATATATGTGTTCATATATACATATATTATATATTTTTATAAAACTCCTATATATGCAATCACAGAATCTATGTGGAGATCAGTGGAAAACTAGCCCGAATTGTATTGCTTCTACCATGTGTGTCCCAGGGGTTAAACTCAGATTGTTAGGCCTGGTGATAAGTAAGTGCCTGCTGAGCCATCAGCCCATAAATCTGCTTCTTCTTCTTCTTTTTCTTTTTTTTTTTTGGTTTTTCGAGACAAGGTTTCTCTGTTGTATCTCTGGCTGTCCTGGAACTCACTTTGTAGACCAGGCTGGGCTCGAACTCACCCAGATCTGCCTGCCTCTGTGTCTGCCTCCGGAGTGCTGGGATTAAAGGCATGTGCCACCACGGCCCGGCATAAATCTACTTTTTGAGCAACACTTCCATTTTAATATGCTGAGAATATAATATGCTGTCTTTTGGGGGGAAGTGCACCATGTAGATTATTTTCCATATCTTTTCGCTTGTGATCTGGCTTTTGTTTCCATAGATTAGATAGCGAAGGTCTCTTCCAACACGCTTATGCGTTAGTTTTACTTGAGGAATCACTTTTTTTTTACACCTCATTGCAGTCATATTAAATTATGAAATTGCCTTGGCTTCAATGTTGAGAAGTAGCTGAAACAAATAGAAACTGTATAATTTCGAAAACTATGAGTATTTATAAGACCTTATAATGGTGATGTAGAACCTGGAAGAAACAAGTAATTAAAATTTTCAACAATTATATTTCTTTATAGAAATTAGCCTGGGTTATGCTTCATAACTCAGTATTTAGCAATGGGGAGTCCAGTACTTAGCAATGTGTACGCACTCATTTATGTATATTCATAGAAGGTATACTATATTAATGTCAGTGATTATATATGAATAGATATAAAACACCCATCTATAATTACACAACTTCATGTTCGGTACATTCAAGGCTTATACTTTGACTATCTTTATATCTTATATCCTCAAACCATGATACTGTCTCCCCTGTAGAAAGACTGTGTTTCCCAGTAATCAGCACAAATGTGGACAAAGCTAAGTTCAAAAAAAATCTAATACCAAATATACATGTATTAAGAATTGAAATATATTACATGCTTTTTATAATTATACAAAGATTATATTAGGACAGGAATGATTTTTTTGAAATACACCTTTCTAATAGAAAAGCACGGGTGTATTTTCTTAAGTAGCCACCAGAGGGCTACATGGGCCCTCTTTCAATTGTGAAGAGTAGTTCAGGTTTTGGCTGTTTTTCCCTTTCTTAAGTGAAAAACTTAAGTAGACTTAAGTAATCCTCTACATATTTTTTTTTTTTATGGGAACATGAAATAACTAAAATATAAATATGTAGCAGATAGGGCTTCAGTAACTAGTATGCTTATTACTGTTTCCTTTGATTTCACTGTAGATGGTAAAATTAATATGGTTGAATTTTAAATAATCCCCGGTCAACAGAGCTCTGATACCTTGGCATTTGTAGTTATTGTTTTGCCTAAACTCTTAACTTTATAGGACAAGAACATGAGATCTTATAGATATGCCCTGTTCTACCATTTGGGACTTATTTTTTCTGGTAAAATCAAATAGCATTGTCAAGAAAGTTGAAACACATTAAGAAAAGGCACCAAAGAACCAGTAAAACTACCTCACAAATAAAAATGCCATTCCTTTCCATTATTTCACTTTGGTTTTATTCCAACCGTACATTTACGCATTTATAAAGGCAATCAGGCAAAACAAGTCTAAAATATTTTTGATGATTGCACTTTAACAACCTACTTTTCACGGAACATAATAGCCTTTATAATATAATTATTTTCATGCCGCCATGAAAAATAACCAAAATAACAATATCACAACTCTCTCCAGGGTTGCTATCTTTATTATTTTTAAAATTATAGTTTTCTTTTTAAGACAAAAAAAATTAATAGTATGGTATGTAGTTTCCATTTACATAAAAACTTCAGACATTTAACACATGGCTGAAGTATTTTACAGTATAGATCCAGACATAGGCCTCAGGCGTATCAAGGAGCAGCGGGTGTTATGATTGAAGACAGAGCTTTTGGACCTCGGGTAATCTGAAGTTTTGTGTTTTCAGGTGAACCACTGTGCCAATATGAAAGCTGATCTCTCTTAGGTGCAGGCCTTTTGAAGTCATTCAGCCTTGAACTGACTCAATGAAGTGCGTATTGTCGGTGACTGAATGCTGCCACTAGAACCCTTAGAATTCAAAGTTGAAAGAAAACAAAACAAAAAAATCGACCAATAAACAAACAAACGCCTTAGAAGTTTTCACTGTAAGATCTCAGCCCCTTCTCTCCCAGCTCTCATGACCCCTCAGCCCTTCCCACAATGCTTGAGCCAGTGGCTTAGACAGACACATTGATATTTAAAACTTCATAAACTGAAAATCATACTTCTCTAACTTCTCTAAAGCAGAATGGCCTTCCTTTATATTCTCTCCAATGAAAGACATACTCTCTCCAGTCTTCAGCTCCCCAATGGCCACTATAATAACACAGAAACTGACATTGTCCTTTGTGGGCAACATTAAGACCAGATACAGAGCACCTTGGCTGTAGGTTGAAGCACACACAGCTTTTAAAGCACTCTCTTACAGTCCAAGGGTGTTATTAAAAAAAAAAAAAGGAAAATGTAAAATATTCTAGGCATATAACCAAACTGTTAGCTATTTGTTATAGTCATTGTTTTGCCTTTTGCCCAATAATGCCCCCAATTTGAAGCAAAGCAATCTCACCCATCCCCTTTCTTCCCTGACCTATCTTTCATCCCCAATTAATATCCCAGTAATAGCCAAAACTACACACATGCTTCACTGTAAAACAAGGGTTAACACTTTTGGGAATACAGTGTTGGTGGTAGAGATGCTCTTTGAAGATCAACAGTAACTTTTGCTCTCACACAGATAGCCAATAGCTGTGTGGGCTTTTCCCCCTCCTCATACAAGGGCCTTTGCTTCTTCAGCAAAGTGTAGGATGGGTTGCCTTGGAACCCCGACTCCTCTCCTGGCACGGAGGGCGTTAAAGCTGTACAGTCTGGAATGTTTCAAAGACTCTGGACTGCTGCAGAACTCAGAAATATGCCGAATCCTCAAAGGACATCTTCTCAAGCCACCTGTATGTTTTTAAAACAAGGACATAGCATTCCCACCCCTCAGAAGATAAGGACTACACAGACATGAAAAATTAATTCTCTTGAGTACCAGCTTCTGTCACCACTGTTGTGGGTTTCAAGCAGGGAAGAAAGGAATTCTAGTAACATTGTTTTATATTACATGTTTGAAAATGTTTTATAATGTTTAAAAGTTTACAATGTATTTTAAGTTAACATTATATTATTAAACTACTAAGTTGTTATTTCCAAATGTTTTCATTTGGAAAAAAAATGTTTCCAAATATTTTTACTCATGTATTTTAGCATATGGCTTTGAGTATGTACTTTTATCAAACTGTTCTTACGATTCTTATGATTCTAATCAATATTACTGAAACAAATTAGCATAATTGGCCCATCTGCTCTTTTATATGTGAAAAATATTGTATATTTTTACAATTGAGAGATTTTATTCAGAATGAGCAATCTTCTTTTTTCCTATCTCAAATTGACTATTAATACTACCTTGCTGAAATCTCTAGGCAATAGATAGTGTGTGTGTGTGTGTGTGTGTGTGTATTATGGAATCACTTCTCTATGGTCTAAGTTTATACATTATAATTCAAAGATATTAAACTGTAGCATGATTTGTTTTCTATAACTAATTTCACCTTGGTCTCAAGTACATTTTCTCAGTGATTAAGTAAAGTAGAAAAAAAAAGGAAAAAAAAAAAAGACCTTCATTGTGCTGTTACTAATTTCAAACTTCATACTGCCTGCAAGGATTCCCCCCAAAACATGGTATTATGTGATCCAGGTACCAACCCTCATTCTCTCTTTTGGGGTAGACAGGCCTTCTGGGTGTTGCTATTTTCTCAGGGTACACTGTCTCCGTGGGATTGTTCTGAGGCTTTCATGCCCCTGGCTCTCCAGCAGAGGCCATTCAGATGATTTGGGCCTGCCAGGCTTCTCATCATCTCCACGCCCTCTCGTCCAGCCATCTAGAACCTCTGCGTGTGCCTCGTATGCGGACATGCACTGCCCTTCTCTGTCTGATGGCTTGAAACCTCCCTGGCAGCTTCAGCGGAACCATGAGGTTACTGTGGGACTGGCTATGGCACTTTCGTGCAGGAGCCGGGCCTTGGTATGAGGCCCCCTTGGCCTTCCTTGTCTTTTGTCAGCTTACACCTGGATGCCCATCTTCTCTTTCACAGTCGCCTGAGTAATGTGGATGGGAAGTTGCATCCATACCACGGTGTTCTCCAAATTTTCCTAACTCCATCATGATACTAAAAGTTGGTCTTTCCTATATGAATTACACACACTTTATTTACATGCCCTCTACTGCGGATCCGTTAGGACAACCTTCGCACCTTCTGGCCCATTAACCTTACTCTGGCTTTGCAATGGGACGTGAACTGGAAAGAAGATGGTCTCTTTGAACACTACCTAATGTTCCAGATCTTCATTTCTCAGAGGAAGCATTTCAATCTAAAATGTGAACTATAAACATTTATTTGAAAATAGTTCACCTTTCATATGTGAAAGAAGGAATTAGAGAAATAAACAGAAGGAGAAACATGAAAAACCAGAATTTGTCTTAAGTAGACTATCAAAGTCTCATTATTAAGATTAAGTGGAAGACCTCCCGCAATTAGTGATTGTGTTTTGTGATTGCACCACAGATCTCAGCAGTAAACACTAGAGCAGTCTGAGATTGGTATGCGATTACCTCTGCTGTTTGTTGCTTGCTCCTTCAGCAAAGCAAAAGAAAGCAGAGGAGCCTGCCTCCTGTAAAAGCTCACTCACTTCTTCATTGACCTATTCATTCATGCAGAGTAGATGGATGCACAAAGAACTACAGTACTAACAATGCCAACACAATCCCTTCCTTAACCCCGTTGCTCTCTAACACGTGGTCCTGTAAGAAATGAAAGATTATGAGATGTGTTTATAAGTGTGTGTGTGTGTGTGTGTGTGTGTGTGTGTATGCATATATATATAATTAATTGTATAAATAATTATATATTAATATATACATATATATACTGTATATACACAGTTAACTTCCTCAGGGAGAGGAATTGGTTCTGTTGTACTTCTTATTACTTTATAATCACTGAAAGGAGTATCATAAAAAGACATGTTTTGACCTCACACTGGCCCAGGGTTTGGCAGCCTTAATTAAAAAGTGAATGTACCCAATGTCTTACAGAATAAAGGCCTTTTATAATAAATAACCTTTTGATGGGAAACCACACTGTTTGTACACCAAAAAGTAATTTTAAGGCTTATCTTGAGTTAATGCCAGGGTAAATAGAAGCTGTGGCTTCCTGCCCTTCCTTTCTCTTTACCAAGGAATCAGAGGAGATCTATTTCAGCATGCTGCTTTTTCAAATATTCTACTGTAAATTTTATGCACTTTGCAAGGACAAAAATCCTTTCCAGTGACATTTTGGAACAAAAACAGAAATTCTGAATCTATGGTTGTGCGATGACTAGGTTTTAACAATCTGGACAGAGGGTGGTTTATTATGAGGAAAGCCAAATCTAACCTTGCAATGTTCCAAAGACTTGTCAACAGTTCATTCAAGGAAACATTAAGGAAACATCTCACTCTTGAAGTTTAATTTTGACCCATTTTACAAAAGTTGGAAAGCTTGAGTATTTATATTTCTGTTAAGGAACATTCGGGGAAGTCCCAGTCTACCCTGTAGCTTCATGTATGGAACACACATACACACACACACACACAAAATGTATTTATTTAAGTAGGGATTTCAAACCATGTGACTCTTGAAAACTGCAGTGACAATTTAGCAAATAGGAGGAGTTTCAATACCATCCCATACTCCAAACTAAAATTCTAAAGGCACAGTCAGTTTGCAGGCTTTACGATCTTTAACAGTTGTTCACTTTATTTTAATAACTACATAACAACACAGTGAATAATCCTCAGATCTGCACTTCTAGTAATAAACTCTTGAAACAAACTCACTTAGCATGATCTTATGCGGAGCTCAGTGTTTATGAAGTTTTTTTATAAGGTAACTTGTTTACATGTCATTTAAAGTGTCCGTAGTCATTCATAATTTACACAATGCTTTTGTGCATTTTATCTTACTTTCTTTTAAATTTATGATTGTGCTGGCTATTTTGTCAACTTGACACAAGCTAGGAAGAGGGACAGTCAGGTAGAGATTGTTTCCATTACATTGCCTGTAGGAAACTTCCTTGAAGCATCTTCTTGATTGACTGTTGATGTGGGAAGGCCTAGCCTGCTGTAGATGGTGCCACTGCTGGACAGGTGGTCCTAGGTTGTATAAGAAAGCAAACTGAGCAATCGTGATGAGCAAGCCAGTAAGCAGCATTCTTCCATGACTTCTGCTTTTCAGTTCCTGCCTCTGGGTTCCTGTTTTGAGTTCCTTCTCGGACTTTCATTAGTGACTTTCACTTTCACTTTTACTGCCATTGTGATATATAAGGCGAATAAAGCCTTTCCACCCTGAACTTCTTTAGATCATGGTCTTTATCACAACAATAGAAAGCACAGTAGGACAACTCTTATTCTCACTTTGCTGATAAATGAGATTTGGAGAAGGATATTGGCCAAGGTTGTGTGACTGACTGTAGAGGGATGGGAATACACTCAAGAAGAATTTCTGATTATAAATTCCTTGCAAATAGTTAATTTTCTCTTCAGTCATAAATATGTGATTCATTTATAAATGTGTTTTAGATGTTCTTATTAGATGTTTAGACACCCATAACAGCTTGCTAGCTTCCATTTGATTAGGGTGGTTGCCTGCATGTGCCCTTTCTTGGCTATTAACGAGAAATTTTTCATCTATTAATATCTCTCTGGAAAGCGATGGCAAGCTCTGAGGAATAAGGAATGTACCTGTTTCTCCTCTCACTGAATCTGTGTACTTGCTTAAATGCCTGGTAGATGCTAAGTATTCAATAGCTAACAACTGGCTTAACTCAAGAGTCAAAAAAGGAAAGTCTGACTATTTGGTCACATGGAAAGAGATTATGGAACTTGCTTTCTCTGATGCCCTCTCTCAGTTCTAGCAATGTGTTGTGGAGCTGAAGAAGAAGGCAGCTCCATTCCTTAACTTCTAAAAGAAATTAACATTTTTCAGGACTATGACACTCTCTGCCTTTTAATAAGTTTGTAGTAAATTTTTGTTTAAGCCTATATACCTCAGAACTGTTTTTAAACATTAAGTGAATTACTTTAATGATTACAATGTAAAAATGTCGTATTTTATGGCTTTATAAACATAACTTATCAGTTCCTAAAGCCGTTAGAAACATTCTCCTTTAGAGATTTGTGCCTTTAGAGGCACAAATCATTCACAATAGGTAGTGAGACTTCTTGTCTGATTTTGCTTTGAATTCGTTCTTAAAATTTTGAGTTACTCTGGGGCCTTTTTGTTTTTCTATCTTAGGGAGACTGCAGCCAATATCTTGTAGTATGTTCTTTTATAGATTTGACTTTCATATACATAACAATTAATTGTTCTTCTTCAGTTACTCACTTTTAAATTCATTATCATTAGTAGTTGTAGCAGAAATGTCTGTCTGTTTCTGTCTCTCTCTTTCTCTTTCGGGGTGTGTGTGTGTGTGTGTGTATGTGTGTGTGTGTTTGTGAGCATGCACACCACAGCATGTGTATGGAAGCCAGAAGAAAACTGTCTAAAGCTTTCTCATTCCACTGTGTGACCTGTGGATCAAACTCATGCTACCAGGCATGCACTGCAAACATTTCTACCGACTGAGCCACACTATCAGCTCTCAGTCTCTTTCTACTTAATGTTACTATTATTTTTCTCAAGGCAAATACATGCATACAAAATGCTATTTGTTCTTTGCTCCTATACCTGTAGTGGCCCTCTTATTTTCTAAATCAGGGGTTCTTGAGTTAGACTGAAGCGGTAGGTACAGTTTTAAAACCAGTTCACAGGTGATACTGAAACGTATTGCTGTATAGGAGGAGTTTTTCTAAAAAACAACCTCCAGAAAGCAAGCAGAGTCTTCCATGGCCTTAGCCACTTAGAGTCAGCACACTTTTATCATCTACCCTGACATCTGCTTTCCATTGCATAACCTCTCACCCAATCAAAACACCTTCTTGAGTTCAGTAAGCACCCTGACCCCAACTGCATCCTGCCTTTGCATCTGAAGCTTTGTCTGCTTAAAGTTTCCTGCTACATGAATTGCTTTTGATTAAATATCTATTCAAGCTCCCCATAATACATTGAAGAATGAAGGGGAATTGTGAGAGGCAGAATAACTGTTGAATCTGAATGGTTTATGTCTCTACAGAGATTTTCTTCAGCTTTGAAATAAATGTACCAAAAATTTTGTAAAAAAAAAAAAAAAAAAGCCAAAAGAAAATTTGAAGATTCTAAAAGATTCTAAAAGCCAAAAATAGAACTAAAACCACAATGTTTATAAACTCAATATACTGGAAATATCCAAGCCTAATTTAAACAGAATAAAAAACTGTTTGTTTAATTTTCTATACAGAACATTAGAATAAAATTTAGGAAAGAAGGTTTTATGAAAAAAAAATGCAGGAAAGAAATAGATATTGTCAATCTATGTACAAGAGCTGATAGACATAGAGAAAGGATTAGCTTTTCCTTTGGTTCTAGTCAGCCAATCCAAGGACATGCATATGTTCTGCAAGGCTTAACCACTACTGCGCTATGCTCGATCCTGAAAAGGTAGTCAGAGGAAAGCAGGAGCTCAGGGAACTCCACAGCTCCACACAACTCCGTCATTAAAGTATTGGAAGATTACTCTTTGTTCCCAACTTTTCTCCCCCGAGATATTTCTGTATAGCTTGATAGTGAAAGTGTAAAATCCTAAGCAGAGCTCTGTTGCTTTCAGAATGGCCATTCTAAAGTGTTTCAGTGGCTACCTTAATCTAATTGAGTGATTTTTTTTTTCATAAGTGAGTTCATTATAATAAATTGATTTTTCAAAAAAAATTCATTTATTTTTATTTTATATACAGTGGTGTGTTTTGCTTTCATGTATGTCTGTGTCAGGGTGTTGGATCCCTTGGAACAGGAGTTAAAGACAGTTGTGAGCTGCCATATGGGTGCTGGGAATTGAACCAAGGTCCTCTGAAAGAGCAGCCAGTGCTCTTAACCGCTGAGCCATCTTTCCAACCCCCTAAGTTAATTTACTTGCTCACTTATTACTGCATGGAGTCTTAGTATGTATTGTAGCGTTAGAAACCCTAATCTATGCATTTTGATAAGAAGGAAGCAACAGTTTTCTTGTAACTGTTTTTAGAAAACAACAGTTTTAAGTCAGCTGTAGAGATGTAGATTCTTTAACTGGAAATATCTCTAGATTTTCATTTATATTTACATATGCAAATATAATTTTTCATGTAATTTCATGGAGACCACAGTTTCCCTAAAGTTAAAATATTCTCCGGCAATAAAATCCTGCAGCAAGAATTTTGGACGATAGCCGGTTATTGGTGGTACACACCTTTAATCCCAGCACTGGGGAGGCAGAGGCAGGCGGATCTCTGTGAGTTTGAGGCCAGCCTGGTCTACAGGACAGCCATTTACAACAGAGAAACCCTGTCTCAAAACCAAAAAAAAAAGAATTTTGGACTTTTTGGACTACAAGTATAAACATGGCCTGCTACTTATATTTGTACTGTGTTATTTCCCTCACCTATGTGTAGGAGAAAATTGTAATATTCATCCTTTGGGGTTATATATGGATTAATAATTACTATATGCCCAAAGATAAGTTCGATGTTTGGCCTAAAGCAGTACACTCTAAAAGCTTTTTTTATTTAGCCATTTGTTTTTATCATGATTGCTGTAAGTGCTGTAGATCTAAAGGTAAGAGCAGCTTTTGGTAAATCCTCTTTGTGAAGATGGGCAGTAAGGGGCTCTGCCTTGAGACTTGAAGTCGAGAAGGCAGAGAGGACAGCAAGCAGAGTGCTTTCAAAATTCTGTGACAGTATTTTGGAAGCGGAGACATTGGAAATGTGGGTTAGTGACTAAATACATTTAAAAGCAGAAGTCCCCGTTAATGAGAACAAAGGACGTCTGGCAGGATGAGTGTGGCACCTCGAACAGGTATTTAGAACTGTGTTTGAGGGTATCTGAGATGCCCGTCAGAGGATTCCTTCTCCTCACACACACAGCTTCCTATCCAGCCTCCATTATTTCTGAGTTTTCACAAGCCAAACAAATGTCACAGTAAGCGGCTGACTTCTCAGGCTCACAACTGGCTGAAGGGAGTTGACAATGAGCAGTAGAGTGGAACTAATATTTTTAAAGCAGCGTCTACGAACCTGTGAGAAACTGCTTTAAAAGGATGGCATCACATGGAAGAAGGAATTGATGGCTTAAAGGGGGGGGAGGGGAAAGGCTAAATGTGGAGACAATATTTTGTCTCACAAACGGAGATATCAAGTCACTAGAAAAGGGTAAGAGAGACCCAAGGATAGCCTGTCATGAGGGCACGTTGCATTCCCCCGTACCAAACTGTGAGGAAGTCATGCACTGAAAAATGTTAACACATTTCCCTTTTCCTTGGAGATGTGCTGACCCTTGCAAGCCAGTGGCATTTGTCTCTGTCCCAGCAGAGGTGACTGGAGGTGGAGAAGAGTTACAGAGTCTTCTGCAGAAAGAATGAGGTTACATTCAGCTTTCACTGTGCAGAAAGAATTCTGCCAGAAGTTCTCTTCCTCTGCCTAGATATCAATAAGGAATCCAGACAGACGTGGCTCTTAGAACTGTCACAGAGGTAGAGAAGATACATCTTCTGTCTGTGAAAACCCGGTTAGATAGAAGGAAGGTCTGACAGAGAATAATGATAATAATAATAAAAAAAATTCTCCCCCACACTCCTGGCATTACAATGGGGTGAAAAATGAGAGAAGAAAGGAAGACAGGACTTTATTGGCTTGATGTTATTTTAAAGATTGATTTTTAATTAGTATTTTAAGTTATATGTGTATGTGTGACTGTGTCTATGTGAGTGAATATCTCCTGTGTTTGTGTACCTGAAGGCATTGGAACCCCTAGAGCTAGAGGTACAAGTGGTTATGAGTTGCCCAACGTTGGTTCTGGGAACCAAACTTGGGTCTTCTGGAAGAGTGACAAAATTCATAACCTCTGAGTTGTCGCTCCATCTCCTTGATTGTGATATGTTGAGAGAGATAGAAGACAGGCTACATTAAACAAGAGATGTAGGAGAGGATAGTTGGTGTTCTGTTTGGACTTGTGGTTGGGGTACCAATGGAGGACTCATGTTTCTGGCCTCTCCCAGGACATATCAGTGGGCTAAGAGGCTGTTTTATCATGGATCACAGGCTCTTCCTTTGACTGCTCTAGCGATCAGAGGAACGGATAAAGTTTAAGTTGGACTGACATATTCATTTTAAACTTCCACCCGGTGAGTAGACTCAGGAATGAAGCACAGTTATGGTGAGACTAAATGAAAGATATGAGATTAGGTTTCTACATATCTGATTACTGATGTGAGGTAAAGTCACTCAGTCTCCTTTTATACACTAATTTACAATTCAAAGTTGAAGATTTTCATACATTAAAATTGTGAAATTTCTATCCCATGTTCCACCTCTGTGAAGTTCTGAAAGATGAATACTTATGCTCAAATAATTTTCAGTAGAATATGTTTCTTCAACATGCAAGCAGTGGTAACAAATGCATTGAGATGTGTTGAGTTCAATTTTAGTTATCTCAGTTATTTTAGCAACAAAGAATTGAGCAGTGAGAAATAATACATTTTATTCTTTACAGATTGTGCAGACTTCTACTTCAGTAAACAAGGTATTGAGATGAAAATTTCTGGTATTGTTTGCAACGTACTTAACTGTACAAGTATTGTCTAGAATATTTTCTGAAGAATACAGGAGAGTCATTGCCTTGTCCTTCCACAAGTAAATAATTCCTTACCTGTACTCAGGCAAGCAATCCTTATTAGAAGCGGTATAATGCACATGCACACACACAGATACACACACACAGACACACACACACACAGACACAGGCGCACACAGAGGAAATATGGGGGGGGGGGCATTTGCTGGGTGTTGAAAGAAAGATGGTAGAAGCATAAAGTCCATTGGCTATGTGTTATGAAAGAATAAAAAAAATCAAAAAAGAAAACAGGACAGTCAAAATACATTTAGACATGACATTTTTTTTCATATATAATGACTAGGAAATTTTATTTAATATTATTGGGGAAAGGGGGTGTTTTAGAAAAACTCTGAGGTGAAATATATATATTGTAAATAGATGGAAGTATTATATATTCATCTCTTTTTTTCCTCCTCCTCCTCCTCCAGCTCCTCTTCCTCCTCCTTCTCCTCCTCCTCCTCCAGCTCCTCTTCCTCCTCCTTCTCCTCCTCCTCCTCCTTCTCCTCTTCCTCCTCCTCCTCCTTTTAAAGTCCTGGCTGTCCCTGAACTTGCTCGTAGACCAGGCTGGCTTCAAACTCAGAGAAATCCTCCTGCCTCTGCCTCCCTAGTGCTGAGATTAAAGGCATGCCCCACCACACCTGGCTCATTCAGTTTCTTAACAAATACTTATATAAGAGAAACACAGGTTTCATAAATGCTTCTGATTTGGACCTATAAAGACCGCTGTAAGGAGAATGAAATAAAAGGTGCTCACATAGTATTGTTTTGCAGACAGTAGGTCTTAACTAATATTTGCTAAATAAATCAGCTATCCTGGAGAACACCTGGGGGTGGTCACTTGGATGTGCTTTCCTGGCAACATTTTTCTAGAGTTGAAGAGATGTCTGCAGGATCTGAGAATACTTCAGCTTTTCTCTGGACTTCCCAGCAAGCTTTGAGCTTTCTGAAGGTTTCACCATGAGCTGATCTCAGTCAGTAGAGAATGAAGCTGTGTTCCAGGCCCAGGCTCCAGGGCGTTTGCCTGGTGTAGCTTGAACATTCAGTTTTTGGGATTAGTTTTAAAAATATGACAAGACATTTACTATGAGCCTTTGGATCTTTCTTCCTTTCTTTCTCTTTTGAATTGTTTTCATTTACTAATTGCATAGTAAGAGCTTGTGCTCTACAAAATGCTTCCTAAATAAAATTATGTAATTTGGTGAACCAAGAGAGAATTCAAATTATAGCGGTTATTATTTTTAATTTATCTTATTTTTATACCTGCTGTTACTCAGAAGGATCTCTTTAGGTAGGTTTTTAGGTAGGTTTTTGGGGTATTTTAATATTATTTTTTAATTTTAATTAGGGCCTGTGCATATAAAACTAGTCTCTCCTTCAGCCTTTCATTATTGAATTAACAACAATGTACAGTTTGGGTCACTGAGGCAGCTCTCCAAGCTTTTCTGCTATGGGAAAGTTACTGGATCTGAACAGTTTCCCCCTGCTTTCTCACGCCTCTTCTCTCTTTCTCTCTCGCTGACTCTCTCCCTTTTCTTTTCCTTCCGTCCCTCTTTATTTCGTAGGATCCTTTTTTGTTTTTGATGTAGCCCAGACTGGCCTCAAACTCAAATCTCCCTGCCTTATCAGCAATGCAATTGTTGAGTCTAATTACAAATGTCCAATTCCTACCTTTTCCTCCACCATTATAACTAGGAGAATACTAATAATATACCTTAAAGTAACCATGAACCCTTCCAGTTGTGACTGGACTTAGTTAAATATGCCATGCCACAGATGGGAAGATTTGCACCTGCAGCTATTGCATCTTCCAAAGCTTGAATATGTCAGCTGGTAGCCACTTTGGTGATGATCTCATTCAAGACTGAAAGGTATGTAGCAGTTCTGGTCCTACCATCAACTAGCTGTCAGCTGTAAATACAGTTCTTACACATTCCAAATTTCTGCTTTTTCATCTGTAGATGATGATGACACTTCTATTACAGATGATTGTGGTGAAAAAAATCAGGTTAATAAATTTCTTAGGCCCTCTATGTGGTATTTAATATGAAGATCAGATATCTCAGAATTAGCAGAGACAATACTGTCATTTTGAAGCCTGGAAAATCCAAATGATTAGCCCGAAGTCACATTAGTGACAAAGACTACTCTATAATCTACTTGTCTTAATAAAATGTGATGCTATTTTTACCCCAAATATTACTTTCTTATTAATTGAATACTATCACGATCATGTCTCTAACCTAGAAAATGATTACATTTCTCATTATGATAAGAACAAATATTGGTAATCTTATTTTACATAGGAGATTTATATTAGTAACCTCTTTTGTCTAGACTGAAATTTGTTCAAAAGCAAATGCATTAGCAAAGCATAATTGACTTAAGGGCTAGATAACTAAGTTCAAAACAACTTGATTTCCCTGGTGTACACTCGGAGCTCCACTCCAGCAATCAAGGGTAGTATATTTAAATGTGATTTAATAGTACTTACTCGACATATTATTTAATTTATTGCATCATGCACTCACACAATTCCATCACTGTGGTGCAGATGTACATCTACTGACAAAGCGCTACTATGTCAGCTGTTCCTGTAGTTTCGGGACACATTTCCCCAATTACTTAGACCTGTTTCCTTTGATACCACGATACTTTTGAAATAAAATGACATCTCCTGCTTTCCCTTGTGTAAAGGCTCATGCATACCTTGCCCAGTGTAATCAAGATGAAGTAGAGCTTAGTATGGAAGTCCTTTCATGTTCAGAACATGTTTCATGTTTAAGTGAAGTCATAGCGATATGTACGTGGCAGCCTAATATGGTGGTTCTCACCGTTCCTAATGCTGTGACCCTGTAATACAGGGTTGTGTTGTGGTCACTCCAACCATAAAATTATTTTTGTTGCTACTTCATAACTGTAAATTTGCTCCTATTATGAGCTGCAATGTAAATTCCTGATATGCAGATGGTCTTAAGCAACACTGTGAAAGGGTCACTTGACCTCCAAAGGGGTCACAACCCATAGGTTGAGAACAGCTGGCCTAATGGCTTTCTTAAAAATATTTCTGACAGTGTCGATTAAAAAAAAAAAATCCCGTGAAAGGATTTACATATCTTAAAAATAGCAACAGTTATAAAACACAGGCTGACTATTACAGGGACTTCTTGGCCTTATATTTCTGCGGAGTGGAAAAGTGCTTAAATGGAAATATAAATAAAGTATTGGTGTGCCTGAACGTCTAGGGTCTTCTTGCACTGAGTAGCCATTACAAATTTCAGTAAATGGCTTAACCTCTCTGAACCTCTGGTCCGTTTTCCCTCCAACTATAAACAATAATATCTACCTAAAAATGATGAGATACCTTTGTTATCCTTTAAAGAAAGCTGAGCTAAGTTCAGTTTTCTTGCCCTTTGACCTTGTTCCTTCATCAACACAGATTTTGCCTAGGGTTTCTATGTCACAAATCCTTTAGTTAATCCACCTAGCCATGACCTGCTTCCCATTTTTCCTTCACCAACTGTTACTCCCTCTTTTCCTAGCTAATTAAGCCTTCTCTCTCTTACTGGGCCATATATGAGAACAGATCATTTTAGCAAACTATCACGAATTTGCAGAGTTCAGAGAAAATACAATGTGAAGTTAAAGGCATAATAGTTTTCAGCATTTCATGGAGTAAACGTAGAAATCTGCTCTAACACCTAGCAAAATACCAACCAAATTAAAAAACAACTCTTTTTAGACCCATCAGAGAAATGAGGTCACAGGACAAACCATTGTCTCCTCATATTACAGATGTAGCCAGATGTGCATGGATCACACATGGAGCAGAAGCTGTGGAGCTTTCAGAATAAACTACTTAGCCAGACCCTGAACACCTGTGATATCCTAAGAAACTGACCTGAGCCACTGTTAGGTCTGAAATTGCTCAGGTAGACACTGAGAGATACGTATGACCATACAAAGCAGTTCATTGCCACGGAACACAGACTAGCATGCTGTGGTCTGCCACTCAAAAAAAAGATGGCGACCTGAAATGTAGGTACATGGGGTTCTTAAGTGAAACAGGCAGTCTTTAGGAGATCTCTCTGATTGGTCAGGACCTGAACATGAGTCTTTATTGGATTGGCTCATTACATCTTGAGGGGACATGGTCAAGCCACTATCCCTGGAATTCAGCCCTTTTGAGGTCTAGCATCATTCTTATTGGCTGCCAGCTTTGGGACTTAGGGAGACCTACTGGGGATTTCAGAAGAGCAGAGGTCAGGGCCTGCCTACCATGACAGAATGGATTCCCCTGGTCCTCTTACCCACCAGGAAGAGGCAAATACCCAATTCTAGTCCCTTGTAGCATTCCATTGCATCCAAAATGAACAAAAAAATAAAAACATTTATGAAGCCTGTAGTCTCTCATTAGAAAACCAACATGTTTTATTATTGTACAGGGGATAATAATAAAATAAAAGATAATATAATAAGATAAAACAAAAAAAAACCCACATCAGAATAGGAAAAGAAAAACAGAAAGAAAAGAGCCCCCTCGCCAAAAAAAACAACATAAAAAACAGATATATACTTGGAGACACACTCATGTTCACACTCAAGCAACCCTAAGAAACAGAAAACCAGAAGCCATGTTAGATATGCAAAGGACCTACATGGTAAATAAAAAAAAAAATTAAGAGATAATATAATTGCGTGATTTTTTTTTATTAGAAAATTTCAGATTATGCTCTAGCAATTCAACCAACACTGCCTGAAAGAAAAATAAGTAAGTAAATAAATAAGTAAATAAATAGGAGGATGACAACCTAGAGGGTCCTGTAATAGAGACTGAGGGATGCTGGTATCTCAGGCATTTGTCCAGAGTTTGAGACCAAACACTGTGCTCCTTCAAGGTCTTATGCCTTCCAAGGTTGTCAGATTCTTTATCACTTTTCATGTTTCTCATACATAGTTTTTGAAAAGAAATGTCTATATCTGTATCTGTATATATCTTAGGAAATGTCCACAACAGTAGACATCAGTATGTTTTTTTTTTTCAAAATGCCTTTAGTGTTAGTTACCCCTCCCCATATTCCCTTCTCTACCATGCTCTGCCATCCTCCCCCCTTTGTAAAACGACCAATCCCATTATTCCCTTTTAGTGCTTTATGCCATTTCTTTCTGTCCCCCATACTTTGAAAGTCCCTCCCCCAATAGCTTCTTACTAATTTTCTGACATTTGTAGATATTTCAAACACAACACAGGCATCTGATGATTCAAAGCTAATATTCCAGATGTGAATAAACGTGACATTTGTCTCTCTCTCTGACTTGAGGAAGAAAGGATTTATTTCATCTTACACTTCCAGGTAACTTCCCATCATGGAAGGAAGTCAGAACAGGTACTTAAGGCAAGAACCTGGAAATGATATCCTGGAGAAATGCTGCTTACCATATAGCTCCCTATGGCTTCCTCAGTCCACATGTCTATACAGCCCAGGACCACCTGCCTAGGGGTAGCACAACCCCTCCCATACCAATCATTAAGAAAATGGCCTACAGACGTGCCCATAGGCCAATTTGATAGGGGCAATTTGTGACTTGTGGTTCCTTTTTCCTAGGCGACTCTAATTTGTGTCAAGTTGACAAAATTAACAGACACACCAAGTAAAAAAGTAAAATATGTAGGAATTTGTAATTCATTAACATCATCATTATGTTCTTTGCACCACTAGTGGTAAAAATATGCAAATGTTGGCCACTCTTACCAGAAAACCAGGCAGGCTACCTGCAGATCCTCTCTCTCTGTTCTCTCTGATCCAGTACCCTGTCTCATCTCTAGGTCTGCAGCAGAACACCTATGGCTGCCTTCTCTGTTCTCCTGTTCCCATCTCTGGATCCCACAGGTCCCCCAAACCCAGCAGACACCCCCTGTCATCCCAAAGGCCATTTCAGTCAGGGAGAGTAGGCTGACAACAGACCCATGTCTCTCTGCCCCAGATACAAACCCCTAGTCTCATCCCAGTTCTACAGTAGAAATGCTACTATGCCCCCCCTTCCATCTCTGATGCCATCCTTAAGGGATCACTAAGATCTTCTCCTCCAACCTTCCTTCCCTCAACTCATTCTAGTATCCCAGCCTCCAACACCAACAGGCAGTCACTGGGAACACACCAGTTGAGCAGACCCAGGGAAACAGGTAACCCAACTGAAGACCTTCATCACTCTCCCCTCCCCTCCAAATCCAGTCACTCAGTCTCATGCCCCAACTCTGCAGCAGAATGCCTATAGCAGCCTTCCCTGCCCCTCTGCTTCCATCTCCTGTGGATCCCACAGATCTTGCCCATCTAACCTCCCTCCCCCCAACTTGTTGCTTTATCCAAGCCCCCTTAGGTACCCCTGCTAATTAAGGCCCTGCCTGCCAAAATAACAGGTAGGCTGCCTGCAGATCCTCTCTTCTCCCTCTGTCCCCCAGAACCAATACCTCGGTCTGGTAGCATCCTCAGATCTACAAAACAACACCTACTGCCCTCAGAACATCTCCTTCCCCTCTGTTCACATTTCCTGTGGATCCCATTGACCTTCCCCTCCTAGCCTCCCTCTCCCCACTTGTTGCTTTATCCCAGTCCCCAACTCCAGCACGTACTCCCCACTAACCTACAGACCACTCCTGCCAAGAGAGCAGGTAGGCTCTTGATCTTACCCTCTCCTTCTGTTCCTCTAGATCTGACTCCCAGGTTTCATCCCTAGCGCTATAGCAGATCCTCTACTATCTTCCCCCAATCCAAGAAGAGACAAAATAAGTATATCATTGTGGTATGCTGCTCTACTCCCTCCTGAGGACCCCTTCAGCTCCCAAGCCTATTACTACACCTGTCAGCTCCCAATACACAGAGACACACTTCCCTGGAATCTACAGTGGGCACAGCTATCAAGTCTAAAGAAAATTCCCTACCAGGCAACACACAGGCATCATAGCCACCAAAAATCCAGAAAGGAAACAGAAACCAAGAGACAAAACACCCAACCAATGAAGATACATCCTGAAATCAGTACCTAGGCCTATAATCAACCCAACCCAAGATTCCCAGATAACAGCTTAAAAATACAATAGCAGCCAAGGCAGTATGTCTCCGGTAGAACTCAGTCATCCTATCACAGCAGACCCTGAATATTGTAACATAGGTGAAGCAAGATGAAGACCTTAAAATCGCCTGTAAGCTGATGATAGAGGTCCTTACAGATGAAATTAATAACCACCTTATGAAAATCCAGAAAAACAGAATGCAAATAAATAAAACTGTTCAAGACCTAAAAATGAAAATAAAATCAATAAAGAGAACCCAAACTGAGGAAGTTCTGAAATGAAAAATTTAGGGATTTGAACAGAACTACAGAGGCAAGCTTCATGAACAGAACACAGGAGATGGAAGAGAGAATCTCAAGGCTTGAAGATATGATATGAAAATGGATGGAACAGACAAAGAAAATGTTAAATCTAAAATACTCCTGACATAAAACATTCAAGAAATCTGAGACACTATGAAAAAACCTAACCTAAGAATAATAGGAATAGAGGAAAAAGAATCCCAGCTCAAAATTCCAGAAAATGTTTTCAACAAAACAAAGAAGAAAATTTCCTTAACATAAAGAAAGAGATGCCTCTATGGTACAAGAAGCACACAGAACACCAAATAGATTAGACCAGAAAAGCAAGTCCCACCGATACATAATAATTAAAGCATTAAGCAAACAGAACAAAGAAAGAATATTAAAAGCTTCAAGGGAAAAAGATCAAATAACATATAAAGGCAGACCCATTAGAATTACAGTTGACTTCCCAATGGAAACTCTAAAGGTCAGAAGAGTCTGGACAGTTGTACTGCCAACTGTAAGAGATGCCAACCCAGACTACTATACACAGCAAAAGTTTCAATCACCATAGATGGAGAAAATAAGATATTCCATGATAAAGCCAAATTTAACAATATCAATCTACAAATTCCGTCCTACAGAAGGCACCAGAAGGAAAACTTCAACAAAAGGAGGTTAACTACACCCATGATAGCACAGGGAATATATAATCTCACATCAGCAAAATCAAAAGAAAGAAAGCTCTCCTTCTCTGTCTGATAGTCCCTCTCTCTCTCTCTCTCTCTGTCTCTCTCTCTCACACACACACATACACACATACACACACACACGCACGTGCACACACAAATAACAACAGCAATAGCAAAATAACAGGAATCAACAACCATTGCTCCTTAATATCTCGAAGTACCAATGGTCTCAATTCCCTAATAAAAAGATACAGACTAACAGAATGAACTTGAAAAAGAAAAAAAGAACCCATCTTCTGGTGAAGCCAAGAAACACACCACAACATCAAGGTGAGATACTACATCAGGATGAAAGGTTGAAAAAAATATTCCAAACAAATGGACCTAAGAAGCAAACTAGTGTAGCTGTTTTAATATCTAAAAAGTTGACTTCAAACCAAAATTATTCAAACCAAAGATAATCAAAAGACTTTTTCCACCAAGGAAATATTCACCAAGATGACATTTTAGTTCTTAACATCTATGCCCCAAATGCAAGGGCACTCAAGTTTGTAAAAGAAACACTGCTACTGCTACATGCCGTACAGACAAAAACTAAACAGAGTAATGCTGTACCTAACAGATGTTATAAACCAAATGGACCTAATAGATATTTACAGAACATTTTCACCCAAACACAAAAGAATATGCCTTCCTCTCTGCACCTCATGTTATTTTCTCCAAAATTGACCACATAATCAGACACAAAGCAACTCCCAACAGATATAAGAAAAATCTCTGCATCCTACCTGCCCATCACAGACTAAAGCTGGTTATCAACAATAACAGAAACAAAAGAAAGCTTACAAACTCATGGAAACTGAACAACTTTCTATGGAAAAGAAATGGGTTAAGACAGAAATAAAGGAAGAAATTATAGACTTTCTTGAATTGAATAAAAATGAATACACAGCATACCTGAACTTATGAGACACAATGAAAGTAGTTCTATGAGGGAAGTTTATAACACTACGTGCCTACACACATAAATAAATAAATAAACAAACAAACAAATAAATAAACTGGAAAGATCTCATATTAGCAACTTAACAGCACACCTGAAAGTGCTAGAACAAAAAAGAAGTAAACACACCCAAGAGGAAGAAATGACAATAATAAAACTCAGGGTTCAAATCAATAAAATAGAAACGAAGAGAACAATACAGAGAATCAATGAAACAAAAGGTTGGCTCTTTGAGAAAATCAACAAGATAGACAAATCCTCTTCCAAACTAACTAAAAAGCAGAGAGAGAATATCCAAAATCACAAAACCAGAAGCAAAAAGGGGAACTTAACAACAGGCACCCAGAAATCCAGAAAATCATAAGGATATACTTTTAAAAACCTGTACTCCAAAATTTTAGAAAATGAAATAGAATAAATAGTCTTCCTTATAGGTACTACTTATCAAAGTTAAATCAGGATCAGATAAGCAAGTTGAATATACCTATATATTCCCTAGTGAAAGAGAAGCAGTCATTAAAAGTCTCCCAACTAAAAAAAGCCCAGGACCAGATGGTTTTATCACAGAATTCTCACAAACTTTCAAAGAAGAGTTAATGCCAATATTCCTCACACTTTTTCATAAAATAGAAACATACAATCACACAATTGTAAAATATCCTCTTACACATTTGCTATGCTAATAGAAAGGTATTCATTGTGATAGTTTGAATGAGAATGCCCTCCATAGGCTCATATGTGTGCCCTGTTGGAGAGGGTGTGGCTTTATCAGAAGGGGTGTGTCACTGGGAGTGGGCTCTTATGTTTGAATGTTTGGTCCCCAGTTAGGGAAACTGTTTGAGAAGAATTAGGAGGTGTGGCCTGTTGGAGTGGGTGTGGCTTTATCAGAAGGGGTGTGTCACTGGGAGTGGGCTTTGTGGTTTCAAAAGTCGACTCTAGCAGAACATTTTGAATAAGATTTTGTCTTGTGACGCCTTCCTTTTTATTGGATGCCTCTTGGAGTTCTGGGAAGTTTGCTTAGAACATAAAGGAAAGTGGGGGCAGTTGACAGATGATAGTCCTATTTTTTGGTTTTTGTTGTTGTTGTTGTTGTTTTAGCAGGCCTGTTTTTAAATAGTCCTGTTTTTTTCCAGTTAAGGACAGCCAAAAAGGCAATGAATACTTCTTCCTTTCTCTCTTTCTTTCAAGGCCCAAGGCCCTTTGAAGAGTGGTGAAGATTTATTTCTCTTTCCTTTCTCTTTTATGGTTACAAGGTAAAAAGGCACAGTGGGAATCTGTTGCAAGTTAGGAATCATTTACAAGTTAGGAATTTGTTACAGTAGCAATCAGTTTCAGGAGTCAAACTCCTGAAACAGAGTTTCAGAACTCTGTTTTCAGTTATAGCCTATAGCAAGCCCAGTCTTGCATTCTTCTGTCTGATGTTAAATGCTTAGCTACTGATCCAGCACTGTTCCTGCCTACCTGCCTGCCTGCCTGCCTGCTACCATGCTTTAAAATATTGAGAAGGGCACATTATATCTGTACCATTATTGCCCTAAATAGTCCATGTCCGTTATGGCAAAAAGCATGGCATCAGGCAGGCAGGCAGGCACTGTGTTGGAGCAGTAGCTAAGCACTAGGGATGATACTTCTACCTTCAAAATCTGTAATTCTGTACTATACAAACCCTAGTATGAAGCATGAGAAAGAAAAAAACCCTTTTTGAGTTGTTTCATATTTTACATTCTCAACCAACAAACCACTTGTGTCATTTCCCAGCTAGACAACATTATCCCTTTTCTTCTTAGCATGTCTTTTTCATTTCATTACAAGGTTAAAATGATATATTCTTAATTTTATCTCAAAGTATGGTTATCATTTTGTTTACTTAACTAGTTATTTATCATTTTTATGCTCTCATAGTAAAGGTATACTTCTGAGCTGGCTGGAATATTGTATTCTTTTCAAGCAAATGTGTTCTAGAAGCAGAGCTCTATCTCTTTCTCTGTGTCACTTCCTTTTCCCTGGGCTGTTTAGGTGGACATTGGGAAAGGAAGCAGAGCAGGTAAGAAAATAATTTATATAAACAAAGCAACCGCAATCTGAAAACTGGAAGAAGGAACTCTGCAGGCTGGGAAGGCAAAAGAGGAGACTGGAACTGAGGAGTCAGCAACACTCCAAAGAGAGAGCACTATTGCTAGCAAGGAGTCTGGAAAATCACACAGTACATTCAACCACAGGGCCTCTCAGGAAGTGAGGAAGGCACAATGCACATCCTTTGTTCGAGGCAAATGAATTCTCAAACAGCTAGATTTCAATACGTTGAAAGATACATGATTTGGAGGGAATACAGGAAGAATTCCTAAGGGCATAGATCAACAGAAACTGGCATAATTTGTTATATTCCAGCCGACAGAGTGAAGAATAAAGATAATTCTGCACAAGGCTCACATGGAAAAGGAAGTCACATGTAAAAGAAATCTGAACTTATTTTTCCCTGATCTTGAGCCAAATATTCAGTTAAGAAGTGAACATTTCTTTCAGCGAAGAAAGGTTTCTTGCCAGGAATGTGGAGGCAAATTCTCTTATTCCAGGCCAAACTGGGAATGAATTATGAAAACAAAACTTCTATCTTTTGGGAAACAAGATCAACTATAGGTCTGATGCACAACATTAAAGGGAATTAAATTCAGAAGGATCTGGATTCTGATTCTCAGAGGGCTTCCAAGGACCTGTGGTTTTCTTCTTTTTCTTCCTTCCCTTTCTTTTTTCTTTCTTTCTTTCTTTCTTTCTTTCTTTCTTTCTTTCTTTCTTTCTTTCTTTTTTTTCTTTCTTTCTCTCTCTGTTCTGATACAATGCTATGACTCCATTTGTAGGGAAAATACAATTTTGAAGTTTGCAGATGTTATGTTCATGTTTTGAGCACGACTTCATTTAAGCAACAGATGGTGAATTAATTTCTGGCTGTTCTGCACACCTTGTGAGACAATATTGTCCTTTGAATGCTGTATTCACATTACTAACAACTGCACAGGCCTACTGATTCATATCACTTTGGGGAAAAATTATCAATAATTTGAATCAAACAGACTGACCCTTTTATTCTCATGCTAATAATAAAGATCATTACAATATGATACATTTATAGCTTGAGTACATTATTCTTCAAAGCAATTTTATGGTCTTTAAGGGAGTGAGTAAAAACAAGGAAGAACATAAGTGTTGTTATTTGAAACTTGTTTACTTGTGATTGGTCAGTTTAGATTGAAGTAAGGAAAAGCAACTCAATGACAAAAGGGTTTCCTGATTTGCACATGATTTTTTTAAAAGTATAAGGTATTGTAGAGTAAAGTTTACAAATGATTTTTTTCAGAAACTTAAAGCCCAGAGTTTTGATTTTTATAACTTCATCCTTGCTCAAGAGTTTTATAATCCATTCAACATACAACATTTTTATTTTGAAAGGTTGTTCAGATAGTTACAGTACACTAGGCCTGACAGCACATGCCCATTATTATGGGACTTGAGAGGTGAGAATGTAGTTTAATAGCACAAAAGGACCTCATTAAACTACACATTTCTTTTTCTTTGAGAATTTACAAAGTACAGAAGAATGAGAACTTACATTCCTAAAAATTACAGAGGAAAAAAATATCAGATAATATCAACACCATCTTTCTGAGTAAAGGCTCAATTTCAGCATGAAATTATTGTGGAACCATTTGGATGCTACTTTACGTTTTATTTTCATTTTCTTTGTCCTGATGCAAATACAGTATATGGCCTGGTGCATGTTAGGCAAGTACTCTGCCACTGAGCCATATTCTTGGCCCTGGCCTTGACTTTAATTTCATTTCCACTTTTCTATTTGACCACATTATGCTGAGAAGCTCCATAAAATGTAAGGTAGCCTCTGTTCTTGACAAACTTCTGGACTGAAATGATTTAAAGCTGAATCCTCTTCATTTTATAAGGTATTTTGTGCTCGGTTCACTTTGTTCATCAGGACAGGGATGGAAAGGACCGAGTTTTCTTCCACTTACTGACTCATTTGCTTAATGCAATCCTATAGGTCCTAACCTTCACTCAACCGTGGCCTGAAGTGCCAGTGTTTAATCAGTCAGCTAACAGAGGCTTACTGAATGTCCGCTACTGTGCTTCCAGAATTGAGGAAATTTCCACCACAGGGACACAGCGCAGCTCTTAATCCACACTAGAAAGTACAAAGAGGGAAGGCAAATGATAGAGAAGATTTGCAAGATTACTACTGGAAAGAATATTCCAATCAGCAGATCAGAAACAGAATCTTTATTAGATGACAGCTCATTATCTTTTACAAGTAATCCTAGCCACATGACAGACATCTGCACTTTATAGCGATCGGCACCGAGAAAAGCAGGGCCTTGGAAACATTCGCCAGTACATTGGGAAAGATAGGCAACACACTTTGAATGCATTTGCCTCCACCAAGAAATTTTCCTATTCCCTTTCATTCCCCTTTCTTTCACATATAGTCTGTTGTGGCATTACAATCTTGATGCAGAGCATGTAGGGAATATTTCCGTGCTGCTACCATCTACCCTACATTTTGGAATAAAAAGAGAGAGAGATTTACAGTGATGATAGGAAAAGAAAACCCTGTGAGCCTCTTTCTTTTCATCTCTCTCTCTCTCTCTTTTCTTTCTTATAAATAATCACCTTTCCCCATCTGAAACAAATTAACTCCTGGGGAGGAGATGTTCCAAGAGCTTTCACATAGTGGTTGTCAAGGAAACCGCTTCCATTGTCCACATGTGTCCCGCAGCTCAGACACTGGATTGCTTTGTATCACCAGACAGCAGTCTGGGAAGCTGGCTAGTTTACATATACTCAGAATGTTAGGCAAGAGATCCCCCAATAGTCAGTATTGGATCAGTGTGTGTGTGTGTGTGTGTGTGTGTGTGTGTGTTGCATATATAGTTTTTTATTCTCATTATACTGCTTGGCATCATGGAAAACGATGTGGCTGACTTCCAAACATTATTTATTGCGTTTTATATAATCATAAGATGGCTTCACTTGAACCTCATCAGTGTTGTGGAGTAACATCCCCCAGTCTTGTGCAGCCCTCTGCTGGAGAGCTGTGGATTCAGCTCAGAAAGAAGATGCTTTTTTTTTTTTTTTCCAAAAAATCCACCAGTTTCCTTGGACTATTCAATATCACTTTAGTCATTTTTATCTGGGAAGTTTTGAGGTGTTTATTAATTTCCACATCTTGAAGTTGCTTTATCTAAATGGCTTCTCTGTACACTGTTGCTTCTCTTGTTTAGAGGAAACACTGTTGTTCCTAGGTACTTGAACCAAAGTCCTCCATCTTGATATAAAATGCTTCTAGCCCTTTAATCTGAAGAACCAGGTAAGTTCTTCTTGAGCATGAATACTTCAAGCTGTGCGTTTATTGTTCATTGTCCTGAGTTACACTTTCAAGAACTTTGTGAACATAACAAATAAAAGAAAGATAAAATATAACATACAAGAGAAAAGCATAGTGTTTTTAGTATGGCACGATAAATGTGAAAGTTACAAGATTGTTGAGTTGCCCTGGACAACAGAAAATCCATTCTGTTGTGCATTCATTGTATAGTCAGAGAGTTTAACATTTAGAATAAAGATTAGAATCAAAGAATGATTTCCAGAGTGCAAAAAAAAAATGTTAAAAGGGCAACATTTTTCTTTTTAAAATGCTTTATTAGGAATATATCATGGTAGATAACCAGGTAGTCAAAAAGTAACCTATAGGACATTTTAAATGATCAATAAAATAATACCCTGAAGTTGCTTCAGTGTGAGATGATATGGTTATACTCCATTATTCTTTCCAACTTAAAGTTTCTATTTTTCTGAAAATTAATTCAAATACCTAAGAGATGTGTAGATTCCAGGAGGTATCCTTCTGCCTGTGTCACTAACTCCTGATGGTTTCTTACTGATTCCAAGGTTGAGTAAAGGCAAAGTTGTTATAGGTGGGAGCAAGGGGGAGAACTAAGCCTGCTGGGTTTATTAAGAAGCCTACTCTATGCTCACGTAATTTATTGTATGAACCAAGACCCTTCCAAGAGGGTTTTGAAATATCCACTATTTGCCAAGTGGATAGTGTCCTATTTGGCTTTGCAATTTGACAATCTAGACCTGTGAGAGAGGAAAGCATTGGTTGGGTATTGGCTTTAAGCAGGCTGGTGGGAGGATTATCTTGATCACTAACTGATACAGGAGGGTCCATCACATTGTGGACTTTATTATCTCCAGACAGATGATCCTGTGGTGCATAAGAAAACCTGCTAAGAAAAAGCTTGTGGAAGAGCTAGCACTGTCCTTCATGATTCCTGCTGTATGTTTTTGAGAGGGAGTACCTAAGACAGAAGCAATGCAAGATGGAACAAGCAGTCCAGGAACCTGCCTTGAGTTCCTGCCTTGACTTCCCCAAGTGACATACTGTGACTGGAATGTGTAAAATAATATGAATCTTGTCTTCCTCACATTGTTTTCTGTCAGAGTGTTTCTATCACAGCGACAGAAAGGAAACCAGAACAGGTAGTATAAATCAAATCTTTAGAATCTTGGACTTGTTGTTATTCAGTTGATAACTTTACATTTGCCACAGACAGGGAGTTTTAGATCTTTTGGTCTGAGATAAGCATGTCTATAACATAATGCTGTAAGCAAGGGTTGTTCTAGGATTTAGCATATTTTTCAGTTTTTAATTTGAATGTTCTATTTTCACACTGCGGACGCGACTCAACAATTTTCTACTATATTCAATTTTCCACTGAACCGGACATACATAAATTCCATGGCAAAGACATTCCCAGCTAGTCTAAATTTTAGACCTTTCAAGATTAAGCAACAAGAAGTTAAATCACTGAATAATTCTGCTTTCTCTGTAGAATGTTGACTTGGATATTGCTTATCACCCCTAATTCTGTAGCATTTAGGGGAGTAAAGAACATTAGAATTCTGCTTCTTTGCCTTCAAAGACATTAATACATTTCACTAAACTGAAACTTCTTCTAAGGTTTAGAATGTGGCACCTCCTGCCCCTCCATTTCAGGGCTGCTGTCTGCCTGCTTCATGGTCAGACATTAAGGGCTTCTGGATCTAACATCTGCCCTCTCTTATTCAACTCTACAATTCCAGATGATCATTCTGTCCCACAATTCTTTCCCATAATTTGCTGCTCTTGGCAGCAACATAGCCAGCTCTACTGATGACACCAGGAAAGACTCACCTTAGCCGGAAACTGACATTTTGTGGGTCCTCAAGGAAATCGCCCTTGCTTTCGGAAAAGAGCCTCCCCCAACCCTCTTTACTCATTAAAGCTTATGGAACATCACGCAGCCACACTCAGCAGAACCCCTCCTGTCGTGGAAGTTTATTTTTAGTTGTGTTTAAACGAATTGTTTTTGTGCACTGTTGGCAAAAGGAATGCATAGGACTTGGCATTTTGTATCGCCTGCAGGCGTTGGATTTCTGTGGGGGATGTTTGATTGCCCATGATCTGTATGTGCTTTCAATAGAATACCCAAGGAGTTCTGAAAGAATAAAAACACCTGAGCTGAGAGGCTCCAGGTTCCACTATCAAGGATGGCACTTGCCATGATGGTGGTTCCCTCTGCAGAGGTCTGGCAGAGTTTGCAGATAAGCATATGTCTCCACGTCATCCTTGGTGAGATGCTATAATGGTATACTACTACACTGTCCTTTCCTAAGGAAATGTAAGCTAGCAAGTTTGTTTCCTCTCCTCTCACTAACAAGCTCCTCTGCATTACAGAGATGACACCTTCACTGTTTGGCTGGCAGGGATACGTTTTAGCTGCTTCAGTTTAGTCTTGTAGTCCTGACTGATTAACTGGCCGTGGATGAGCTATATGCTCACCAGCTCAAAATTGGATTACTGAGACAGTTTCTTCCAAAAATGCAAAGTTTGATTTCAGGGATCTTGGGCAGTCTCTGTTGATGATTTGAACCATCATGGGCAAATTCAGGGGCTATGTGTGCATAGTTAGGCATGTCAGCAAAGGAATCAAGGAAAGCAAGAGAGAGAGCCCCTAAGATTGGTATGGAAGATAGAGGATTCTGCTTTGTGTTTGAGATCTTTGTAAGACTATTTCCTTCTCTGATGTGCTAAGAAATGACTTGTAAACCTTAAGTTCTTTCCTTTCTCTTAAAACACTATAAGCAGGTTTCAGGAGCTTGTAACCCAAACAACTTCCAACTGTGTAACTTCAAAGAACAATTTTCCTTCTATCATAGATGAAACTCCATATGTGGTCTTGAGTTAGCATAGTACTTAAGAATATGGGTTCTAGACAGGAGTGGTGGTGTATGCCTTTAGTCCCAGGACTCAGGAGGCAAAAGCAGGTAGATCTCTGAGTTCAAGGCTAGCCTGGTCTACCTAGAGAGTTTCAGGACAGCCAGGGCTTCACAGAGAAACTCTGTCTCAAACAAAAGAAATGAAAGAGTATGGATTCTAGAATAAAACTGAAGCATTTAGCCCAACTACAAACCAAATTTGTACCACTGGGCAAATAATTCAGGATCTCTGTGCCTCAATTCCTTAAAAAGGTTGTGATAATAAAAAAATAAAAACATTGAAAATGAAGCCAATAAAGTAAATGAATGGATTGAATTCACTGTTCCTCATCCAGCCACCCTACCACATATCTGGTATGTACTAGATCCCTCTCTGCCCTGCATCACCTCTCTCTATGTACATACACACACACACACACACACACACACACACGCAGAGAGAGAGAGAGAGAGAGTTTTGAATGCCTAGAGGATTTTCCAATTTTCTACCTGTCAGGAGATTCACAAATCAGAGTAGAATCCCGGTGTTAAGGTTATACTCCATAGCTTCTGGTGATCAGGCCATTGGTGTCCACATTCTTTGAGTTAGGGTTCCATAAGGGGACAGACCAGGATACTTCCACTTAGAGCACATTTTGAGGAAATCAGACATAACTGTTCATACACATGGGAGAGTTGTCATTTAAAGACTATGTCCTTTAAGTCAGGAATTCAGATCTCAACTTATGAGGAAGTGGGACCAGATTGAGAAGGCAGAGTAGGGAGCTGTATTATCCTTCACAAGTGTTTACTGTTTACTTTATGCTAAGGCTGGGAAGGTTAGGTGTTTATCATAACCCCAGAAACATATAGGATCTCTATTCATTCTGAAGTTCTTCAGTCTTGGTAGAACTGTGACCTAAAGCTCTCACACTGTTTTTCCCAACTGCTGACCCTGTGCTCTGGATCCTATTTGTAATAGTAAGGCTGCTGTGGGGCTCCCAAAGAGAGACTCAGAGGCATAGTTCATAGACTCAAACACTGCCAGACCTCAGCAGAAGGAACCACAGTCATGGCCAGCAGTGTACTCAACAGTGGAACCCCGAGCTCTCAGATCAGGTGTTTTTATTCATTCAGAACGCCTTAGGTGTACTACTGATACCACGTGCAGTTCATAAACAGTTAAATGTCCCCCACAGATATCCAACACCTGCAAACAATACAGAACGCTAAAACCTAGGCTAGTCCCTCACCTGACAGTGCATAAAACAATTTCAAACATAACTAAAAATAAACTTCCTCAACACCTATTTGCATAAAAGTAGACACACTGAGTAATATAGAGGGCACAAGATACCACAAGAGGCCAGATTGGAAGTAGATAAACCATTGCCTTAGTTAAGATAAGGCAAAGGTTTGATAGCCTGGAGGTAGGGATGAGGATCTGTAAATATTGGTGTTAGATCTTCAATCTAGATCTGAATTCTGAAAATTTTGTTTCCACTGCTTTAAAATACCATGCTTTATCAATGAACAGAATGTATTTGTTTTAGAAAGTAAAAAAAAAAAAAAATACTGAATTATATCTCTACTAAGCCATTTTTTAACATTTTTTTTAATTCTAAATATGGCAATATGTTTCTATCAGCCCAGACAGGACAGCCACAAGTACCAATGCATCAGAGCAGAATGTAAACAGTATTTCATTTCAGCCTTCTAGAATCCCTGCAAGACTGGACAAGGGTGTTATATGTTATGGCCCCCAATGCTCTGGGAGGAAGAAAAATGAATCATATTAGGGTCAAGTCATTTGTCAAAGGTCACTTACCAAGCTGGTGAGAGTACCACTCTTCCAATATGCTTTCCACCAGACCATGTTAGACCTTAAAGGTCATGGATACACACTTGTTTCCAAGTCTGAATTGCAGTTTGCAGCATGGAAGCAGGTGACTAATGGAGAAATTGTCTGGATACTGTGTTGTTGAGATTGGAAGAAAAGGCCCAGTTAAAGCCAATGCCTGAGACTGAGCGGATAACCTGATGGAAGCGTAAATGTCCCAAAGCCAAGGACTGCCTGCCCATGCCCAGATGCACACAGTTTAACCTCACCATAAAGAGGGAAATGTCTGTTACGGTGGATCCGCCTCAATTCGGAGGAGACAAGGGGCGAAATGTCGGTTATAACATTGACAGTAGCCACCTAATTTCTGAAAAAAAATGCTCCAGTGCACTAGATCGATTTGCCAGGTTATAAAAACAGCTGGGCTAGCCAGGTGGCATTGTTGGATGCACATCTGCTTTTCCATTTTGCACTGTAGATATTTCAATGTCAACAGGTGAGTCTTCCAAGTCTCCCTCAGTTCTGTGGCTCATGGAAACATTTAATTAGCTTTATTGAAACACTATCATCCAGCCTGCAAAGACTGGAACTTCGAATGTAACCACATTGTAAAGGAATTGTTTATGTTTATATATTTGCATATATTTATGAAGAATGACTATGGACATAGACTTCACATGTTTACGTCTTGATTCACATGGAATTTTCTAGTTTGTTTGTTCAGATCAGATCTCCTTATAGGAGAATGTCTTTATTGGTTTATTATAGACTTCTAAATTATTCATGTATGTAAAGGGGTAGAGACCTTATAGCTGTCAACCGTTCCTCTTTGTGCTTAATGTTGCATTTCTCACACATTCCTATGTTCCTGTCTGCTCTAAGTCTCAAATTGTGAGCACAAGGACTTTTGAATATGTGTGCTTTGTGATATTTTCTTTACAATGAGATATTCTCACATAACCAAGATCATTCATATCCAGCCTGAGTGTGTCATTCAACCCTCCCCTCCCCCCAGTACTGATTAAGACAAATCTTGAGCTTGCTCTGACTTAAATATTTGTGGATTTTTGTTTAAAAACTTGAGACAAAATACTATGGTCTTTCAGTCTTCATGAAGATGTTCATTTTTACATGAAGTAAGAGAATCATTCCGAACCCTACTAAAGACTGCATCTGGATATTCATATTATGATTTCTTTCCATATTTATTGGTGAGAGAGAACAATTCACCAGTTCTCTTTCTTCTATTTATGGCCAGATCTGATAAATGCCATCTTTTTTTACTGAACTTATAATCAACTATCAGGATATAAAAATGGAGGATAAATTTTTATGTGAGAAGGAAGTACTAGATGAAAAATATCCATTCATGTTTATAGGCATTAGTGATAAACTGTAAGACGTCATCAAAGATATTTATATACAGAGTCTTGGGACACAAGGACACAGATGAGAATACTCACACATACTGGAGAAAGTAAGTTGGGGACCTGGAAAGAATGATGCTAGTCCCCATCACATTATAGTTATAGGGTGCTGTTTCTGACTCCATATCCCCTGTGTAATCAGTAAGGCCAATATATGTTTTTGCTGCTGATGCTGTGCTTCTTTCAAGTGCAAAAAATGATGAAAATAAACATTTTTTTTCAATACAAATCTTACCGTTATTATTTACCTTCCCTCACAATAAAGGTGTAAGTCCACCGTGTAAAGGAGCCACCAGCGACACAGATTGAACTTGAAGGCTGTGAGATTTAGTTCTGTGAGACTAAATCCCCACACCCGCTGATCATACTTCTCAGCTACACACAGTACCTTATTATGAAGGAATAGGGTTAGAATTTCAACTAAGCAGAGAGCCCAAAGCAAGGCTTTCAAAGACTACAAATGTACTTCTTTTTCTCCTAGACGTTCTCATTGGGATCAAACCTTTACTCCCCAAAGCCATCAAGGATTCCTATCGCCACTTTCATTTCAGAATACCTCTAATCCTAAGAGATGCTCTCAACTTCATGTCCAAGAGATAGGGAGCTTCTGTCTAACGGGAACACTCTTGTTCATTTATCACGTGGTAGGTATGTGGCTGCATCTGAGTGTGAAATAAAATTAAAAACATGACCTTCCTTCTGGGAGTCCTGTGAACTATCCTGAACATGTTAATAGCAAAACTAGAAGTCACTGCTATGAGATAGGAGTTAACTTAAGATTCGGACCTTGCTTCTGCCTGCCTCCTTCACACAAAGGGCTTACCCCTTACTACGATGACACGTACATGAAAACTATGTGCTTGTCCTGCGAGTTCCCTTTTTGTGTTGAATACTATTTCAACAAATGACTGAAACAAAAAGAGAAAGAAAATCAGAGGGACACAGTATGCATAGGAAGTTAGTTATTCTGCTTAATAAGATGGCTCAGCAGGCAAATGTTCTTTTCACCAACGCTGGTGATCCAAAAGCCCAAACTTCAAATGGTAGAAGAGAATGGAGTCCTGCAAGTCAGCTTCTACCCCCTCACTCCTGCTGTGGCGCTTGAGTACCCATGAACACAGACACGTACTATACACAGTAAATAAATAAATGGAAAAAATACTTTTAAAAAGTCAAATTATTTTAAGCAGAATTGTAGACAGGCTACTTATAGTCCCCCTGGAATTTTATGGTTCTTTTTTGATAAAAGAACCATCTGCTTTAACTTCTTTTAGAGTATCTTGGGTGACACTCTTTGGAAACGTAAGTCATTTTAATTCTGCTGAAAGCAGGGACTTGAAAAGTCCACAAACATAACAGGTCATTTTGTAATCTACAAGTGTTAGAAAAAAGGGAGGTTGCCTCTTGTTTGTTTGAGTATCTACATGAGTTGAAACCCTGGAGTATCTGTCAGCCATGAGGAAACAGTTATGATTGGAAAGGAGTATATCCCTAATGGGCCGTAACCAGGTTAGCTGGACATGCATTCCTCCTAGATTTCCACACTTCTCTTCAATGAAAATACAAAGGAACAGAATTCCATCTTGATGCCAAAATGTGAGACTTTATGCATTCCTCCATTTCAAATTTGTCTTCTCATGAACTTAGTTTTTTTGTTGTTTCTTTTTAATCCTGTGTATCTCTTCTCTTACAAATGTACATGCTTGCATACATGCTAACTCAAAAATATAGCTTTACTCCAGGTCCCAGACTATCAATAAAGGGAGACAGAAGTAGGAAAAGCAAATGGACACTTGGTTCTTTGTGGCTACTTGTAGATACAGAGTCTATTGAAGAAATAAATGAAGACCAGCCACGTGAGGAACATCAAAGGCTGCCTATTCATCGTTTTCTAGAACAGTGGTACCTCCACATCCTGTACTTTTGCAGAAACACAGGCAGCAGAGTAGTAAAATTTATAGTGAAAAGAGACATTGCTTCTCGTATGTTCTGAAGGAGGCTGCTGGTATTTAGGAGCTAGAGGTAAGCAAGACATCCTAGATGGCTGGTTAGGAATACACATTTGCCTTCCTCTGGTTACTCATAAGTTATTTATTGGTTGATCATTTTATTTATCATATTATTGGTTGATCAGAAAACTGACTTTCTATAAATTGTCTTGAAGATGGTAAGATGGCTTCCTGGGTAATGAGAGAACAGGCTGATTAGTTGAGCTGACTCCTGCAGGCCATGGATGTATTTATATATTTAGGTATTATAAATATGCAATTATAACAATAACAAAGAAAAAGGTCATAATTTTGATAGGGAGCTCAGGGGTATATGGGAGGGATTTGAAGGAGAAAAGGGAAAAATAATGAATTATATTTTAATTCTTAAGAAAAATTAAAAATTAAAATGAAATATACAAATTAGTAAGGACACCAGCAATGACTTGAAGGGGTTCACAGTCTACAAAGAATTTAAATAAGACAAAAAGATATAGTAATCTACGGATTGCCATTAATTAAGGAGGAAAGAACAATTAAGTGCAATAATTTAAGGCAATTTCTTCCAAAATATTTCTTGAGCTTGGGTTTGCAGTGAGACCTATTCAGCTATTAAGTCAAAAGAATTCAACAGCACAGTCTTATCTTTGATCACTTAGCATAGATCTTAAATATAAAATATTTATTTGTAGTTTTTGGCCTGGCAGCTATTGTAAACTACCCATAATAGTATCCTCTGTTCATTGACTATGATGATTTATGACTGAGTCACAAACTATATAAAATATTTTGAAAAGAAATAGTGATATTTTGTTTCAAAAGGATTAGGCAACTATTTCTTTTACTCTTGTTAGTATAAATTAAAAAAGGCAGAAAGGAAAAAAACAATCTTTCCATAGTGCTAATAAATCAAGTTATTCAAAGCTATTCTTTGATGGATAGAGAAATATTGAACTAGGCAAAGTGAGATCCGAAAGCTAAGAACAGTTTGGTTTATGAGACACAACTTTATTCGGAGGTTTTTCCTGCAGCCCTCAGGTTCCCTTGCTGTTTTCAGTTCAAGAGGAAAAACTAACACTGAGAGTCACTGCTGAAAATATAAACTTTCCTTACTTCCAAAATATTCTCAATTTGAAGACCCGTATATTTAAGTGCCAACTGTCCCAAGCTCTTAAGCAGCTTTGCCTTTTCTAACGGCAAGTACTTGTGAAGAAGATTCATGTTTTTGTAAGGGTTAGGCTTCCAACATTTTCAACAATTTAAACACAGGTGCCAGGCTTTATCTAGTAACACACAATGCTTCCTTTCATAGGATAGGAGCTCATAAAAGTAGCACATTTCTGCATGCATGGATCTGCTCCTGAGGAACATAACCAGCAACAAAACATTATGACATCACGGTGCAGAACTACTCCGCAAAAGACACCGGAAGAAAAATAGCATTCAGTGACTTGCTCTTACGTCTTTACTCATAGGCAGATTTTAACATATCCCTTAACTCAATATCAGCAATTTTTCTAACATTTCTAATGTATTAAAGTTCACCTGGGTTTGAAAAGTATATGCTCATAAACTAGCTGGAAAACTTAGGACAGAGAGGCAAACAATTTTAGCTTGAGAATTGACATTTTAAGGTCTTCTATAGCTTCGTATGTCTAATATTATTGTCATGGAAATGGTATAGGCATCTCTGTAGTGCTCATCTGATGTGCTAACAAGAGCAGAGTCATTGAAACTCTCAGCCCCGTGGATTTGTGATTCTTTCCTTCCTTTTATGTTTGGTAAAATATTAACCAGCTTTTGATATGCTGGTGTTACCCTGTTTGTAGCTAGGAGGAAAAATACCTTCGCCCTTCAGTGTCAATATGAATAACTTCTGAGTAGGCTATGTATTGAACAACAGACAACAGAATGCAAAGCTTTCCATAGGAATACACTTCGGATGGAACATCGAATGCCCCTGGGCTGCATCTCAGCTAGGTCTCAGAGCCACTTAGGAGTGTGTACATACTCTCCATTCCCCCATGAAAATCAATACGAGGAAGCTATGTCCATGTCTACCTTTAAATCTAGCCATGTCGTTGTTGTCACCTTGATCACTGCATCAGCTGACTGGGTCACTCAGTGAAACCAAGGAGAATCATGCATTTTCACAATTTTCCTTTTGCTTATATTATTGATTTATGGAAAGGTTACTTTAAAAAAAAACATAGACTTATTCATCCAAATAAGTGCCATTCTCAGTGTTTAATTGCTCTGACTTATGTGTATTTGCCGAGTATTTGACCTATTTTTTTTTTTAGGAGCTCATTGAGTAAGAACACCCACACAGCTGCTTGACCTAACTTGACTTCTTGCCCAGGTCCATAGTCAAACTCGACTTGCAGTTCTCCTAACATTTGGTGTGACTGCCAGGCAATCTACTGCAGCCATCCCCAGCATGCTGTGTCCTAACTTAGGATAAACTCATTGAAATTCCAGGTTGGCTGTCTTAATTAATAACCTGCTCTAACAGTCAGACTCCTCGTTAATTTTCCATGCTTTCTTTTCTCTTTTTTATATTTTATAGTATCAACTCTGAAGGCAATGGCAGAGTCAAACTGCTAGGGGTTAATTGTCTTTTACTTAGAAATGTGTTTGCTTTATGACCATCAAAGAATAATAGGAGTTATCAAGATAAAAAGAATCCATTTCCTTAGCTGTGACGGTGGACTTTATGAATTTCATTAAAATAGCATTGCTTGGGTATCTATTGAGCTTACAGATTATGGTGTTTTTTTTAAATTTAATTAAATGTGCTATTAGTTAAATATTCCTCTGAAGATTAGGAAGTCCCTGCTCCCTTTACTCCAGATCTGTTTTCTGCAGGTGATTTTTACCTCTTTTAGACTGAAAAAGTTTATATACAGAGATTGAATGGATGTAATATTACTTACAGATACTTTTCATTTCAGACAGTATTAATTAACAGAGTGATTTAGCTCGTTCACTTTACTCCCATCCATCTACACCTACATTTCTCTTTCCATTGCAATTATCATTGAATCAGGATCCATAGCTGAAGCAAATTCGTTCTCTATAACATCCTTCCTTAAAACAATCTCATTTCAAATGTTAAGTGCCAAACATTCTAAGATATGTTTTTTATTTGCTCATTTGGTTCATTAGTTCAGTGGTTTATTTTCTAACAACTTAAACTGATACATGATTTATATACCAAACATCTTACCTAATTAAAAACATGATCCAATTGTTTTTAGGGTCTAGAGAGATGGTTCAATGGATAAGAGTGTATATTGCTCTTGGAGGAACCCAAGTTTGGTTTATACACACACACACACATACACTGTATATTAATCCTCTGTCAGATATATAGCTGAAAAGATTCTTTCCCGCTCTAGGGCTTTTTCTTCACTTGATTGGTTGTTCTTGGCTGGATAGAAGCTTTGAGACAAGTTCATAAAACTTTCACCATTGTAGTTTGTTGACCTCATTCTTGCCCTGCTTTGTATCTTTTTACATCTTAACACTGAAAATTTTCTAATTAAATTTAAATAGAAAGTATTGACCATTTTCAAATTAAAATTAAGCATAAAACGTTGTCCCTTGGGGCAATTTGTGAAAGCTAACATAGACTATTCTAGAGAAAAGCCCCCTTTGCCCTAGCAGTACAGAAAGCTTCATACAAAAGCCCCACTAAATATCAGCACCACCTAGAGGTAAATATGTGAAACCCATTGTAAAAAGTCTCAAAAGACTAAATTTCAACAAGACTGGACAATAATGGTGTTCGTTAAAGAGAACTATAGTTAGTATGTTTTAAATTTTGCTTTACACATTACCTATATGGAGTCAGTTGTAACTTTGTGATAGCTGCTTTTAGCTTTGTTGGCTGTTTGGTAGGTATGCATTTGTAAGATGGTATTGTTCCTTGGTTTTGATGAGCTTCAGACTACCTTCTTGTATTTGTCTCCTTTACAAAATGCTGGTAATATAATACCTTACACCAAAGTGCACCTTACTGTGTAGTTCTCAAAGATAATTTTATGAATCAATTATCTAACTCATTGCTTACTGTAGCCTTAGACATTGATTCAGGTTCAGAGTTTGGTTATTCTTTTGCTAATTAAATCCCAGGTCCTAGTCCTGGAGCACTGGAACATTTCGGCCTCTGCACAATCTAAAATTTTAAATCTCTAAACAATTTAATTCACCTTCAAGACTTACTGCTGACTAAGCCACTCTGACTAGCTCTTTCTGAACTCAGGGCTTTATTCTGGTTGACTCTTGCAACTTCTCTGACTGAACTGCTCTGCTTGGCTTCAAACTGACTCATTCTTCCCATCTGATGCAGAGCTCCCTCTGTGTCTCTGACTCAGATTCCTCTCTTTGCCCCTGTGTCTTGTACCTCTCTGAGCTCTCACTGCTTCATGAAAGCAGCTTCTCTGCTCTCTACCTTATCGTCAGACTGCTTCATTGTTTCCGTGTATGGTGAGATGATTAACCAAGAAGTCTTTTGTACTGTGAAGACTTCCTTATGGTTACATGCTGTTTAGACTTCTAGAAACAGGTTGTTGGGGAGCTATTTAAGAAAGGTGGAGTTGGAAAAGACAGTGTGGTGGTGACAGGGGAGACAGTGAGCTCCAGGAGCTGATAACAGGAAAGGAAGGAAGAAACAAGGTTCATATGAAGACATTAGTTTCAGAGAATAAGAAAGAAGGCAGACAGTTGTTGGGAAGCCTCAGACAGGGTTACTGAGATAACTGGGAAGCAGTTAGTGAATGGGATAGAAGATTTTAGAATTTAGTCCAGTTTTCCAGGATTACACAGCCAGAAAGGTTGTAAAGATTTCTTTTTCTCTCTGTTTTCCTTCCTAACTTTTTAGAGCTAAAGGGGGTTTTAAAAAGTTACCAGTTAGGAATCTTTCTTAGTAACAGCTAACAGCGAGGAGAAATAGAAACTAGGGGGGGTGAGGGTGGAGTTCTGTTAGGAGTCCAGTTACCAGTAAAAAAACAACAGTTACAAAGACTTCAAAGCTTAGAGCCAGCATTTAGAAATGGTTACTACCGTTTAAGAAAACATTTACTTTTTGGCCCCCAAACCAAAAAAAAAAAAAAAGGCTTAAGAGCTCAGATATCAGTATCAGAAAACAGCTACATTTTAAGAAAACTTTCTGTCTGTTTCTTGTCCTCTTGTCCTCTCTCTACTTCTTATTGTGACCCTCTGAGCTGAGAGCCTACTTTTATATTGTGAGGGTTGGGAGTGCCCTCACTCTGCTAACTCTTCCTCTGATTTGTCACTTTACCTGCCCTTCACTCTGACTTATCTCAGAAGTCACTTCCTGTCTGACAATGACTCCTTCTGAGCTCTGCTTCCTGTCTCCCAAGTGCTGGGATTAAAGGTGTGCACTACCACTGCTTCCTGAATACTGAGATTAAAGGTGTGTACCACCTTTAATTCTTTCTACCATAGAGCAGCCATGCTGATGGATCAAAAGATTAAATATTCCTCTGCAGCTGTGGGATTACAGACATGTGCTACTGCATGTGACTTTCTAAGGGTTCTGAGGCTATGAACTGAGTTCCTCATATTTACATGGTAAGTTCTTTACTCATTGTACTATCTCTCCATGCCATCTCTTTAATTCTTAATGTTCCCTTTCTTGTAAATATTTTTTCTTGTAATTTAACCTATCATGAGGAGTTTAGTTTGTATATCACTGGTGTGATGGTTATTTTTAGTTGTTCACTTGACTACATCTGGAATTAACTAAAACTCAAGTGGCTGGGTACACCTGTGAGAGATCTTTTTCTTAGTTAAATCATTGGAAGCAGAAAGGCCCACTTTTAATTCAGGTATTTTGACATGGGAAGATGTACCTTAAGTCAGATATTTTGAGGTGGTAAAATTCACCTTTAATCTGTGCCACACCTTCTGGTGGCAGTGTATATAAAGGTTATGAAAGAAGAAAGTTTACTCTCTTTACCTGCTTGCCGTCATTCTCCCTGGTTCTTCCTTGGCATTGGAGCCTACTTCTTCAGAATTCTGGCATAAACTGAAGACCAGCTGAGTCATCCAGCTTTGTGGGCTGAACAACTACTGGATTCTTGCAATTTTTGTTGGTAGCCAACTACTGTTGGACTAACTGTACCACTGCCTATAAGTCATTCTAATAAATCCCACCTATATATTTACATCTACATCCATATCTACATCTATTTTATCAAGTCTTTTTCTCTAGAGAATTTTGACTAGTAGAGTTGGTCAGCTTTTCTTAGCTATTTTTACCCTCCTAACAAGTGAGCTACACAAAAATCCTGATAATTTAGAGCTCAAGTTATCACATCAATCTTTCACTGGACAAGGTGTTTAAGGTTGGAGTACACCTTATGATTATATAACCATTCTGAAGGTGTCTACTGTTTCAATACTTTAGTACCTTCAATTTTTCTTTTGTGGGTAGAATTGACTATTCTATCTCAGATATACAGACTTTGCCTTCAATTTGTTCAACTGATTTGTTTCCATATATCTGCCAGAGGTAGTGTCTGAACTCTGAAGATGATTGTGTTTTGGGCATCTCTTGATCACCAGTACCTCTACAATGATACCCAGAACCTGAAATCTGTCAAGTGATTCCCGGTTACCCAGAGTAACATTTTATCTGAAAAAATGTTACACTGCTCCCAGCTTTTCTTACTCTAGATAGAATCCGTGTGGCAACTTGGCAGACCAGAGGCTACAAGCTTTTTTCTGTTATTCTTTCTTTTGCCAAGATATCCCAAAGCAGCCAATTTACTGAATTCTTGGCTGACTTTCCTTCTTTCTGAATTTCCTTTCTATCTCCTTAACTATTCCTTCATTCTCCAATCTAATCTAACCACATTCAGTCTGAGACACTTTCCTTACTGTTAGTGGTCAACAATGCTACTTGGGTATAAGAGATTCTTTATATCTCCTTGGCCTCACTTTCTTTTTTTCTCTAACAAAGTCTTATCCATTTACTTAAAAATAAACCAAGAGCTACTTCAAGTATTCTGCTCAGAGTACCGATTGCACAGATTCAGATAATGGGAAATACTGAGAATCCATGGGGTATGCTCTATAAGGGTCAATAAAGTACAAAGATTAAGTCAGTGAGAAAGATGAAGAACTGTGGTTTGCAGGAGTAGCTTCAAGTCTTTTTTCTTAGTCACATGAGACACAAGCTTTATCTGTAAATCATGAATTATTGAGGCATAAGTGAGAAGACATGAATTAGCAAAAAACAAGAGTTAAATTTCCTGGATAGGTCATTTATACTTTGGTTACCATGGAGCTTAGATGAGGCTGAAGAAACAGATGAATTCTATGCAATCTTTCATCTGAACCTCTTCAATACACAGACCAGATAAATGTCTGCATCCTATTTCCAACTGACTTTTAGACCTAAACATCATATTCTAAATCACTGGATAATAATCTAGACCAAGCACCTAAACCAAGAATAGAATTGTCACAGAGCAGCATAGGGAACCCTTATAATTGCAACATTATCATTAAGAATGAATATGAATAGTAAAAGAGGACTATATGAAAAACAGCTAAGTACAATTTCTATATGATGACTGAGGTTTTTGCATTAGAAGACTATATATCAGAAATTCCCGGGAAAAAGGCAATGGAAAAATAAAGAAAAGTACTCAGAAAATCACAGAGAAACACAATAAGGAGAAAAAGAAAAAGAAAATTAAATACCATACAAAATAGATAATTTCGAGTATACATTCTAAGTATAATGGAGTTATAATGAGTGAAATAACTTTCCATAACAATTATGCATATTTAATATTCAATACTTACGACAATGTTGAGTAACCTTAAAAATAACACTTGGCATCTTCAAACTTGACATGGAAATTGAACCATTCTGAGACCTACCTGAGAGAAAAGAAAGTATACTAAAAAGTAGCAAAGAAGGCAATGATATGCTTTGTAAATATAAAATATATGATTATTTTCTAGTTAGAATTGATAATTTTAAATTATCATTCAGGTGAAAGCAAAACCCAATACTTTTCAAGTAATTGGCACCTGGGGAAATTTAGGTACAATGAATGAATTTATGAAACTCATAATATAGGATATATTCAGAAAAAAAAGTGATGTAAACCCAGGTGGCAATGCCAATGTCAGAAGAAATGATAAAAACCCAATTCTGAGAAAAATGTAAGTACATTTGCATAATCATTCACTGCAAAGTGGAATAATTACACTGTAACTGGGGAATGAGTTAAAACAAGGAGCTGAAATCCTGGCAGAACTACTCAGCTACATAATAGCAGATTCTGTCTCCCTGCATTGTTTGGGAGGAATGAAAGACAGGTGTTCAATTTTATGCTTTCTTTAGTTAACTACAAATGCCAGAATTGTAAAGATGGTATCTAAAAGACGTGCAGAAGAATTTCCAGACCAAGCAAGGAATTATACAGTGTAGACCACTGCTTTAAGTGATTCTTACTTGCAATCCTCAATAGTCTTCCTGCCCATGTAGGAGGTATTCCTTTCTGTGACTACCTAGGAGCTCACAGCAGGGAGTTACTGGAAGTGCCAGGATTCAAGGCTTTGTGATATGGTTTCCCAGCATGCACTATGAGATTCTTAGCATGCTGCTCTTTCCTTGAAAAATAGGTTCAGGGAACTTACTAAAGGATATACTAAAATACTTAGTAAGGAAACATATTAAATAAGAAAAGATAGCCCCACTAATTCAATAGAAAACTATGAGAAAATGAACATGAAAATATCACCCAAATCAATCAAATGAATCAGCAAGTTCAAGAAATATAAAATGATAGATTATTACTATTTTAAGCAAAGTTTTGAAATTTGAATTAAACAAAAAAATTTGACTCTTGGATAGTAATGAGACACTCCTAATTTAAAAAGACAAAAGAAATTCTAAGGTTGGAGGCATGGTCCATGAGAGAAGCAGCAGAGTTCACTATATCAGAGTTTAAAACTTCTCTATGACAAAGGACTATTACCAAAATGCATCGGAAATTCTGAGAAATCAACAACAAGAAAACAAACAAGCCAATGAAATCATAAGCACAACATCTCACCAGGCACTTCACCAGAGAAATTATGTCGCTGCTAATTGAACATATGTAAGCATGTTCATATCCTGCACACCATCAAGGAAATAAAAGTCAGAATGAAATATTACTACACACCTACCCAATCAGCCAAAATCTAGAGCATTGACTACCCTAAATGCTGTCTCACGAGTGGAGTTTCAGGAGCATCAGTCACATCGGTAATCTCTCCCAGACTCTCATCACGTGAGCTCACAACCACATATTGTTCCTTTCCTTTCCTTTTTCCTTTTTCCTTTTTCCTTTTTCCTTTTTCCTTTTTCCTTTTTCCTTTTTCCTTTTTCCTTTTTCCTTTTTCCTTTTTCCTTTCCTTTCCTTTTCTTTTCTTTTCTTATTTCCTTCTTTCCTTTCCTTCTCCTCCTCCTCCTCCTTTTCTTCCTTAGACAAGGTATAAATACGTCTATAATAATATCTGCAGATAGATATTATTACATTTTTTATTCAACATTGCCAAACTCAGAAGCATTCAAGATGTCCTTCCGTAGTGTTTAACAGGTATTTAGAAATTACAGTGACTAAAATGTACAACTCCTCACCTGAGTCTGCAATTGTAAACTAAAAGCATAATCAAAGCGTGGCATACTGTCTTTCTGTGCCTGTCTGCTTTTCTTCAGGTCAAAACCTGTTTAGGTCTTCACATAGACATGTTAACTGATGATATCTAATCTGTCCTTTCCCGCTTCTATCTGATTACAAACTAAAGAAGAAATATGTAAAACATGATAAGGAGAAAAAAAGAAAAGGGAAAAAAAACTCACAAGATTTTGACAGTAAACTAAAAAATACTAAAATACTGTAAAAATGATGATTTTTGTTGTTGTTAGAAAGAAAGCAATGAACGGGAGATACTGGCCTCTGATTGACTTTTCCTATGCCTGGGAAGGAGAGTAGTGGTTAATAGCTTAAGTCTATTGTAGTTTCTCTCCAGTCCAACTGGCTCCGCACTGGCTGGTGCTGTGTGCTGGCTGAGGACCAGGAGTTTAAGTCGTTTGTGGCTATTAGTAATGTTACATTTACTATAGGAGCTGCATTTACTATAGGAGCTTCTGTCTGTGGGAGCTATAGCTGATCCCAATGAGCTTTTAAGCCTCTGGGCTAGGCAGGTTCCAACTCCTTCAGGTTTTGACCCGTCTGCAACAAACTTCCAAAATAGGGGTGTGCGTGTCATGAGTTTGCTGCATTGTGGGTCCCATCCTTGCCAGGCAGATGTGAGGGAGTCAGGCGCTCTGCTGGTTGGCTTCCTTCTGTCCAGCCTGAAGTGGCAAGGAGACTGTGAAATCGAGTGATCTACAGGACTCAGAATCTGATTCTACCCAGCCTGTTGGACAGCACAGGAGGCGGAGAAATCTGCAGGCCACCTGGTCAAATCAGGATTGGCAATAATGCACAGACCACAGAAGTCATTCTTCAGCAGGGAGTGGTGTCACTGATCACTGGTAATCGCTTCGCAGCCGGAGTCCCTCCAGGATCAGTTGAGGCAGGCATTGGAACCTTCCTCTGTGCACCATTGAATCCTACAGCCATATCCTGCCAGGATCCTGCATCTTGTTGTGGTTCCTGATTCCAATTCAGGAGTTGCTCACTCTAAAATAATAGGCCTTTCCTTAAGAGAGCCCCAAGTTTAGCTCTCAGAGAGACTGAGAGCCATGCAGCTGATTTTCTTTCACATTGTAGGCAGAGGGAGCAGGAGGCCTCATCAGCTTCTCAGCCCCAGGAGCCGGGTTCCAGCTGTGGGCTGTTCCTACTTTCTCTGAGAGTTCTTTGTGTTTCTCTGAGCTTTCTGGTTGATCAGTTACTTTTTGATTTCTTATGTTCCTCTGTCTCTGTCTCTGACTCTCTCTCTCTTTCTCTCTCTCTCTCCTTTTCTACTTTGTATCTTCTCATTCATAGAGTTCCATGTAGGAAACTTCTAGTCTACCATCTTGACTGGGAATCCAAAGATTTTACTAGCTTTGATGAAAGTAAAAATTTTGCTAGATTACCAGGGCTACACTGATCATGTAACTATCATTGCTTTCCAGATTCTAAAAAACTGTCCTTACTCCTTGTTTCGGGGTTCTCACTATCTTCTTAGACTGCAAAAAATTTCCAACAAATCTGAAAACATCAGTAGCCAAATCACTGCAGCTCATCTTAAGATGTATTTTCTTGTTATTACATTTATTTTTAGTAGATTTTCTTCAAGAAATTTTATTTGTGCACAGGAAGTGTCTCATATAGACAGATCTACAGAGCATTAATGCCATTGTCTTCAATAGTGATAGGTATGAAACAATCTAAATGTCTATTATCCGAAGAAAGGATTCAGGTGTGGTGCATTCCAACAGTAGAATACAGAACAAAAATCCAAATCAATGAACCACAGGTCCATATGTCAAAATAGATAAAACTCAGAAACATTATACCTTTTTTTTTTTTGTTTGTTTGCTTTTTCTAGATGGGGATAGGGTATCCCTGGTGTCCTGGAACTCAGTCTGTAGACCAGGCTGGCCTCAGACTCAGAGATCTGCCTTCCTCCTGAGTACTGAGACTAAAGGGGTATGCCACCACTGCCTGGCATTATACCATTTATTTAAAGCTGAGAGAGAGAGAGAGAGAGAGAGAGAGAGAGAGAGAGAGAGAGAGAGAGAGAGAGAGAGAGAAGAAGAAGAAGAAGAAGAAGAAGAAGAAGAAGAAGAAGAAGAAGAAGAAGAAGACAATGCTTCTACTTATACATACAGACATGTAAAATGGCTAAAGCATTCATGGTAATGATAAACTCCAAATCAGGAGGAGTTCCTATTCCTGAATCAATGTTACATAGCAAGGAGGCTGTGTGTGTATCCGATCCAGCACAGAAAGAAGGTATGTAGGGGAATGAACTCTGACTTGCATAATTATTAATTTTAAACTTTTTAAATGGTGTAAATGAAGTCAATGGTAAACTTTGACAAAACTTACAGGGTTGCTAATTAGAATTTATCATATTTCTTGTGCATGCCTGGAATACCTCATTACAATGGATTATCAATTCACTGAGACATCAATATCTAGTAATGAAGACAAGGACCATCTGGACACCTAAACTCACTGTCCTTGGTGTCTCACTAAGCTCCTTCACTGATATGTGGCTCAATTTCCTTTGAGTGAGGTGATAAGAGCACTCCCTAATAAGGTTGCTGTCTCAAGGACAGGAAATGGAATGATACATGTAAAGCACTTAACACGGGACTTGATTGTCTGTGTCTGTGCAGCTTGTCTATTTGGTCTGGTTGCTTGGTCAATCTCTAATGAATGCACTGCTGCAGATGTATTTACAGATGTGACTAACGTTTGTGATCAATAGAATTCAAGTAAAGCAAAGTACCTTCCATAATGTAACAAGCTGTGTCGAATCAATTTAAAGCCTAAGGACAGAATGCAATTTCCCAAAGAAGGAATTATGGGGATGGAGAGATGACTCAGTTGGTAAAGCACCAGTCTGGCATGCTTAAGGATCCAAATTCAATCATCAGTTCCACAAAATTCCAAAGTTGTCTGTTGTAGATGTTTCTTTTTAGTTGTGTTTTAAGTAATTGTTTTGTGCACTGTTGGATGGAAGGGCTTCCCAGGTCGTGGTGTTTTGTATTGTCTGCAGGCATTGGATTTCTGTGAGGGATGTTTGATTGCTCATGATCTGCATGTGGTATCAGTAGAACACCTGAGGAGTTCTGAATCAATAAAAACACCTGAGCTCAGATGCTTGCATGGCACTGGCCGGGATGGTGGTTCCCTGCTGAGGAGGAGATTCCCAGACCTGCTGAGGTCTGGCAGGGCTTACAACCATGAAAATGCCTCCGTTTCTTCCTTGAGGAGTCACACAGTAGGTGTGCAGCTACAGTTGTCCATTAATCTTGCCTGAGTTTTTGCCTGCTGGATTTACACTACAGATTTCAGCTCTCGCTGCCCCTGCAGTTAACAGACAACTACTTGTTTTCTCTCTCATAAATGCATGAATGTCTGTGTGTGTGTGTGTGTGTGTGTGTGTGTGTGTGTGTATGTGAGTTTGTGTGCTTGCAAGTATGTGTCTGTTCAGACACATACAAATATTCCAGTGGTTCTACCTCACTGCAAAACCTTGGCTAATAAGTAGCTTTCAATGACAGATGTCCTGTTCTTTTTTGGGCCCCTACCAGCCCAGCATGATAGATAATGTGACTCTATGTAAGTGCTCTGATGATAGTCAATCTTTATGCTTTTGCATTGCACTGTTGGCTGTGCCCTAACTTTGTTATATTTATAAAGTGGTCACACTGAAAACATAGATGTGCAAATAATATATGCACCTAGCAGGTTTTATTTGTGTATTTAGGAATACACACAACAACACACACACAGGTATAAGCAAAAACAATCAAAGAAAAAGAGTCAATGAATTTAAAAAAGAGTAGGAAAAAGCTACATGGGAGGGTTCAGAAGAAAGAAAGGCTAGAAGGAAATTATGAAATGATATGAGATTAAAATTAAAGGAAAAAAGTTTAAAAATCCCTGTGCCTTGAAATCAAATATTCTACATGACATGTTTTTTTCCTATATAGAGAACTTTAAAGTTTATTTTGGGCTATTTTAGTTAAGCTAAAGTAAGAATCAGACCCTGTAGAAACAAAATTACTGCGTCAGCCACATGAAATGTGGTTTATACAAAACCACTGACGTAAAGCTATACCATTTGGCCACTAGAGGGCATGCAACATCTTCTACAACTGTCTAGGAACTTAGCTATAGTTGAAACTGACAAATAAAAAAAAAAAAAATGAATTCCCCATCTATGATTCAGTAACTATAATTGAAGTTTAGATATTCTAGATTAATTTAAACAGAGTGTATAGTTTTAAACTAAGTTTTCAAAAACTTTTCAATGTTCGCATATCATTGCTCAACACCAGACATTTTTTTTTATATGTGTGTGGTGGGTGGTTATGTCTCTGTGCATATGTGCATGCACATGTGTGTGGGTGTAGGTATGTGTGTGCACATGGCTGTAGAGGCCTGTGGCTGATTTGAGACACATTCCTATTTGTTATCCACCCTATTTGTCAAGGCAGGGTTTCTATCTGAAACCTGAGCTCAGCTTTCAGTGGAGAGAGAAAGATCTGATGCTAGCCCAGTAAGAGTTATCCTCTCTGGAAGAGTGTAAGAAAAGGGTCTTTTCTGGCCTAAGAAGGCTTCATAAGCCAGGAGAGATGGCAGCAGGGAAGATTTTGAGATGAGAACAGCTAATAATACCAGAGTTTCTACAGAGAAGCTCAGATAATGAAGCATATGCAGGTCTGTGAGACTATGCACTATGATGAGACTTCTTCAGATTAGTCAAGTTCATAAAGTGATGCATAAGCTGATCCTCCTTACAGGCTGCTGTGCAAGAACTGCTTCAACAGACAACTGTAACACTGATCAATAGAATGGATGCTAAAGGACGTGTGAGTTAGAGTTCATTCGTATGAACAGGTGATTAACTCAGCTTTAGAGTAGGGAGGGACTGCTCTTAGAAATACCATAACACTTACATTAGGTAAGTGGATAGAAGACATGCGTGTTACAGGAGGGAAGTACTCTGTCTCTGGCAAGTGGGAATGAAATCCCACACTGCGATTCATAGGGTGGTGAGCAATCTAGTGATTTGGGTCTTACAGCTCCATGTATTGTCCTTTGTTGTGGGGCTGCCCCACCATAAATCTTTGACCTTGCTCTTTTTCTTTTTTCTTTATTTATTTTGAGACAGAGTCTAACTATGTAAGGCTTCCTGAGCTGGAAAGAGCCATGTCATCTACACAGCACCTGATCAAAGCTGGCCTACAACTCAGAGATTCACTTGCCTCTGTCTCCAAGGTGCTGGGAGTCATATCCAGAGCCTGGTCCACTCCTGATTTGATAATTGAGATAATAAGCTTTTGGATTTTTAAGTGATGTCATTTAGAAGAACTGTCTAACACTGAATTGATGATATAGTTAACCTTCCTTGCGGGAAGGTTCAAATGGAATAGCCTAGTTTTCATGTGACACTGATTAAATGTTTGGAGCCCTGAGGTAAACTGTGGTCAGCAGAATGACGTCACCATACAAAGAATGTCCAGAGTCACACCCACAGGATCTATGAATACATTACTTATGTAGTGGATGGACATAAAAGTAACAGATGTAATGAAGGTTAAATTAATATTAAAATAAAGATTATCCTAATTATCTAAAATGATCCAATAATCTTCATACAGAAGTCATTCAAATGCTGAAGAGAGAGGCAGAAGAGTCAGTGTCAAGGTAAGGAGATGTGGGGATTATTGAACTTGCCATGGGCTGGGTTTGAATATGGCAAATGTCCTCTAGCCAAGCTATGTGTCAAGCCTCACAAAGGCGTAAAAGACAAGAAAGTGGGTTCCTTAGAGCACACAGACAGTGATGCTTGCTTGACCACATTTTAATTTTGCCTACTGAGATCATTTTAGACTCAATATTTTCAGAATCATGAGACAAAAACTTTGTATTGTCTTCAGCTACCAAATTAATGGCAGTTTGCTATAGCAGCAATAGAAATGTAATAGATATGTTTAGGATGTAGCTTTCTTTATTATTTATTTTTTTATTTATTATCCTGTGATAATTATATCACCTTTGCAAAGGAAAATAATATTATTTTCTCCGTATCAGAGGCATTTAGAAAATTTCCCAATGCTCCATGACTATTAAGTAGAAAATAAGAACTCAAAAGTCAGGACTTCTGAACACATGACATATGCTATCTGCCCTACACCAGTGTTGTATTGCGGCCATGAAGTTTTGAAAGAATTAACTTACAAACAGAAAAGGCTTACTCAGTTCACAGTTAAGGAGGGTCTGTGCTCACATATGACAGCCCTGTTTGCTATAAGTTCCTAGTAAGGATGCTCCAGGGCAAAGGTGTAGAAGGGGTGTGGGGTAAAAACACTCTCGTCATGAGCCAGGAAGAGAGAAATTCAAGCTAGTGTCTCCAGTACCTTTCAAAGTCACACGCCAATGATGTAAGGAGCTAACACTAAGCTCCTGTGGGGATTTTGGCCATTCAGTGTCCAAACCATATGAGATAATGACTTTAATCTGAGAGAATAGTGGCAAAAATAAGAGGACTTTGACCTAGGCATAATTTTATATCTGCTCACATTCATCTCTGATTATATTTTTCTAGGAACTGACTTCATGAAGACTCCTAGACAATTCCGTGACCTAATTTCAATAAATTCAAATCCTAGAAGGAAAGAATTAAGTCCACCTTGACGTATGCACTGCTGCACAAGATGTATCACAAAGACACACAGACACAAGCAATACAGAAAGAAATTTAAATGAAAGACAGTAAACTTATTAGTATTCAAAGAGAGATATGTGTAGAGTTTACATTTAAAATGAGTAAAATCTAGTTCTACTCATTTCCGTATTGATTCATATATCAATCTGCACTGACACACTGAAAACACTCTGGTGTTGCATCCAGTTAAATGCATGCCACCCAACCACAGCACTGGAGTTTGGACCTGCAGAGCACTCAGGAAAAGCCAGGTATGTGTGTACAGGACACAGGGAACACCCCTGGACCTAGCCTCTTTGAGGGTGGCATCATTTCTTTATATTAGGAAACAATTATAATTTATCTAATCAAGTTTAGAGATCACCAGATCCAGAATATGCAAGTTAAGGCCAGAATTTAAGTAAAGATTAAATGGCAATTTCCCATGGACATGATTGAAGAGTTTGCTGCTGTGAAGGAGAGATAGTAGTAAAAAGATAATCCGGTAACTTGATGACAATTTCTTCACTGACAAGTTAGTAGGAAAGCTCCTTTACTCAGCTATTTTTGTAGCTAGATTTAAGATGCTGGTTCAGCAAGACATTTTATATTATTGTATTTTGGCATCACTAAGAGTTGAAACTAGGGCCTCATGCATGCCGGACAAGTACTCACCATGGAGTTATATCCCAGGACTTTTTTACTTCTTATTTTGAGACAAGGTCTCACTAAGTTACTGGGCCACCCTTAAACTCACTATGAAGTCCAGAAATTCATCTTCCCCAAACTCTCAAATAGCTGTAATTATAGCCCTGTGCCAAGAGGCTGGCTGGAGATATATTTTTAAAAGAGGTTTTAAAATTTTGTCCTAATTCTCTCAATGTCTTCCTTCAATCTTTTCACAAATATATAAGTTGGCTGGAGAGTTGTTTAGTTTTCTGCATATTCTATGGAGATTTATGTGTCAGAAATCCATAGATTCCAAGTTTATTTTCTAGAACAACTTTTCCAGGAATATCCGGCAAAGATCATCCCACAAGAATAGTGTGAGTGTGTATGTGCATGCATGCATGCATGCGTGTTCACATTTGTGGGCACAGCTGGAGGCCATAGGTTGAGAAGGAGTCACTCACTGGGCCTAGATCTTGCCATTTCAACTAGACTAGTGGACTAGCAAGCCCCAGGATCTACCTATCTCATCCCCAGCACTAGAGTGCTAGGTGCTTGATGCTATGTCTAGATTTTAAATGCGTGCTGGGAATTTAAACTCAGCCACCATACTTTCCTAGCGAGTACTTTACCCATTGGGCCATTTCCTCAGCCCCTCACCTCTTTGAGTCTCTCTAGTCACAGCTCCAGGTGAAAAGGAGATTGAATCTGATCACTTACCTGCAGCATCTGCAGGTCCTTTACACGTGGTAATGCTATAACCGCAAACCCTTAATTACCCATCTTTTATGATTCTATCCATTTGGAGAATATATATGCTTTATTTCCTAACTGTATTTCCTAACTTACACTGGTGTTTAGTGTTCTTCCTTAGGAAAAAAAGAAAAATATTCTAAAATGTTAAGAGAGAACATGTATTAACTAAGAGAAACATTGTTGAAGTTTGCTGGAAGAGGGGATGGGTGACAGACAAATGGGCTCCTCCATTCTTGGACTGTGGCGTCAGCACCAGCTACCCTCCAGAATCCGTCAGTGGTTCTTGTTTATTCTCTTCAAGGAAGTTATCACGATGGCTTTAGGTAGTTCTTTAAAATGTCTCCGTGAGCTGGGTGATCTCATACTCTGGAGGCAGCGGCAGGTACTTTCCAGTAGTTTGAGGCCAGTCTACCACATACCATGCCCTCTAGACCAGCTAATCCCACATAGTGAGAGCCTGTATATATGTAAAAAGTCTGCACGGTGGATAGTATGAGAAAAAAGTCAGAACAGTCTATGCCATATTCTGAAGAATTGACATAAAAAGACAACATGATTAGGCTCAGGTGTCATTTCTACCAGGGTATGCAGAAAACAGAACTATGTGACATAAAAACAACAACAAAAAAGAGTTCATTAAAACCTCTTTCTTATCGTCATTTCTCTTTGTGTCGTTTTCCTGGTAAAACCTTTGCAAGATAATCTAGTATAAAGAAACATAAAACCGTTTGACTTTTGAACATTTAATTATGAATACTATGATCACTATTAGTGTGTGGAGGACACTCACGCGACAGCACCTCTGTGGATGACAGGATACGATTGTTGGAGTTCATTCTCAGCTTGCATCGTTTTGAGTCATACACAGTCTCCCTTGCTGCTGTTGCATGGCATACTCCGGGCTAGCTGACCTGTGAGCTTCTGGACAGGTCTCCTGCCCCCTCCTCTGCCACACACATACACACACACACACACGCACACACACACACACACACACGCACATACACACCCTCCTGCAGAAGTGCCAGGATTGCAGTTGCAACCACTGCGTTCTTGACAGGGATCAAACTCAGGTGTCAGGCTTGTACAGTAAGTAAGCACTTTTACTTGCTGAGCCATCTCCCTGACTATTTTACATTTAAATAAGTTTTCTTTCATATGATTTTTAAAACCCATCGGTATACATCAGATAAACATTTAAACTAAACGCCTACAAGTCAGTTGTGCTTTTCCCATTGCTCTTGGTTTAAGACAATTATCGACTTAAGGTTCCAATGTTGCTAGGCCATTTAACGGGAACAATTTAGTGAGCATATCAATTAGATTAAAATGATTTAAATTAAAATCTAGAAATAAAAATTCTCAGTGGAGAAACACAGTACCTGCCGTTAGTAGTAGATGAGAATTTACAGGAAAAATCCTGTCAAATTTAGACTGATAACAGCAGAAACCGGCTAAAATAAAACACTGGGAGAAAAGGCCCCAAAATGGACAGCAGTGTAGATACCCACTGCAGCTAAATGTAAATGCAACTAAGAATTTCAGGAGAGCAATAGAGAGGGAACAGGATAAGTGTTTGAAGGAATGGTGTGCAAACTAGTCTCCAATCTAGAATCCATAAAAGGAGCCCCAGAAATGGTGACCCCAGTTCAACTTAAGTTTTTCTTACTATAATAACTCTATTATCACAGTTTTGGGGTTTTTTTGTTTTTTGGTTTTTTTTCAAGACAGGGTTTCTCTATAGGTACTCTGGCTGTCCTGAAACTCACTCAGTAGACCAGGCTGGCCTTGAACTCACAGAGATCCACCTGTCTCTGCCTCCCAAGTGCTGGGATTAAAGGCGTGTGCCACCACCACCCAGCCTATAATAACTCTTTTAAATAATCATTAACTTGTCAGAAAAAGCAAAATCCTATAATATTTTTAAAATGTATACTATGTAGAAATAACATTAAAAACATCTCGCAGATGGGAACAGGAATGAAAACAGCTGTTGCGATTTTAAGAGTCTGTATGAAGTAGTAACATAAGCAAGGCACAATGTAAACTTTGAACAGACACACCACAAATGTAGAAACAAACACTGTTTTGGGGAATGTTTACTATTATTAAAATGACTGTTTACTGCTAAGGTAGCAATAAGTAAAACAGAATGATTAAAATGTGCATTTAATTTGATAGAAAATCAGCCCCAAATGTTCATGGTTGGAGAAGACACAGGCCCTACCTACTATTGTCATTTTGCTAAATGTCATGCTGACAGATTTCTAAGTATTTATATCCATAGACCAGGGGTGCTATGATCCTTGGCCAGAAAAACTTCCCCTTCACTGTCAGTAACAGCCAATGGTCAAGGTGCTGAGAATAAGAGACTCTGAGCTCTTAGTTCTAAATGGGACACTTTTAATACTGTCCCCAGCCACACAAAGTGCAAGAAAAATCAAGGCTAACACACTCACAAGTCACAGCTGCTGTGGGTAACTGCATAAGATGAAGCCTGATGAAATATCAGTGGAGATGGCCAAGGAATTGAGGGTCTAACCCTCATTGAGGTGCTATTGGCAACTGATATCTACTTCGGGAAAGAGGTCAATCTTTTCTGGGGGTGTGGCCATGCTCTGGTGGATGGTATCACACTCATTCACGCATGGGAAACCATTAAATGGACTCAGTGGTTTATTAAGATGAAAAAACAAATGAAGAGGACATGAAGTTGAGGGAATATATGTGGTAGGATATCAGAGGAAAGGTGGAGGTGGATACAATCATATTCCATGATATATTCATTCTAAATGAATAAATAAAATAACCTAGATTTCCCTAAGTATATATTAAGGACATATGTAATTATTGTTATGAATGTTTTATTTTAGCTTGTATAAAATAATTGTTTTGTGCACTATTGAGAAAAGGGCTTCCTAGGCCTTGGCATTTTGTATTGTCTGCAGGTGTTGGATTTACGTAGGAGATGTTTGATTGTTCATGATCTGCACGTGCTATCAGTAGAACATCTAAGGATTTCTGAATTAATAAAAACACCTGAGGTGAGATGCTCAAGGTTCCACTGTCTAGGATGGCACTTTCCAGGACAGTGCTGAGGTCTGGCAGGATTAGCACATATCAATATGCCCCATGTCTTCCTTACTGAGCTGCCACCATAAGTGTACTACTACAAGTCATAACATAAAGCAATCACTAGAGGAACATGGTAGATGCTCTTAAATACATGATTAAGAGAAAGCACAAACAAGTGGACTGGGAGAAAAGATTTATTTCTAAAACAGAATTTAAAATCATAAATGCAACTGAGAGAAAAATATTTGCAAAATACATATCTGATAAAGGACAAGTGTTACAAAGACATAAAAAAGCAACCAAATGAATTAAGAAAATAAGCCAATTTTTAAGTTGTTCAGACAATTTAAACAGACATTTCATCAATTAAGATAAAAGAATACAATAAAAATTTGAAAAGATATTCCATATTATATATTAGGCAAATACATCATGAGTTGATACTGAAACGCCAATTAAACCCTTAATGTGAAACCCTGCATTATCACCCAGTTCAAAGTTTGTTTTCTCAATCTAGGTACCACTAATGTTTTTGTCAGAAGAATTATCTGTGTGGAGAAGGGGAGAGAGGCTGTGCTATGAATCACTGGGTGCTCAGTAGAATGTCTAACCTCTAAATTTGAGTAGCATCCGTTGTAACTTTCTGGAATCTAGCCATACTTGTTCAGGAGACTAACTTTCTCAGATTTTAGAGCCAGTAGTCTAGATGAGGCCAGTCATCTGCTAAATATTCTCACGGATGCTCTAGCTCTTTGCTCTCTGCTCCATAATGCTACTCAAGTTATCATCCAACAATCCAAATTGGACTACAGCCATCTGTATCTCAAGACAAGTCCTGTTGCTAAGCTGTCTTTTATTAAAAATGATAAAATCACAAATTCTAGATTTTTTTACTTCCCTACTATGATATTAATCTCAATTGTCAACATTCTGACATGTAGTTGGGCCTACAACTACCACAAGAAAGATGAGTCTCTGGGCATACCTATAGAGGATCCTCTTCTTACATGAACTGAAGTGGGAAGATCTTTTCACTGTAGGTGGCATCATTCCCTGGGCTAAGGTCCTGGACTGTGTAAAAATTAAAAATAAACAAAGGGCAGAACATAAACATTCATTGCACTCTTCTTCCTGACTGTAAATGAGATATGATCAGCTGCTCAAACTCCTACAGACTTAATTTCCCTGTCATGATGAATTTTGGTCTGGAACTAAGAACCAATAAACTCTTTCATCCTTAAGTTGCTTTGATAGTGTCTAGGCTATCACAGTAAAGACACCTATTTGAGTTCTTCTATATAAACCCCATATTCCAGTGATTTACACTGCCCTTGAACTTCTGCAATGTCTTGATGCACCCTTATTATGCTTTCAAGTACTTTCAAACTTACTATTTTTATATTATGTTTTATACATGATTACCTCCTCAATTTAGTAATGAATTGTAGACAGCAAGGTCAATGTCTAATGTATCTGCTTTATCCTCTACATAGCAATAAACACGTATGGCTGTGTTTTAAGTGCTCCGCTAAAAGTCACTGAGGTAAGTGTAAGTGAATAGGAGCTGTAAATCAGTGTGATCTCATGCAGAACTACGGTTAGCATAAAAAGAGGAATAAACTTTACGAAAGTAATAATGGGCCCACTCTTAAGCTAGTCTGATGCCTGCTATAGCCATGGTAGTTATTCAATTAAAGTTTACTTAAGGTCGGATTCCGATTATTAGGCAAGTAGAAGGTTCAGCTCTTCTGAGACTGACAATCTCAGAACATTAAGTTCTAAAGGAAAAGGTACAAAAATTAAATAGATTAAAATGAGGGAAAATGTGTGTTCAGAAAAGAAGAGAGCTAGTTCAGAAGTATAAACTGGATAAAAACTCACAGAACATTGCAGAGGCTCTTATATGCAGAGCAGTGACACTTACGATAGTAATTATAGAACACTTAATTATTTCTTTCTGTTGAATTTTCACCTCTAATAAAATGGAGAGAAACAAACACACCTGACTTCAAAGATGTATTCTAAAGACTTTATAAGCCACAAGGATACAGTGACATCAAGTAATGAAAAGCAACTTCAAAAAGGAAATTCCAAAAAACATTTATCTTTTCAATTAAAGGGATGAATAATATAAAGTTAAAATAGATGTGAAAGTCACATTTCACTCCAACTTTGAAAGAGGAAATAATACAGGTTTAGACCAAATATATATCTTGGCAAAGTTCAAATTTTAGTGAAATCTGATCATGGAAAAATATTTTATGCATCTGCAAGTTCATCTGGCCAAGAGTCAAAACAAATGTCCATCTGGAAACTTAAAAGTCTATATTATGGGACTCCCTCTTTCTCCAGTTAGATCACTGAGGGAAGGCATTGCAAATACAACAAAATCTAATAATCCTTTAACCAGCTTGAGAAAAGAGAAAAAAATTTAAGTCATCCAAACCCCAGAAAGGATTATTCTCGATTTTTTTTTAATTTTAAAAATAACATATAGAGTTTCAGTTTTTTATTTGCTTGGGTTCGGTTTTTCAAGACAGGCTTTCTCTGTTGTAACTCTGGCTGTACTGGAACTCTCTTTGTTGACCAGGCTGGCCTCAAACTCACAGAGATCACCTGCCTCTGCCTCCTGAGTGCTGGGATTAAAAGTGTATACCACCACCCCTGTGGCAACATAGACAGCTTTAATATGAAACTTAAGTTATTGTACATTCAAATTAAATACTTAGTACATACTACTAATATTATTTCTTTATCTGATGGTTTGACAGACAGTAAATATCTAGGTACCTGTTTTATTATCAATTATTATAAAAATGATCAGTGAAAGAAATATAATGCATAGATATGAGGGGTTGTTTTGAAAAACACTATGAGGCCTTATGGAAAACACCACAGATGAAATGGTACACATATGTACATGAATATAAAAAAGAGTTTAAACTGCTACTCTGTAGTGGGAGAGGGGAGGTAATACTCCAACTAGACATAATATGCTAGCAAATAAAAATCCCAAATGCCAGAGATGGGTTACCTCTTTTTGAGCTGTTCCCATTAGAGTCCCATAAATCACCAACCAAAACAAGCTATTGCTATTGCCCTGAGTTACCCTCTAGAACTTCATGGCAAAAGTCTATTGTTGAAGACACCATATAGTTGAGTCACAAAGCATGGGCAAATGACTTTTACTGAGAAGTATTTACCTAGAAGCTTGCATTCTAGCCTTCAAATTGCTAGAAGGTACTATGCAAACTTTCACCAGAGAAAAGTAATAATCAAAAGTCTTGCCTAGCTGTGGACATACTAACTAAAATAAAGACTGGCCTGAAAAGATATGCCTAATGGTATAATAGTGCCAAGAATATTAAAGAAGTAACCAGCTGACTGGATCTAAGGCTTGACCCATGAGATGTAACCCATAACCAGTACTGTTAACAGGGCCAAGAAGATATGGTTAGATAAATCATAGTCCATAAGGATGAGACTTCTACTATTATTCTGCTAATGGGACATGTTAAACTGACTCCTTAACAACATCTAATTCTACCCATAAAGTAGTGCATCTCCTAATATTAAAGAGAAGCTTCTGTTTTCAGTTGATGGTGACTAACACAAACACTCACAACTGACCAAAGTTTAGAAAGTGACGACTTTAGAGTGTTCTTCCTTAGATGAGACGTCTATATCACACCTCCTCCTCACAAGTCTCAGGGATCATTGCAGGATACGGAGTGGAAAGATCGTAAGAACGCGAAGTAATAGATGACGACAAGGAAACTGTTTTCTGGACGCATCAGGGCAGTTGCACATGTGAACCTACTGCAGTTGTGACAGCATGCACGAGACCTGTGCAATCTCAATCAGGAAAAATCCTGTCAAGGAAGAAAAGGAGGAGCATAAAGTCCCACTCTCAGCAGAGAAGTTGTTGGTATTTGATACCTACTAGGATATAGAAAGTTAATTTCTTTAAGGGTATGTCACCTACTAGGACAACCACAATGTAGCTGGCTACATACCCAGAGTGTATAGGATGCACTAACTGGACTCAGTGGATTTTAAAAAAATATTAGGGTACGTGGTTGGGTGGGTGGGGATGGGGGTGGATCTGGGAAGAGATGAAAGAGGGGGGCAAATGTCATTATAGTATATGGCAATTATCAAATGCTTAATAAAATTTTAAAAATGTCAAACACACTAAAAAGAAAATAGAACAGTACATGGTTATAAATGATGGTGTTATGTAGTTACTGAAAATGTATAAAAATATTTTGTAAGACAAAAAGCTATCATAATTATTAAAGTCAATGCATTTTTCCATGCAAGTTAAGCCCAACGTGTGTGTGTGCATATATATATATATATATATATGGAAAATCAAGAAACAGGAATGCATTATTGAATAAATGGTGGACAGCCCATATTACTCCCTCACCTCTCTTGCACTGTGGAACCCCAGTCAGGTCTTTAAAAAAAAAACAGTATGTTAACAGCATTCACGTTAACTAAGCAGAGTTATACTGAAAGTTACGGTGAGTTGTTTTAAAATTAAATTTATAATTCCTTGATAAATTTGCTGTTTTGCACTTTATGACATCACAGCATTTTAATAACTTTTAAAAGTAACAAATAAGAAAAATTAAAGAGAAAAACAAGTGATTCAACGAGCAGTGGCCAGATCCTGAGCTAAGGAAGCATACTATGACTGAGCAAAGTCAACGTCCACGCACAGACAAGACAAGCCATTTTATGTGGTGAAATTGTATAAGTCTCACATATTTTATGTGATTTATTGTGCAGGTATTGCAGTTATATGCACGTGATTCTTTCGGGGCTTAACTACACCTGGGAGTCTTCGTTAATTTTAGTATCCTTATTGCTTCCCTGAATTTCAGTATAACTCTAAATGCCTGTGCAGTATGATTTTAGGAAAATATTAAGGGAATTAGCTCTCTTCAGGGAGGGAGCCCCTGTTAGGTTGTCCATGTGCCAGTGGATAGCCCTAAACCCCTGCACCTACTGTTAAAACTAACAGGAAATCATCAACATAAAAAAGAATGCATGTTCTTGGGTGGGAGAGCTGGTGGCTTATGGGAGGAGTTGGCAGGAAGGAAGAGTGTAATGGCTTTGATTAAAATATGCTTTATAAGTGTATACAATTTTCACACAGTAAATAAAAATATATTTTAAAATACTAGGAAAAAGTCACCATTTGTTTGCCAATAAAATAACAAAGAAATTTCCTAAATTATTTTAAATGTTTGATACGTGATATTTTATGTATTTGTAGGGATTTTTATAATAAAATTTATAAAATTTCTTTAAAAATATTTTATGATCTCAATTTGTTAAGGTACAGGTTATTTGTAATAATTGAAGAACCTTAAAATTCAGTTAACAAGCACTATACTTAAATACTACACAGTCACATTGAACTACGTATCAAGATAACAATAGATAATAATGTAAAACATACGTGTAACTCAATAGTGTAAGTGGTGTATGTTGTCTACTTTAAATTCTAACTGACATGGTAATAACAGAAAAATATCAGTCCCACACTGGTAAGAATACGGGCTTTAATTTGTTGAAAATTAATGCATTGAGCCACAATATTAATAAAAGTCATACGTATCTTTCTTGACAAATATTAAGTTAAATGAACAGAAAAGCTTGTTTCATCTCAAGTTTACTTTCTAGCAGTTAAGACACTTTGAAAAACAAATAGGTAAAGCTCTTTCACTTTGCTTACATTATGGGTGTTTATTATGCAAAAGTAGAGAGATCTAATTCATTTTTCAGTCCAGTAGAGGAATCACAGCCTTGTTGTCAATCATAAAAATTTATGCAGTTTTCACAACACTGAAAAACAAATTCAGACTCTTAGTTAAATGAAGTTTGGCGTATGTTCTGTAAATACTCTGGACCCACTAAAGTGTTTATAAAGCAGTGAACAGCTTAAATAGCATAACAGTACTGGTTTTGAATCCAAAACAAAAACTTAAGAGTAAACCCAGTGATTTCATAACACGGGCTCGTTTCCCAGATGCATAATGTCTAAGACAATTAGATGGCAATTAGCAATTATCCTATTGAATAGAGATTAAATTATTTTACTGCTATGGCTTTTTTTTTTCTTTCTAGGATTTCTTGTATAGAATAGTGAATGGAACCTATCCATTGACATTGACCAGCAACCATACTTTTAAGTGATTGAAACATAGTACAAGGTGGGGAAGGGACTTGACATTGTTTCATTGTTAAAATTATGGGCAAACGTTTCTACATTGTTGTTTCTTCAAATAAGAAAACAAAGTATCAAATGATATATTGTGCAAGAATGAAATGGCAAAAGAACTAAGCATGAAAATATAAATATAAACATAAATATAAGGTAACTTGAACAATAAGACATTGAAAAAAGCCAGAAAATAAAATACTCATTTTATATTTAAATTTATATTTTATTGTTGAAAAATTAAAACACAGAAAAGCTTAGATTTTAGTTATTATTGTTATTTATGTGGTACTGTTTGTAGTTGAACTTATGCACAGAGCTCTGTTCTTAGCCTAGAACCCACTTATGCTTTTATCTTTAGCTGAATTAGTAACAGTGAAAGTGTAAAGCTTTTGACTAACCTGAAAGATTCTTTAGAAGTGGGAGGTCCTGGTAAGTTGGCTAGCATCAGGCTGCCTGCTTCAGGAAATGTTTCTTTGTATCCAATATCCAAGCACTCAGAAGCAGCTGCAGCTGTGGCCCAGAGAGACATGAATATGGCTTGAATTGGTGGCATATCTCACCATCATAAAATGATGCTTGATTTTCAAGCACACAGAATAGCAGTGTTATGGGTTCATGGAAGTTTCTACCCTGATCTCAAAGGAAAGCAGACCCTACTTGGGTAAAATGTGACTCTCAGAGAGTGAAGTGAGATACATTGGAGACTTCAGGAATCTGGAAATGGCGAGGGCATGTATTGTTTGCCAAGGAAAGCTGTAGCAGTGCTTAGAATCAAGCCAAGGTCACATGGGCTGTGAATGGCCAGGCCATAGGGAACGGGCTGCTTTGGAGCTCACAGCCTGCCACCCTGTGCACTGCATGCTGAACACAGAGATGCAGGATCTAATGTTCTCACTGGATTTTAATCTTGTTTTGTCCACACCCTTCCTTTCCATTCTCCTATTCCTTCCTTTTGGAATAGGAAGGAGTGTTTACTCCAAGCTATTGTATCTTAGAAATATAACATACATTACAGGTGTTCATGGGTAGGCGTTTTTTCTTGAGTCTCAAAGGAGACTTTGATCAACTTTGCATAGTTGTAATTATTAGTAGTATAAGATTCATTGTAATGTACTGGAGGTATTTTGCATTTTGAGTTGAATATGAACATTGTGTGTTGTCAGTAATCAAAAGTTATAGTTTAAGATGTGTTTGAGTGTTGAGCTGACAAGGGGTGGACTTTTGAGAGTTCCCTTTGTTATGAACTTGATTTCATTGAGAGATATTTAGGAGAGGAGTAAACCACATCTCTGGGTATATGCTAGAACATTTTGGGAGATTAGGATCATGATCTATATGAGGGTATACCATCCAGGTTGGGGACCCAGGTAGAAGGAGAGAGAAAAAATTGGGAAATCTACTCACCCAGGCCTTCTCTCTGTAGCCTAGTTACCATGACATTGAGCATCTCTGAACTGCCAGGGCTTTAGAAACTTGATGGACTGAAACCCTGAAACCTTGAGACAAACTAGAAATTCCTGCTTTAAAGTTGACTTTTGTCATAGTGTAGAAATATATTCCACATTTAGTCTATCCATATTATTAAAGATGGATGTATGTATCTTGCTTATTATTCTTTGAATTTTTTTCTTTAAAAATTCTTAAATTGACAAAATGATCTAAAACTTATTACTTCATCTTCTAATGCTATTATTTTCGAATTTTCAGCATGAAAATCCCTTTAATTTTTGTCCCTCTGCTAAGCCTATCTTTGTTTCTATCCAGTCTGCATAAAACAAAACTAGTTTTGTCTTAAACCACAATCTGTGGCACTTCGCTTTAACAGGCCCAGAAAGTGGGGGTGCCTCACTGTCTAAATTATTTCAGGGTATTCTTAGAAGCGTTTGTTGTTTTCTCTCCTTAAAAGTCTTCCCTCAGAAATCTTCATTTGCTTAGTTAACTCCAGCTCTGAAATTGCAGTTTTGCTAAATGTCACTTGCTTCTTCTCCTTTACCAAGTAGGTGATTTCTTATGCTTTCAGTAAGTCCTGTATTTATTTTCTTTTATACAGTGTTTGCCACAAAGGTATGCTACACTACAATTATTGATTTATCCCTGTCACTAGAATGTAAGCTACAGGAGGAAACCTATACAAGTTCATTACCATCACATTTTCAACTAAGAGAGTATCTAGTCTGTGATAAATTTTACATTAAAATATGATGAATGACTTAATTAGGATGCATGAAGAACAGGGCTGAAACCAGGGTCCCGATATATTAAGTGTACTGACAACCTCTATTCTGGATAGATAGACTTTGAGACATTTTTCATTTTAAAGAATCCTGGAATGTCAAACGCATGTTTTATTCATTAACACATCAATTTGATGAATGAAAGATGCAGTTCTTGTAACAATACTGTCTTTGTTGGGATTTAGCTTCCGTCATCAATGTCAACCATCCACGAGGACCACTGTCTTATCTTAAAACACACGTAGCATCTCTTCTTCCTGCTTTCTTTCATTCACAGAAATCTCATGGCTATTATTTCTAGATATAAACAGAGGGGAAAACATTCTCCATTTAATAATGAGAAAAGGTAAGTGTCAGGGTATGAAGAAGAGAGTTATACAATGTGTTAACACATTCTTCAATTCTAGAGGAGGTGGCATGGGGATGGTGACTGCAAACAAGAAGAGAGGATAATGTCATAAATCAAAACCTCATTGCTAATGTGCTTAGTTAGCAAGGATTGCCAGAAAGGGACTGAAGTGATAGTCAGGGATATTGGGAGCCACAATCTTCACAAACAGGAAAACTTACACAGACCAGGAAACAAAAGAACTTTCCGGTTTACAAACAAAACCATTGAAGAGAGTTGTTCTGTCACTGCTATAAAATTGTCTTCATAGTAAAGAGGTTGTGGGTCTTGGGATCAATGGAGACTGATCACAGCAAGTACTTCCTAGCATGGCCTTCCTTAGTACTAAGAGTAAAGTATTGAGCTACAGTCATAATCTTTCAAATGAGATCATGCAGATCAATAATCCCTGACAAAGAAGGGTTTTAAGGTAGAAGTCAATGGAGTATTAAGTTTATTTTCAAAATGTAAAATTAATATAATGTACAAGTTTATTTTAGTAAACATAGACATGGTGCATTCTTTTAAGTTCTGAGGTGCTTCCATTTAATAGTCAAACACCAAAATCATTACTAATGTTTGTTGCTTCTTTCTTTGTCTTGGTAGATTTGCAAGATGGCTCATACAGCCCAGGCTGGCCCAAAGGTTGCTATATAGAGGAGTATGACCTTGACCTTCATGGATCCCTGCATCATCACTATCAGCTTTTCACAGTTGAAAAAAAAATCTAAACTATTTCCTTGAGATTACCATCAACTAAAATAAGCACACTTGCCCTTGTCTTTCTGTGCCCAATGAGACTGATTTGAAATGTCACATTGTCCGTATTCATCAATGATGTGGTCTCTAATGGTGAATACCACCATTAGAATTTTTATGCTTTACATGTAAACTAAGTTCTAGGATTTTCAAGGAGTCAGCATTCATCAAATGATTTAGTTATTTTCCTACAGATGGCCGACTATGTGTAACTGGGAAAATGAATCATTCTGAATCTTTAACTTCCTACATGATTGACGGTACATATTTTTATGATTCAAAAACTTTATATTTTATACCTATTTTTTTTAGAATTTGGGGATATTATCATTGTATTTCTGAAAATGTCATTAAAAAGATAATTATGGGTTTAGTTATTAATATAAATTTGTGAAGATTAATTGCTCAAAAGTATTTTATATTATATAATATAATATATATTATACATTTTTCTTTATACTACTCTATCTCTGATTACGTCTTGCTGATTATGTCTTGCTCACAAGTATTCTCCATTTAAAGATTAGCTTAGATAGATTGAGGGTTTCGTTTTTCCTCACAGAAAGGGTTATCACATCAGCCAATTATCTCTTCCCTATGTTTATCTCATGTTTTGGACCAGAAAACTAGTGGTATGTCCTCTTGGTGATGGCAGAGGAAGTCCATTTGCAGGATGCTTCTTTACCAATGCTCGTGTCATCTTCCCTCTTAGCTTTTGGCTAAAACAATGGGTGTGTTAAATTACAGGTCAGCAGGAGAAAACCCATTAAAGATTCTCAGTTTTTTCTATTTGTACCATTCACTGAAACAATTATTTTATTGGAGCTAGTTTGAGTACATAAAGTGGAAGACTCTAATATTAGAAAAAGCAATCCTTAGTAAAATAGTAGGTAGCTAAGAATGATCTCCAGTGTTCCTGAACATATGACTGTACTGAAAATTAAAGTTTGGCTTTATACAGAAAAGCAAATTAAAAGATCCCCATTGCCCTAAGAAAACTACCATCCTTGTAATTCAAAGGTTGAAAGATTTATTTCCCTGTGGACCAAGGTTTCAGCAGATCAATTAATAGAGTCTGTTCTCTTCTTATGCCATGTGCAGCAAGACAAATGTGTTGATTATGCCATTCCAGAGTACTGTATACACAACGTCAACTTGCCAGGCTGGTCTAACCTACAGTGCACGACTCAGAAATTGGTAACCAGAAAATAATAAGTCTCTGTCCACTTGGCAGTAGCATCTGTCCTGAAGGCCAGTGGTTGGCAGGAAGATCCGGAGCCCAGGATGACTCTCGCTTCACAGCTTCTGATCAAAGGAACAAACTTGTCTCAGCTCAGCAAAGTTTATTCTCTAAAGCTTACAAAGTGCTGAGAGCAATGTACTCTTTCTCCCCAGGCAGTGTAATAATTCCCAGGACTTTGGTCTCACAATACTGTAAAGGAAGAAGACTGCCATTACTGCCACCAGCTCACTCATAAAGGGTTCTCTTTCAGCACAGAGCTAATTTTTATTTTGGCTTCTTCTCCCATAGAACGGTTTTGCTGAGTGGAACCACTGTTGGCAGGATGGCAACATCTTGTGTAGCAAGGCAATAAATCAGCCCGTAATATTAACATGAGCTCCTTTAATTTTGTGATCTTTTTTAAGATAGTAGGGAAGGGCATATCACTTTCTAAACAGTGTCTATGTAGCCAAAGCATTTAGTATCTCAAGAATACATAGTGAAATAACAGCCACTAACCAGTGGTTAGGGCCACAGTGGTTCACAGTTTATCTTTGTACCTTACAGGGTATGAATCTATTCTAAAGTCATCTACTTTCTGACAGAGCACTCTCTCTGAAAAGAGTCTCTCCACATAGAGCGAAAGAGGAAACTTGACAATTTTCACCAAATCTCCTGCCTGTTAATTTCCACAGATCTAAAATCCAAACTGCTTTTACAAAAAGAAAAATAGAGATTGATAGACAGACAATTAGAACACCTGCGTAAGAAATGGAATAATCTGTGTTGTGGTTTCACTTCACCGTGTGTTGGTGTTTCCTTTTCCGGAGTGTGATTTTGAAGAAAGGCGCGGGGGGCTGGGGGAGATGTGAGAAGAGGCTGCTCAGCTGTACCCAGTTCCAAAGAAAGAATGTGGTTTTCTGGAACACAGCCTGTGATAGCAGAACAGTCTGGACGGGAGCAGGTTATGTTTGGCTGGAGACCTGTTGGCACTATCAGGAAATATTAAAATGTAGATTTGAGAAAGGAGGAGACAGACCCAAGTAAAACTGAAACCCAGTTGGAGCCCAGAAGGCATGGAGCAATGGCCGCATGGCCTCTTGGTCAACAGAGAGTTAACACAGTTTCTTCCTCCTCCTCTTCTTCTACATGGCAGGACTTAACATCTGTATTGTTGTTGTGTGCATATGGTTTCAGGAATGACCATTGTGTATTGGATAACCAATAAGAAGGCTCATCCCTGGGAGGGGCTAATTCTCTTTCTCCCAGCAGTGATTGCTTCCCAGGACTAGTGAGGTCACAGACCTTAGGAAAGAACCTACCGCCATTTGATATTATTTGAAGCTGTGAATACTCTGGCAATTAGGAGTACACGTGACACATAAATAGCTTGATCTAGCAGAGCTGCAGTGAGAGCAGAGAGGTAAGAGCTCACACTCTCAGCTGTGCTCACAGCTGTCTTCATCTCGTCCTTGGTTTTCTCATTAGCTTAGATTCAGGCTCTTCTCCACACAGGTTTGTGCTCATTTCCAAGCTCTTATCTAAATGAAATTAAAGTTACAGTCACATATTTAAGAAGCTTAAAAGTCTAAGTACAACAAATCGAAGACAGTCGTGTCTCGGGAGAGTACATTCAATCTACTGAAGATATTACAAAACAAAGGAGAAAAATGGCACAGAGAACAGTGAATCAGCAGGTTCTCATCAGACACAGTTTCCTCCCGACACAGTGACACGCCACATTAAAGTACGAAAAGGAAAAGACATGTCCATCAAACTTCTACGTCCAAGGAAAGTGCTTGCGAAAACCATAGTTTTCTTTTAAAGTTAATTGAACACAAGTGTTTTGATTCATTTCTGAACTCTGCATTTAGCTCCAATTAATTACATTAGGTCTTGAATGAAATCTCAAACATCTCCCGTAGTTTTTCGTTTCCTTTTCTTCCCCTCCACTTCACCCCACCCCCACTATAATTAGCAGGGTGCCTTAATTATTGTGCTCTCCCTGGGTGTACTGCGAACTGGGGAGTTTCTCCAGTCAGAGATCTGGAGAAACTCTTGTTTCTTCCAATTTGTGAACATCTTTTATTTGTTTTTGATCCAACATCTCAGAGTTTGTTATGGTTCTTTTTCTTCAATTTTGTGCTTATTAGCAGAAGAAGGTAATTGCAGTTCCAAGGACACTCCATGGTTTACTCTCGTGTTGTTAATAATCTAAAATTAATTACTTCCCATGGAACATATTCCCTGTTATTTTGTGATACATAGAGTTTTGATAGTCTCCTTTAATCCACTCTTAGAAATGCAGCTATTGTATAACTGTTTCTTAAAATAGCCTGCATTTTATTTTCTTGGGTTGTTCTAAAACCAAAATACCAATAGCTGTACTATATGATGTTGACATCTTTGTGAACTTTCTCTGTAATTAAAATAAAATAATCTTCAGTTCTGATTTATAATTGATCATATTTTAGGAATAAACCAGTTCCTTGCTGAGCTTTTAGTTAGGCTAATAATGAGAAACTGAGATGTATGCAATATTTAAGCAAAGACTGTGCTAAGCTAAGTTAAAACAATTTTATGCACAGTGTAAATAAAGCAATCATGATTTAGTTAGAGCATGGGGTTGAGATTTTGATCATTCTGACACAGACATAGCATACCCATCACAAAACAAAGACCTTTAATATCATATTTTTATCTTATTTTGTATGAATTTTTCCATATCATATTTGGTATGATAATATATTATTTTGATTGCTTACTAAATTTTTAAAATGTTACTTATTAAAAATAAGACAGAAGATATAATAAGCATAAATAAAATGTCTAGCTTTATTGACTTTAATTCATAATAGTATATCATATGTGAATCACTTAATGCAGAGGTAACTATAATATTATTTACATGATATTATAAACAAATTATTTTAGCCAACATTGTGTCTGGGGATGTTTTCCTTTATGGGCATTTGACTGTGTGGTTCTTGCTGATGTTCAAAAACACCAATTTACAACAAGAGCAATGGGAAAGCAATATCTATTTTTAAGAACTGGATTCATAACATTTATTTAATACATGAATATTCTTGTCAGAAATTATTTCAGGTAATTTAATTAACCATATTTTTTTAATAAGTAGACTGCTAGGCAAAACTCTGAGCTACTAAGTAAAATCAATCACTAATGAGGAAGCAAATAGAACCATTGATTTCAATCACTGTGGTTAGTAATGACAAGCTGTAGTTTTACAGAAAATATGACTGATCACAAACCTATTTCAGACCTCCAATAATTTAAATGTAACTAATTGGTTATGTTGTCAATCACAGGGCAAATAAAAAGCAGCAATGGTTTAAATTTATACATTTATATCAAAAAGAATCAAATGCGTCAGTGAAAGCACATGCAACCACATTGATGTTTTTATTTGAAGTTGTGAATACTCTGGCAATTAGGAGTGCACATGACACATAAATAACTCAATCTAGCAAGGCTGCAGTGAGGGCCGAGAAGAAGGAGTTCACACACTCAGCTGTGCTCATGGCCCTCTTCATCTTGTCCTAGGGGTTTCTCGTTAGGTTAGATTCAGTCTCTTCTCCACACAGGTTTGTGCACATTCCAAGCCCATACCTGAAAATTCTGAGGACAAGGCAAAGCTCCCTCTCTCTTCTCAGGTTTGCTTTGAAAGTTCTTGGGAAGGAGTGTTATTGCTTAACTTGATTTATCTGCTCCATTCCTGAGGCAATTACCAATAGCATGTTGGAGGTATTCTAAATGTATCTATTTAATGATTCATGCCTCAAATAATTATGATGAAGACACAAACTACTTAAATGGTGGCTTCTATCTCTAAGCATTTTGGAATGGCATGTGTGAAATTGACAGGAATGTTTTAAAGCTAAGGGATACTTTTCTAAGAAATAGGACAGCAGAGATCTGTCATCATAGATATATAGATTGATTTGTTTAGTTATTCTCATGGGTTCACAGAAGAAGACAGTTTATTCTTTGCTAATTCAGTGCCCAGTCCTAGAGGCTTTCAGCCTCTGTACAATCTAATCTTAAGCCTAGACATGGAAGGCTTCAGGCTCCATACAATCTAATCTTCAAGATGCTAGGCCTGACCTAGAAGGCTTCAGCCTCTATATATCTAATCTTCAAACCTAAACCTAGAACATTTCAGTCTCCAAGACTTACTGCTGACTGAGCTCACTCTGATTAGCTGTCTTCCAAACTGTAAATCTTATACAGTCTGCCTCTGACTCTGCTTTCTCTCTTAGTTTATTCTGGATTGGCTCTGCTCTTCTCAGCTTCTCCTTCTGAACTGGACAGTTTGTGAGCTGACTGCAATCAAAGTGTCTGACTAAACTAACTCTCTGATTCTCTCTGAGCTCTGCCTCTTGAGTGCTTCCACCTCTGATTCTACTTACTTCTACCTTGTTGCTTCTCTGAACTCTCCTCTCTGAGCTCTACTGTCTACTTCTTCCTTGCTTCTCTCCCTGAGTTGGGACTAAAGGAGTATGCCACCACTGCCTTCTGAATTGGGTTTAAAGGTGTGTGCTACATTGTGATAAAAGATGTATACTAATATTCTTTCTACCCTAGAGCAGCCATGTTGCCAGATCAGAGATCAAATGTCTAACATGCAGGTTTTTTAATGTAATCTTTAGCTAGAGTAGCCATGTTGCTGGATTAAAAGATTAAACATTCCTCTATAGAGACCCTAGTGAACCTTAGTCTAGGACATTCTGGGCCAGTTTTACACATATACAAGTATAGATAGTATTGTATTTCTTTTGTTTATCCAAATAGCTGTGGGATAATTTCTCACATAAACAAGAATCAAAACTGGACAACACAATGCTGACCCAAGGTCTCCATGGTGGAGCCAATGTCATTGGCCCCTCCTGTATTTTCTATTCATCATCTTTTACATGTGAATGTCATTCCCCTCTGTCTGGAAATGGAATTTTTCTTGAATGTGTAAATTGGATTTTACAACTCTAGCCTCACAACCACAATGCCGCAAGGAAGAAAAATAAGCAAAATGTAGAAGACTGAAATGGATATTTTAGAGGCAACATTTTTATGGAAATAGTTATCAAATTTCTGCTTATATTTTATGGACCATAAAGTCTTCAAGCAAAGTCTGAAAAAATAGTTTTCTAGCTAGACAAGTTGCTGCCATATATATATATATATATATATATATCCAGACTTTACCAATAAGGAAGTCTGTCAAGTGAAATTAGCCCCTTAACTGTTCCTTCTAGGTCCACACTCAGTGTTCTTAATGATTTCCACTTGTCTCAGTCACAACACATGGCTGTGATTCTATAGAGCTTTTCAATACAAAGCAACTATGGCCACGTTAACATATCAGAGAGAACAGAAATGACAAAATTCAAGATGAAAGATACTTTTTTTTTTGAGAAAGAAAAATAAGACTCAGTGCACAAGAGTTAGCAACACATAGCGTACAGCACATTACAGGAGACCTGGAAACAAGGACTCTTGCCTTGTTGCTCGACCTCCTCCTTCCCTGGCCTCAGCATCCCTGGAGATCTTGAGAGATTCCTTCAAACACGGCTTAGAGAAAATGAGCAGTCTATGCCCTGTGTGTGTGAGTGGCCTGCGTTTGCTTCAGAACTGCAGAAACACAACATTTTCATCTTCTTTGAAATCATGAACAATGAAAGACTTTAAAACCCCTCTTGATTGTCGGTAAATTTTCTTAGTGGAACCAGTTAGTAACCCACAGCATGAACATTATTAGATTCTTATTTTAAATCTGAGTCTTCGTTTCACAGTCTCGTAGCCACAGGCCTACATAGTCATTAGATTTTGAATACCGGACTTTCTGTTCCCCTTTCTCCCTTTTTCTTTCTTTCTTTCTATTTTCTTTTTGGCCTCTGCCTCTCTGTATTATAAATAACATACAGAGATATGAAGGACAAGCTATTTATTTTTTAAAATAGCTCCTACCACCTGGCTACATCTTCACTGTAGTATGGTACTGAAATTCCATAGGCAAATGAGTCACAGATGGGAAGACAGGCACTCCTGGTTTTCTGCACAGCTCTCAGGCTTGGTTGTGGTCATCGTCAGCATGAGCATCACCTTCTTGTCTTCCCTTCTCCCTCCACCTCTCCCTTGTGTCCTCGCTCCTTTCTTTCTCTACTTTGGTTCATTATTTTCTCCGTTTCTTTTTCCCTTTATTATAAGACACACACTTAAGTGATAGCCACCATTTAATACAAAATTTCAATAACTGTCATTCTCAGGAAGCACCTTTTCAACCTGTGCCAGGAATCCAATCAGAAAGTCCAGACTCTCAGGGAACTTCTGTTTTGAATGTGACAGGAAAGCTTTTCACATTTCCAGAGTGCACACTGGCCTGTGTAAAGTGTGCACTAAAAGTTTCCTGGCCCAGCATGCTGCTATGAGTTTACTTTTGCAGAGACAGAGTTTCACAAGGCAAAGTTTGGCTCGTTGTGTATAGCAGTGTCTTTGGCCACTTTTCCTATTATATTTATGTTGCACCTTTGTGCATTTCTGATGTGTTCCATTCTTTATTTTTCTCTACTAAAAAGTTCTTAAAGCTATCATTGTCTTTTAAGAAATACTTTTAAAAATATCCCTCCTTATTTGATACAACCTTTTGAACCACATCAGTGTGCCAGTTGGATCTCACAGGTTTGACACACAAAACAAGCCAGACGCATTTAAACTAGCTAGGTTACATTTCAATGCCTCTCCCAGACTGCATCACATGGGCAAACATGCCACTGAATTCTCCCTGGATGGAGACATTCTGATTGAAAACAGGCTCTTTAATTCTCATCCCAAGTGAGCTTTCAGAGCTCATAAAAATAAATACTTCCATTCCAAATAAAAAAACAAAAATAAATATATTTTACTTGTAAGTCTACATAAAAATAATGGTTTTAATTATGACATTTTCATACATATATATCATTGAAATTTGCTCATTTTAGACCATTTGTCTCCCTTCTGTTTTCCTCCTTCCCCTCTCAACCTTGATAATTATTTATCTACCCATCTCTATGATATATGTATATATGATATATACATGTATATCCATTATAATTTATATAATACATGAGACAAAACCCGAGATATTGTCTTCTTTCTTGTTACCCTCTCTTACTCTCTATTACCTTTCTCCTGACTCATGGTCTCCAACTTTCATACTATAATTATACCCAGTGCATATTTAGATTTCACATATGAAAGAAATGCATTGTTTGTCCAAAATCTTGCCTATTTAAATTGACCTGTTGATTTTCAGTTCCATGCATTCTCCTGACAATGCTACTTTTTCATTCTTATTAGCAACTGACTACAGCTGAAGGCCATATGATCCACATCTTCTCTACTCTACTCATCTGGTGATGGACATCAAGGCTGGTTTCATTTCTTAGCTATTGTGAATAGTGCAACAGTAAACATGAGTGACTAAGTATCTCAGTGGTAGGTCTTAGACTCCTTTGGGTATATACATATATAGAACTAGCTTTTTCCTTTTTTTTAAAAAAAAAAAACCCACATAAGGAAGATGCTAAAATACTTTCCTACTGTTGAGACAGTGTTATGTTTCTTTTCCAATATCCCCCAATGGAGTTTCAAAAACATTTTAATTAGATTAAAGTGATTGATCATCCTTATGATCATGAAAGTTACAATGGAGCTGGGTCATCAGTGATGTTACGTTAGGGGCAGACAGAAGGAGACCCCCAAGAAATCACCAGGACTTGAGATCGATGCAAAAGCAAGAGGTTTATTTCCAATGCGTTGGGGTCTACCCTCACAAGGCGACCCCTAGCACACTCTAAGTTTTGCTTATATAGGAATTTCAAAGGCAGAGCTGAGCAACAGATTATCAGGCATGCTTCTATTGGTTACATAGTGATGTGAGTATTAACCTTTAAACTGATTGGTGCTGGCATACAGCAAGGTCGCAGGCACTAGAAAATGCAAACTTAGGGTCTTAGTCAATGTGGGTGGGGGGAGATCCTTAGCCCAAGGCCATTAGTCAGTGGTCCATATCTTGTTTTTCTTAGAAATTGTTTTTCTTACTCTAGTTCTGGGAACTGTTCTGAGTCACCTTGCCCCTGACTTGAGCCTACACAGTTTTGGTGCCTCTGGAAGCCTGACTAAAGTTTGGCTGCTTTGGTCTTGTCCTTTCAGTTATAACTGGTTTTTTTTTTCTGCCCTTTTTTTTGTTTTTTCATTTGGTTGATTTTTCTTGCTTATCTCTGGGTCTACTGCTTCAGTCATGCTGTTGTTTCAAGATGCTATTCTTTCTTCCCTCTTTGTCCACTCCCTTATTTTGATGCGGTTTTATCCCTGGCAAAAGTCTAATAGAAAGAAAAAATTTTAAGTTATTTACTGCTGAGATAAATTTATTCTAGGATCTGGAGAGATGGTTCAGCTGTTAAGCACACCCATTGCTCTTCCAGAAGTCCAAATTTTGGATCCCAGAACCTACATTGGGTGTCCCACAATCAATCATAACTACAACTCCAGGGGATCTAATTCTCTCTTCTGGCCTCTGCAAACACTGCATGAGCATATACCCACACACAGATGCATGCACATACACAGTTAAATAAAAGTTAAAAACTTGTTTTAAAAAACAAGTCCCACTATATATCTGTCTTGACCTGGAGCTTGGTACATGGACCAAGTTGGGCTCAAATTCAGAGATCTGTCTCGTTCTGTCTCCCAAGTGCTAAGATTAAAGGTGTGCAACACCATGCAAATGGAAAAATAAATCTTAAAAAAATATTTATTCAACCTTAGTATAAGAGTGGTAGCCTGGCTCAATATGGAATTATAGGATGAACAAGATGAATATAGGTTATCATATTTTTTTCTTTTCTTATTTTTTCCTTTTTCTTTTTCTTTTCTTTCTTTTTTTTTTTTGCATGTGTTATTGGTGGGAAACCTGACACTATTCTGTAAAACTTGTACTTTTGTATAAAACTTGGCTTCAGGGAATAAAGAGATGGCTCAGTGATTAAGAAAGTGTGCTATACATCTGCCCTAATTCAGATCCTAGTACCTACGTATCAATCTGGGCCATGTTCTGTTCTGTCTATTCTTGCAACCATAGAGCTGTGGGGAGCTGAGGTGTGATGGCTGCCAGCATGACCAAAAAACATGAACTCCAGGTTCAGGAAGAGACCCTTTCTTCAAAGAATAAGGCAGAGAGTGATAGAAGAGGAAACTAGAAACCCTCATCTGGCCCACACATGTACATGTACACACATGATCATATACATTGCACACATACACTACACATATTACCCCCACACACACAGACACACAGACACAGAGACACACAGAAGACAGACAGACAGACACACACACACACACACACATACACACACGCACTACTTTACCATTCCAGAATCTTAGAGGATTTTCAAAGTAGGCAGCTTCTGGATTTCTGTGTTCCCACCGACACGCCTTGGTTATGAGATTTTATGATTTGCTTAGTATTTAATAACCTCCAAGTTCTGTGAAAAAGTGTTTTAATACTAAAGTCTTTTGTTCTTGATGGTGTTTTTAAGCTGTAAATTATTTCTTTTTATTGAAAATAATATTTTTCGCACATAATATATCCTGGTTACAATTCTCCTTCCCTCTACTCTTCCCAGTTCTCACCCTCCTCCCCCATCTACCCTCACAACCAGATCCATTCTCTTTCTGTCTCTCATTATTAAAAAAAATAAGCTTCTAAGAAATAAAAAATATAATATGATAAAACAAAAACTAACACATTGGAATTGAACAAAATAAACAAGCCTAAGGAAAAGATCCCAGGAGAAGGCACAAGAAGCAGAAACCCACTTGCACACTCAAGAATCCTATAAAAACACTAAGCTTCAGTCATAATGTATACACAGAGGCCCTGCTGCAGACCACTCAGGCCCTTGCATGCTGCTTCAGACTCTGTGAGTTCATATGAGCTTTGCTCATGTTAATTTAGAGGGCCTTGTTTGCTTGGTGTCCTCCATGACCCCTGGCTCCTACACTCTCTGCCTCCTTTTCCACAGGGTTCCGTAGGCCCTGAGGAAAGGGATTTGATGGAGATGTACACTTAGGGATCAGTGTTCCAAGGTCTCTCACTCTCTGTGTAATGGCTGGCACTTTGTCTCTACATTTGTCCCCACCTTCTGCAGGAGGAAGCTTCTCTGATGCTGGCTAAGCCAGGCATTGATCTGAATACAGTAGAATGACGTTAAGAGTTATCTTATTGTTAATTGTTACTCTTTCTTTTTTTTGAACTTTAGCATTTGGTTTTACTCTAGGTCTCTGAGCTATCTCTCCTCAGTTGTTGGTCACTCAAGCAGTGTCTGGTATGGATTCCATGTCCTGGAATAGGCCTTCAGTCAAGTCAGATATTGGTTGATTACTCCTACAAACTTTGTGCCACCATTGATCGCCCTAGCGTATCTTGCATGCAGGACACCATTGTAGATAAAAGGGTATGTTTCTGGGTTTGTGTTTATGTTTGTCTTTTGCCAAGTATCATTCTGTACCAAAAATATTAGCACATAGGGGTGAAGGCTCTACAGAGGCACAACCTCAGCTTCTTCATGTTCTATGAGTGTATACATAGTGTCTTCAGTAATGAACCCTTGTCTCAGTTTGTGGAGGAAAACCATTGATCTTGGCAATAGCCTACATTGTTTCCCTTTGGCCAAAAACTCAATTAGAGTAACCCAGTCTCCTGGGACAGGAAGTTTCATTTGGTAGCAAGAGATTGCAATTTGTCTCCCCCGTTATTTGGCAGTTTTTCATTTAGATTACCTTCACACTTGTATATATTTTAGGAAGCTTCTACTGTACTAAGTTTTCATACTATCCCTCAAATGGCCTTTAACTTTTAGTGGTCTTTCCCCGCATTCCTTCACTTGTCTGACTCTCCTATCTGCCTCCTCACTTGGTCTTCCCATTCCAGCTCCCCCTATCCATTCATAACTATCTACCATATTTACCTTTCCTAGGTAGATCTATCTGTTCCCCTGTTCCCTTACTTACCTCTGGTCCTGGTAGGATGTCAGGTGTACCTGCCAGATGCCCTGGTGCTTGCATGATATCATGGTGCCTGCTGTGTGTCCAGGTGCCAGAGTGATGTCTGGGTGTTTGCACAACAAGAAAAGAACAAAGAAAGAAAAAATACAAGCATGACTTCTCTAGGAAAAGATTACATTCAACACCTGTGTGATCTGGACAGAATGCAGCACATACCTCTAAGTAAGCCAACTCAGAAGGTCTTTAATCACATGCCTTTAATCCCAGCTCTTGTGGTATAAAAGGAAGCAGTTAGTTCAGAAGTAGGTCATGGTTCTCAGTTCATGGTTCTCAGTTCAGAGTTCACAGTCAGTTCAGAGTTAACTGAGAAGCAATAGAGATTGAAAGAATGGAAGGAGATTGAGTCAGAGTGTGCTAGTTAACTGAGAAGTGGAAAGTCAGAGGCAGAATGAAGTACAGAGTGAATACACACCTTTAATCCCAAGTCTGAGAGTGAATTAGAATAAAGACTTGGCAGAGTGACATCTGCTATGAATCAGAGTGAAGAGCAGGCAAAGTGAGGAATCAGAGGAAGAGTGAGGCAGACCCAACTCTCATGATATAAAAGAAGGATTTCAGCTAAAAGAGTCAGGCAGTCAGAGAATCAGTCAGACAAGGATACAGAAGCAGTTTAGCAGGAGAGTGAGTTTGGGAGAAAGCAGCTGTCAGCAAGAATCTGTTTGAAGCTGAGAAGAGCAATTCAGTCAGAGAAGTTGAAGAAGTCAGCCAGAGTCAGAAGAGTTCAGTCAGAAACAGTGAGCCAGTTCAGAAGGTCAATTTGAACCAGTCAGTTTGAAGAGTTTGAACTAGAACAGTGAGTGAAACCAGCCAACCAGAAGAGTCTGTTGAGTTCAGTACTGCTCTGAGTTCAGAAGAAACTAGTTAGAGTGAATCAGTCTGTAGTAAGTCTCAGAGGCTGAAACTTTATAAGTCTAGGTTAGCAGATTATTTTATGGTGGCTGAAGCCTTCAAAGTTCGGGCTTTCATCTTGAAGATTAGATTGAACATAGTCTGATACCTTCTAGAATTGGTGATTGAATTAGCAAGAAATAAACTGTCCTCTGCCATGAAGTCATGAGAATAATTAATAAATCAATGCACACATCTACACCTATACACCCAGATATCACAGAGGCACCTTGACACCACTCAGGCACCTGGATATCCTGCAGGTACCAGGGCATCCCACATGCAACCAGACCTTCTGCAGACATTCGGACTTCCCACAGGTACCAGAACATCACACAGGTACTAGGGCATCCTGCCAGTGCCCAGAAATCCTGTAGACTCCCAGAATTTCCATAGGCACCAAGGTCTCTTGATGGCATGAATGCTGCCCAGAGGCACCCTGATATTCTACAGGCACCAGGATACCCAACAGGCAACAGGGTCTCCCATAGACACCTGAACATCCTTCAGGTCCAGGCATCATGCAGGAACTTGGCCAATCCATAAACACCCAGACATTGTGTAGGTACCCAATTTTCCCACAAGCATGTGTACATCCCACAAGCACCAAGGTATCCCACAGAACATCCCACAACTGGTTATCCTGCAGATGCCTGAGCATCATGCAGGCACTGGGACAACCTGCAGACACAAGGATTTCTCTCTGGCACATGGACATCCCATAGGGACATGGACATCATGCAGGCAACTGGACAGACTACAGGCATCAGGACATCCTACAGATCTTGAGGCAGATAAATTCCCAACTTCCTCAATAACTGTAAAAATTTGTGCTCCCATCAGCAATGGACGAGAGTTCCCCTTACTCCACATCCTTGACAACATGAGCTATAACTTGCTTTATTGATCTTAGCCATTCTGACAGGTGTAAGATGAAATCTGAGAGTACTTTTGATTTACATTTATCTGATAGCTAAGGATGTTGAATATCTTTTCTTTAAACATTTGAACATTTCTTTAAGTGTTTCTTAGCCATTTGAGTTCTCTTTATTGGTAATTCTGTTTATATCTGTACCCCTTCCTTATTTATTTATTTATTTATTTATTTATTTATTTATTTATTTATTTATTTATTTATTTATCTATCTATCTATCTATTTATTTAACTTATTTTTCTTCTATCATTTAATACATGTCAACACCCCTCCTACCCTTCCTCTATTCTTCCCAGTTTCCCCATTTTCCTTCTTCTCCTATTATATACCCTCCCTGCCTCCACCCACTCATCCCCACCCCTGCTTCTTCCCATAGATAAGACAGCATTCCAGAGTTGCTGCTCGAACAGAGCACAACAAGATGGGACAAGGCCAGGCACTAGTCCCTACATCGAGAAAGAACTAGCCAACCTAGCTTGAGGAAATGAGTCACAAGGATAGGCAAAAGTGTCAGAGAACCCTGACCTACACTCTAGCCTGTAGGGTCACTGCAAAAACACCAAGCCAGACAACACATAACATGTCTAGGAGACTCTGAAGATTCTTTGCTACTTCAGCCATTGAAGAACTCCAAGAATGCTGGTCTGTTGACTCTGTGACACTTGCTCTTCTGATGTCCCCAACCCTTCTGGCTCCAGAAATCCTTCCTACCCCTCTTCTTTGAGCTTTCCAGAGCTTTGCATGATGTTTGGCTCTGGGCCTCTGCATCTGTTCCCATCCACTGCTGGAAGAAACCTCACTGATGGTGACTGTGTTAGGTACTGATCTATGAGTAGAACTAGATATCAGTAGAAATCATCGAGCTATCCACTCTCTAGTTCCTGGCCTACCCTGTTGAAACTTGGTTTAAATATTCATAATACATAATGCAACGGTGTTAGGTAGCTAGTCACATATTGGTGAGATTAGAGAATATGAGGGCTGTACTTCCTCTTAATCAGTGACTTTGTGCAATTGAGGGCTGAAACTGAAGGAATAATTATTGGTCATGGAAATGAGATTGTAGTCATATTTTCAGTCTAAGGTTCATTTTGAACTTTTAGTAAGGTCACTTATACCTATCTAAACCCAGTTTCCAGTGTTTTAAGCCACATTTGTGTTTGTGTGCCTATATAAATGTCTGTGTATCTAAGTATCTGTCATCTATCTATCTATAATCTATGTGCACACACATGCACATTCATGAGGGTATATCAGGACAGTTTCTAGTAAAGAACAATTGTATACCATTATCTCCCCTGTAATCAAAATGGGTCTCCCAGTAGACAGAAAAGGACCCCAAGAAAACTTGTCTGCTACAGAGACTTTATAAACATATAAAAACCCAAATACAACATAGATCACTGTAATGGTCCCTTTGGCTACTGCCCACTCTTTTCTTAAGAATGCTTTACATTATACTTTAAGAAACCCTTTGACCAAAAAATGTGGAGAAACAGATTCGGTGACAAAAGTGCTTCAAGTTTGAGATGCAGCTCTTCTAATGAATAACTGAGTGTAGTTTTTGGTAAGTTTTATACATTTGCTAAGGATTTTTCCATGGATACAGTAGAGACCATATTAGAACTTACATTATAAACCTGGTGAAGCAATTTCTGCATGGAGAGATGCCTTTTAGATATTCTGCTTATTTTGTCAAAATAAGCAGATTATTGTCAAAAACATTGTTCAAGCATAACCAGTACTGTATAGAAATAGAAATCTGTCTTCTGCAGGTTTTCTACATGTATTTTTAAAAATAAAATGCTAACCAGCATATTTAACCTGTTGACAAAAGCCACTGACGTCCCTCCTAATATAGAGAACTACAATGGTTGGTCTAGAAAAATTCAAGAGAGTATGGTGAATAAGAGCAGAATTCCTCAGTCCCTCCACATGTGCATGTCACCCAGATCTGGATTAAGCATTCCTATTACTGAAGGCCCTTAGGAATCTGGGGGCCCCTGGGCTAACTATGAGAAAAACCAGCCCTGTTTAAAATGAGTCTGTGGAGATTTTTCAATGCTATGCATCTATAATCCTTTAAAATTAAAATTACCTTTAAAATGGGACTTTACACAAGCTCATGTTATGTTTATCAATATGGCTTCTGTAAGTCTTCAAAATAAGTTTATATGAAGAAAAGGATCTCTGTGGGCAGACAGCTAAAGCAAAATACAAAATACTAGCAAAAACATTGAGACTTATGGCAGCAAATGTCTTTCTGCATAGAGAGATGTCATTTAAACAAATCTTGAATATCACCCAAGATAACCAAATTGTGTAGTTATATCAGAGGTACACAAACTTTCTATCAAGACACAGGCTGCAAGAATTTCAGGTTTCGCAAGCCAAATGGAGACACAAAGAATAGAATACAAATAACTATCAAAAAGAAAAAATCCACAAAATTGAATTTGGGAGTTCAAAGTCAATGTTCCCAATTATCTTGATTCCTTGTAAATGTTTCTATATGTTATGGGCTTTATAGTCTGGTCCAAACTTGCGTGTTTGAAGATTTTGGCTTGAACTTAACAGTATATGTAGAAAAGCCTGTAGTTAGGTAATATGTGTTGGGCCATGTTCTGAAGGTGGACCCAAATTTTTCAGTAAATCTTTATTAGAAAAGGAGGGGGCAGCAGAGACTTTCTCCCTTGCCTACACTCAAGTCAGTACATAGCAAGAAGTGGTAACACAGAAGGCAGGGTAGCAGCCATACCAGAAAACAACCCTGGCAACACCTTGTACTTGAACTTCTAGACCCCCAAATGGTGACAAAGTATGTTTGTTATTTATACTATCTGTTCTGTAATAAAAATCTATGTGATATTTTGTTATAGCAGGTGAACTAGATTAAGATAGTTTGAAAAGACCATTCTTAACCCTATACCATATAAAAGCAGGTGGCCTGCAATAGTGTACTGATCTTAAATGTACATAATCAAAAAACTGTTGCAGAAACATTTTTCTTGAATGTAATTGTGAAATTGCATGTGGAATGACACATGGGGGTGCAGTATCATCTATTTGATGAAAAATCCTGCTTAGTCCTTTTTGTAAGAACTCTTCTGTCTACCCTGATTGCAGAAATCAGATAGTCTCCGCTTTCTACTAAGAACTTCCACTTAAATTTAGTATTACGTCTTCTGTATTGTTCTAACATCATGACTTAACATTTCTGACCTTCCACCCTATCATAATGTTACGAAGAAGACACACGTGATGCTTACAAATGTTTGCAAATAAATTGTTTCTTAAATAGCCACTCTGCAGCCATTTCATGATCTGTACCGTGTGTGTGTGTGTGTGTGTGTGTGTGTGTGTGTGCGCGCGTGTGCGCTGCGCGCGCTATATTACTGCTGGTTAGCTTTAACAGTGATAGAAGGTACTCTAAACTACTAGAGGAAAAAGGTAATAGTCAATCTTATCCACCTGTGAAACCTGCAAACAACAGTACTGACTAGCCTGGAACGACAATAGTGGCACAAATGCCATAGGAGTGATCATCCACCTTCTGATTGGATTCACAGCAAGCTTCACAGAATGAAACCAATGCCAGACTGGCACCATTATCCAGGCCAAACCCCTGTGGGCTAGATAAATCACAGACATGGTTGAAGAAATGAATACCATTAATATTTTAAATGAACACAGTATTAGCTGACTCCTAGTAATTTATTTTCACATCCATAGATTAGTGTATCTTTGAACATTCATCAGAGAATCTTCTTTTTGCAGTAGGCAGTGAATAATGCAGACTACAACTGGTCAACGTGCAGTTACTAAGTAACTATTAAGTCACATGCTGTAACTAAGACACCTATGTCATACCCCACCACCAAATCCTCAGGGTTCATCATGGAAGAGGGTACAGAAAGATTGCAAAGGTCAGAGGTAGTGGATAACTACTGGTAAACAATTTTCCTGACATAACACAGCAGTTGAACATATAAACTCACAACATACACAAGAGGTGAACAAACTCATTAATCAAAACCCCAGCATGGAGATGGAAGGTAAGCACCAAGTCTCACTCTTTGAAAAGGACTATTGGCAATGATAGAACCTTGGAGAGGGGGAGAGTCAGTTTTTTTAAGAATGTAGCCACTGGCAGGTGGACCATGCTCCGGTGACCATTCACTCAAGAGTATATTAGCAACACAAACTGCGCCTGATTTAAAAAAGTAGGACACAAAATTGGATAAGTAGGTAAGGAGGGCTAATATCATCAAACTAGATCATTTGAAATTGTAAAAGAACCAGCATATCCTTTTTGTGAAGTTTGTAGTTCAGTAGTATCTCCTTTTGTCTGAAGGTAAAAATCCCTTTAAGAAATGAAATCCCTTGGTGGGTTACTTATTTGTTGTTTATTTCCTCACTTGCTTTTCTGTAGGCGAAGGCTCCGTGTTTCTGAAACGTGGTTCTCTTCCATCTGGTGAAACCCTCCATGCTCCCTCTGCTATTTTTCCTCTTGCTGCCCAGTTGCTCCAAACAACTGTCTTCTCTCTCCCTACAGCTTTTGTTGGACTATCTTCACTTGCCACAGAGGTTTGCAGAGATGCAGTCATGTAACAGGCTGTCCACCGGAATTAGATATTTATCATTTTTAAGCTTATTGGTTTACTTGGGTTATTTTTCTTTTGTCGGTTCCTGCTATTGCCTCCTGACTCTTTGTCTTTGAGTCATACTTAAATGATTGTTTTTAATATTGTAGCATTGTTTTGCTATTGATTTCCTGTGTTGCTGTTCTCCCTGCTTCCTTTTCCTTATTTGGAGAAAACATATCACAGAGTGAAGAGTGACAATTATCATTTTTTAGCAACCTAAACTTTTTTTTTTAAATCTGAGTTCCATACAGTGAACAAGTAAGCTATGTTATTCCTCTTCAATAGTCAAATATTTACATGTTGCTCACTTGAATAAGATTTTCACTAACATCTGTTGTCTATGATCAATAAGCTGAAGCATGAAAAAAAATATATTCTACTGGCCCTGAAGCTAGAGACTTTCATTCCATTAAATATGCAGTAGGTGGATAGGCAATCGAAGAGAACACTAGAAACAACAGGTAGCGTTGCCCTGATTCTGTTACGCAATTCCAGACAAGTGGTTCAGTCTTAAGAATGCCGACTAAGTAGTTTTCACCAGTGATAAATTAATGTATTAAAGCATTTAAGTGAAGCAGCATTATACTTTCCAAAATGAGGTAGGTGTGGGTCATTAGAGCATAAATTATTACTCCATTTTAAAAATTGCTAGTTTCTTGTATTCTGGCAAGAAAACAGTAAGCCATTTTAGAAACTTGGCAAGGCTGAGTGTATTTTAGCACCGTTTCAAGATAAAAACAACTTGTCATGTCAATAGCCGAGGCAAAGAAGTTAATGAGATGTAGTTTAATACCCATCTGTTCTATTTGGTTATGCAACTAGCGAGAAAAAGAGCTGGCAGCTGGGTTCTCCACTTCACCTTACCAGTGACAAATCACAGTCAGCGTTGAAAATAAGTTTATCTAAATAATAAACAACACTGCTATTTTTAAATCTGTTCTCAGGTGCACTCATCTTTCAGAATCCCGGCAGCATGGAAAACATACATCACTGTTCTTTTTCATTATCGTGCAATATGCTAACGTGAGATTCTGAGAAGTTATGTGAAGATCTTTGCTGAGGCTCTGCGTTCGCATGCGGTCACTGCTTATTCCTGCCACTCTCCATCCCTCTGAGCTCTCTCCTTAGTTTTATCTCTGCATTAGTGGTTGGGACCAACTCTATGCTATAGATTTCTCTTCCTGAAACCTGAACTGAAATTAGAATGCTGCCTCTCTGGTCCTTACTTTAATTTTATTGCTACAAGAAGCAAACTAGCTAGTGTGTTTTACTCTTTATCTCTTTCTCTCTCTGAAACGATTCAACATCACAAAATTAAACGCAAACAAGTGAAAAAAGATCTACACATTTCCTTCTTCCTCATTTCTGGAATGAGTTTAATTATAAACTTGAAAGCAAAAACTCATACTTAATTTTATCTGGTTACTAGTGCTTTTGTATAACATGGGATTGGCAAACAAGTCAAACGTCCTCATATTTTTGCCTTTAGAAGTTCACTCTTGTCTGAGGGGTCCAGGAGAAAAAGCACCATGGAGTCAACTGATCTCCACTCAAAGGGTCTCACAGAGACTGCAGAGGACATGGAACCTGGAGGGTCCCCTACATCTTATAGTTGTCTGGCTTGATGTTCTTGCAGAACTCCTACAAGCTGGGGTGGGGAGATCTCTGAATCTTTTTCCTGCTCTTGGAATCCCTTTCTTCCTGTTGGGTTGCATAGCCCACTCTTGATGTAGGAACTAATACCAGGCCTTGCTCCATTTTGTTATGCCTTGATTGAAAGGTAATTCTGAGAGGATTGCTTTTTTCTGAAGAGAAGCAGGGGAAAGGGAGGGGGTATTAGGAGGTAAATCAGAGGGAGAAGGGAGATGGGGAGAACTGGCAAAGGTGGAGGGAAGAAAGGATGGGGTTTAGGATGTATTATGTAAGATAAGGAAAACATTTTTAAAAATTAAAAAAAAAAAAGAACTTCCTTCTTGAAATATTCATAGAATATATCATATATCCTAGCCAAAAAACTACCCAGGAATTTAGAAAAAGAACTCATTTATTCAAATGGACAAGTTTTCATCTGGATAACATCTTTGTAGTCAATGTTTTCATTTGTTTATTTTCTTCCCTGGGACTTTTAAAAATAGTTTTAAATCGATAGTGAAGTTGAGCAGAAAGCACTGAGTCACTTATAAGCTTCCTCCACCCTAGGATGGTGCATTTACTACAATTGTTAACCTTAGAAGTCATCACCACCCACAATCCCAGGCTGCATTAGGTCTCCCTTTTGGCGCTGTACTCAAGGTTTTCCCACGTGTATTATGCTCTATGACCTCTACTGGTGTTTTATAGGATAGCTACACTGCCCTAGAAAGTCCTCTAATTTTTTGACTCATCCTCTCTCTCTTAGCCTCTGATCTTTTCATTTCCTGCTTGACTTTTTCCCGAGTGATGCAAAGTTTGATTATATAGTCTATCACATTCTTAGATGGACTTCTTTGCACTTTAAAATTACACAGTTTCCAAGTTGTTCCATGGCTTGTTCTTTGGCTCATTTAGGATAAGATAATATTCTACCTTTTGGTTATCTCATAATTTGTTCATCCTTGAATCTTCTGAGAGAGACTGATTCCTTAATTCCAAGTTTTGACAAGAGTTTGTTTGGTTAGGATTTAATAATAACTTGAATATCTTAGTCTTAATTTTAGTCTTAGTGAGGCATGACCTTCCAATAGTATCAATATCAAATGATGAGCGTAGGTTGCTTTTTGAATTAAGGATCTCCAAGGCTGTCCAAAACTGTAAAACTGATTTACCTATCCTCATCTAGGGACTTCTCCTAATAAACTGAAGCCTTAAATATTTCAAGCATGGCATCCAGGAGAAGATTAAAATTTCTGCAATTCTTTTTGAAAATGAAGAATTGAAATTTTCTCGATTTCTCCTCGCCTTTTCTTTATAAAAAGTTAGCACACTGTGACTGAGCAAGCTTCTCTCCACACCTATTGTTTTAAACAAAAGAAATCCTTTGTAATAAAGGAACCTGATTTTGAAACCTGGCTTATTCTACTTCCCCACCCTCCACTATAACTCAGAAGGCATAAAATGGTATTTATACGTGATTTTATTCAAGAAAATTAAGTTTAAGTCTACTAAAATAAGTCATGTTTGCCACTGGATCCTATTTTCTGTTTTAAACAAATACAAGAAGGCTAGACACCTCTTTTTGAATTACCTGCTACTCTCTAAGTTTCATTATTTATTAAACCAATCTTTAGAATGGTCAGATTATTTCATGGTGTCCTGTGTCTTAAAGGGTGAAACTCAGAAGTAAAGCAACTTTGAGCATGACTATGCTATTGAATAGCTCCATGGGCTTGCTCACAAGGAAAGGTACATTTCCAAGAAAACATTATTCCTTTGCTCTGTTAGGTTGGAGCCCATGGATTTTTCTATTATGTGTTTTCTTTTTCCCAACATAATGAAGGAAAGTAGGGATACTGCCTTGAATTCTACTGTAATTGTTTTTCTGCCTTGTTCTGGTTGATGCATTTCCAGGTTTAATGAATAGAAAGTGGTCTTCTGACTTGGACTTCTTTTCAGTCTCTCTGATCTGTTCTTCAGTCTTTGCTGTATTCTCTTCCCTAGATTAGAAGTTATTTGTATATTTTTGTCTATAGAGAGTAATAAATTAATATAATTTGAGAGTAATAAACTAATATTATTTGACATGAATATAACTAAAGATACATATAAAACTATTTTCTGTATTTTGTATAATTTAAGAAAAAAATCCCTTCATAGATGACATATTTTGCAAAATGCATTCAGAAGAATTTGAATACGTGTGTGTTATAAAGCCAATGAGTCTTCGCAGAATGTTCCATTACCTGGTTGTTGTGCTCATATGCAATGCTACAATGAAACCTACATTATTTTGAATGGTCAGAGCAGACAAATGTCATAGCACCAAAAATATATCCCCATGAATCTTTTTTTTTACTCTCAGGATCATCATTTCTCTTTCTTTTTACTTCATTTGTACTTTTCAAATACTTTATTTTATCAGCTGGTGAGGTTGTTAATATTGAGCAAAGACCTAATCTCTCTTGTATGACGTGCTGAAGCTGACAAATGCTGCATGGAATTTCATAACCTGCCCCGTTCTGGCCAGGGAAAGCTGACTGTGCTATACTCAAGTAATCAAGAGATGTAGACACATGGTCAGAATTTCTCACCATTATTTTATCTTTGGTTCTCCTGACCTCCATGTCCTGATTTTTTGTATTGGTTTTGACTTCCTCATTAGCTCCTTCACAAACATCAAGTATTATTATGTTTGCAAAGTTCACAAGGGCTCAAAAATCTGGGACTTAAAAACACTGTATAGTGTGTAGATCAGAAGTATTTGGCCGTAGATTCCTTCACACACATCGATGGTTCTGTGAGCTTAGACATCTTTGCTTCCTTCCTCACCTACTGCTGCTTTGTGAGGAGTCTAAGGGAAATGTTTCAAAAATGGTTTCTTTTAATGAAAATCTTGTGACTCATTGACCCTGTTTAAAAAAATCATTAGTAAAGGAGAATTTGTGTCTGTAATTGCCCTACTTGGCTCACCAAAAAAGTCTGGCCTCAAGCTACACCCACCCACAAGTGTTTGAATCGTTCTTTCTATGTCCACCATCCTCAGGATTTCTGATGAAATGAATAGAATCATTCAGAGCCATCTCTATGTAGAATATTATTAAGAAATGATTAATAAAGAACCTTTCTTTTAATATCCATACATTTTCCTGTCCTGTAATGTCACTCTTAGGAACTGGTAGTACTCCAGTTCCACAACTTCCTGAAGAAAAGCCATCCTTTTCTGTTAAAGATGTTTAAAACACTAACTTTAGCCAACAAAGTTCTCTTGGGATTATAACAAACTGCTTACTGAATTCTCTTTCCAAGGAGACAGCAATGCCAGCTTTAAAAGGTTTATTGTGTGACAGAAGTCCAGGGAAAACACCTTAGAAGGCTGGCCTTTGAGTCTGACATTTTCCAACTGCCATTATAATAATTGATTCAGGGAAGAGTCATAAATAGATACTGAAAACCAGTCAGACAGAAATATCAGGATATCTACAGCATCTCAGCATATATCCTAACAAGATAATACATGTGGTTCAGAGACACAGTAACCCTGTAGGGAGGATTCTGAAACACGTTAAAAAATCTGATTAAATTAACAGTGTCAAAAAATGAGATTAGGACCATGTAAATGTTTATATTTGTTTATGATAAAAAGACATTATCTCTGCAACTGGCTTTTGAATGACTCAGATCAAATCTTACCTACCCTTCCAGAGAACTGGTAAAAACTGTTCAAGGTGTTTCATGACCTCATGGCAGCTGCTCAGACAGAAGTTTCAATCTCAAAGACAGCGTGAGTAAGGCCCTATCTCAAAATACATAAATGAATAAATGAAAAGGCTAGGGATATAGCTCATAGGCAGAAACTTGCCTAGCATAAGTAAGACCTGGGTTAGGTTTGGGGTTAGGGTTAGGGTTAAGTGTAGGATTAGGGTTAGGGTTAGGGTTAGGTTTCAGGTTAGGGTTAAGGTTAGGGTTACCGATAGGGTTTCATGGCTACTCTTCATAACAAAAATAAAAATAAAGGAAAAAACCTTGTCAATAAATATTTTCAAATGTCCTCATTTAGAGAATATAGGTAAAAAGTCCTGAGAAAGTATATGTATTACTGTCACGATTTTTCTCAATCAGAAGTTTGTCTGACAAAAACATATATTTACTTTAATTTGCTCACCATTTTTACTCAGAACTGTACCACTTATTTTCATTCTTCATACTTTAAAATTGCCATATTTTCCCCATTGTTTTCTTCCTATCCTGCTTCTGTTTTGGTAGGAGACACCATCTATCATCAACTGCTGGAATATACAGCCGTATGCTGTAAATGTAACTTCTAAGTTATAAATTAGAAAGCATTTTTCTTCAATTCTTCCAAGTGAAATCTTGAAAGGGGCAATAATCTGGTGACGATGTTCAGTTTTAAGCATACATGGTGATTTTTACTAATTTGTTGCCTTTAGTCACATTGATTCCATTGAATTCACTACTTCAGAATGCCATAACAGAGTCCTTCTGTCTTACATAAGATTAATCTGAATTTCTCTTAAGCAGTTTTCACGTTTCTGGAGAATGGTATAGTTCCGAATGAAGATCAGATATCTTCACTCTTGAGTGGCATGGCAGTTAGACGTGGACATCTGCACATGGTAGGATGGTGCAGTGAGTAGGTCCCCTCTGAATAAACAGTGTGGTTAGACAGTTAAGCGATGTGCAGGAGCAATGGAGGTACACTCCAGAACCATCTCACTTGTGACTCACTGTAGCTTTATTTTGTGGTCTCTTACAGCTCTTATTTTGAAGGCATTAGTATTTTCTGCCAACCTGATTACAGCAAAAAAAAAAAAGTTTTAAAAATCTTAACCACAAAGCAGAATTTTTAAAAAGCAAATATACTCATATTTTACAATTAATGTGCATTCAACAAATATTTTGATTTTCCAAGTCAATTAAAATAGGATTTCAAAGAAAAAGACATGCCATGTGTAACTATAGAAAGAGTATACAATAATAAATCTTTAAACTTGTCATTCTTCACGTATGATGTCTCTAATATTTTCATTGAAAACCATAAAAATTAATCAAGTAAACACTAAAGGTTATAGATTCAAAGATATGCCATCTTAACTCTATGGAGATAAAATAATAAAATTAAAGTTCAGTGAGAGTGGGTTGTTTAAATATACTATGTATAATGTGGAACAAAACATAGACATTAAAGTAGATCAATATTTCTTGAAGTTGTATAAAGATCCATCAATCCTTGGAAAGTATAGTAAAATCAAGCACTGAGATCATATACACATATAGTTGAATTATGTATAGAATGTATATATATGTGTATATATGAAGTTAAATAAGTAATATCTGTACTAATTATAAAATATGGTAATATTTACTGATTTATTGCATGTATTCACATAAAGGACAGAATTCTTCTAATATAGCTTGACCTTGGAGTCATTATTCCTTAGTTCATATAGGACAACAGTAAACTAAATAATACAATAAGTGTTATTGTAAAAGAATGCTCTGAGAATGTTTGTGTTACATAGCAACTAAATGTACGTGGTAAAGTGTGTAGAAATTGTATATAAAACTATATATGTATTGTAGCATGGACCATGACATTATACATAGGAAAATAATAGACATGTATACTCAAACAGACATGTATGCATGCCAAAGTCTTAGTTTTTGGTTGGTTAATAAGCATCTTGTCTAATATTTAGCTTTAAAATTTTCTACCACATAAGTAACCACTTTACTACAAATATTTTCTTACTAGTTACACATTGATAATTTTTATCTTTCCTCTCTCTAGCTCCCTATTCTTTCATCACTCATTTTTTTGAGGGGCCTACATATCCCCAAATCAATGACTTAGTGTTATATTGGACCCAGAAAAAAATGTTCTATCAATGTTTCTGCCTTCACAATATCCTTTCCTCTGTTTCTTCAGTGATTTACAGCACATCTGGTCAATTTTATTTTGCTTCTCAAACTTTATCGAATGTCTCCTCACCTCCTTCTCTATAGTTTCGTATTTCTAGAGTATGTTGTTAGGCCCAGCTGCCAAAATTATTTCACAAATGCACCCACCACTTCAACTCTTCTTCACATCCTTCAAAGTCTTTGATGCTCTGCAGATGAAATTCAAGTCACTCTCATGTACCTTCAGATACTGTTCATCTGCAGAGGCTTGACATGCTATTGCTGGTCTATCCTCTCTACTGTCGCTGCTTGGTCCCTTCATACCCCTCAAATCTCAACACGAGATAATCATATTCTTGTTAATTTAACTTTAAAAAAACTTTCCTTTCTAAAAGCATTTTCTTTTCTTTTCACTTAGTGATTTTCTTCAAGTTATGCTTTTATAAGTTTATGCAATAGAAAGAGGAAATGACTATAGTGAGCTTCATATAAATGTACATGTGCGCACGCACGCACGCGTGCACACACACACACACTGAGAAGATGGAATTATAACATAGTAATTGAAAACTAAGTAACTCTGAGCTATCTATCATAAAGATTTCATAGGGGTTTATCTAAGAATTTTCAAATGAGTCCCACTTTAGACAAATTTCCTCTTTCCTGTGAATGATTTGACATTTACTTGATTTCCAATTTTTTTCTCTCATTTTTTTCTCCCTCAGAAATGGGATGATAATCACCCAAATTATCTCTTAAGGAAAACAACTGTTATTCTTGCTTGTTTTTTTTTTTTACAGGTAACCTGTACATTTTGTTTATTGCTTCCCATAGTAATACGAGTAAAGAAAGTCATCATCAATGAACGAACAAAAATATCAATGACTCAATTGATATTTTTGATTGATAACATCATAGCACAAAACAAAAGATAATGCCATGCTAAAAGAAACTGAATGCACTCAATTTCTTGAATATATATCTATCTATCCAACTGTCCTTTATGTATTAACATACCAAAGAATCAAAAGCACACAATCATGACGCTCATACACAACTACAGAAGCAATAAAGACATATCGTATTCTACTCCATCATATTGAATTGTTTCCTTAATATGTTTGTGTGTTTGTCAGCCTCAAGCTCCCTATTGTATACAAGGTGTAAGCAATAATTTGAATTCCATTTACCTTCAGATTATGTTAGTCATCCAACTCTGGTCTGGTATTAATTACCCCTAAAGACAGAACAAAACATCAGACTGAGGCTTACAGTTTAGTTTCACCCTTTTGTAGGTTAGCAATCCCAGATTGAGGAGCCACTGGCTTGCCTTCTGCATCTTACATTTGTTTGCTTCTGTAGTTATTCCCCCACTGATGTGTCACATGTGCATGGACAATCATCCCTGATGACTCTCTGTGTGTCCAGGTTTATTCTTCTTGGAAAGACACCTTTCAGATTAGGTTAGGATCTACTCCAAGAGCTTTATTTAAACTTATTTAAATGTCCTGATTTCAGATATCCATCATTGATTCACAAAGTTTTAAGAAATCTCTGTATCCCATTAGATTGTAAATAGCACTTTATTTATAAAAGATTGCACATTATACAGAGAGAATAGCATGTTGTGTGAACGTTTTCTCATAAATAGGAAGCAGTAAATAAGTATCTGAGGATATTTCCTCCATCTTCTGTTGTCTACTGAGCTGATGAAAGCCCACTCATAGTCCTTGCTTGCATCTCAGAACATAAATTCTGGTGAAACTATCATCATACTGAAGATTCTAATCAACTCTCCAAATGATGTGAAGTAGCAATTTTCCTGAGTGTTAAATGTAGGTATCTTGGCCAAAATATGATTGAAACAATGGCAAGTATTCAACAACAGCAATAAAACTTCAATCTGGAAAAAAAGAGATTTGCATGCACACACACACACACACACACACACACACACACACACGAGAGAAAGAGAGAAAGAGAGAGAGAGAGAGACAGAGACAGAGACAGAGACAGAGACAGAGATCCAGCCCTAAGGTTTCATCTCCCAGGCAAATCTGTTATTCATCTTCTTTTCACATCTATTTTATCTATTTTACATCTATCTTACATCCTTCTACGATCTTGCCGAGGCACATTTGCCTAAAGCAAATGTCTTTTTTTAAGAAAAATCTAGCAAACTATTTGTCCGATTTCATGGTGTTTCAAATGCGTACCTTTTAGAAATGATGAAGTAAGGAAAAACTCACTCCAACTCAGTGACTGAAGCCCATTAAGTGTGCCTGTCTGCTTATTTTAGTTTTATATGAATACCATGCTCTAGAGAGCTACAGAACAAAGACAGCTTGAACTCTGGGCTATAAGAGATATAGGATGTTTTTTGTCATGTGTGTGGCCCCTTCAAAGGTCACGTGGTCATCAAAGCGTTGCTGATGGATCTGGCCAAGAGCAACGTTACTTGGATGTTTCAGTGAACAAAGAATTTCAGAACTATTGAATCTAGAAACTCTTGTGTGAATTGAATATTATTGTTTAGAAAAATGGGTCTCCTGGAAGTTTGTTCTCTTGATATTTATTAGCGATATTATGCTCTCACTCCTCATTTCATGAGCCCCTCTTTTGAGATAAAAAGGAGACTATAAAATAAATATTGATGATTTGTTCAGTATAGTGTTTCGGCTTGTGAGGGCTAAGGGAGAACCAATCAACCTGGAAGTAGTGAATTTTGGCACAGATGGGACGCAAAGTACTGCTAAGTGATTGACAAGCTAGATTCTCAGGGGAAAACACTCCAGCATATTCAAAGGCGTACAGATGATAATGCGCTTCTGAATTTTCAGGCACATCCTGTGAGTCTATTCTAGGTACTATATGAGGAAAAGAATAGCAAAATGAACTTTACAACACAGCCTAAGCCAAGACCATCAGGGCATTTCCAGTAATCTCATTATGGCTGTATACCAGTGAAAGTAACATTTCCCACGGTAAAAATTTTAAAACTCTGCTGTACAGACTAAGGTAAAACTGAGTACCTAGACTATTCAAGTTTCTCTTCAACTTTCACATACTTGGACTTAGCAACATGATTTTAAGAACTGCCTTAACGATTAAAAATACATTGTGTCATTTGCTGGTTTCAAATATTCTATTTTTTTTTTTTGAAAAAAGGTAATTTAGGTAAATTAGATCATTTATAATGAACACCGATTATTTTTACAGAGTCATGGAGGGAGATGTCCTGAGAACGTCACATCTTACAAGGGCTGCTACAGTTTGGACAGATATTGTTCCAAAAAAAACTTCTATGGTTTCAAAGGATAGATCCTCACTTTTGGCACTCTTGGGTGCTAGAGGAATCTTTAAGATGTTAGGAGTATTGAATAGTTTTCTGATCATTAGGAACATGCTTTGGAAGGGACAGTTTAATCTTAGCCCTTTAATCCTGGCCTTTCTTTGCTTTCTGGCCATCATAACTCGAGCAGCTTTTTCTAACACCCACACCCCACATGCTGGGCTATGTGCAGCAGGCTCTAATGCATCAGATATCTTGAAGATTTTCCAGGGAAGTGTGTGTTGAATCCCACACACCCTTGAGCCAAACCAAGTCTGTCTTCCTTGTAAACTGATTAGCCATTTGCTAAAGGAGCAGAAACTGAGCAACTCAGCCATTCTCTGCATTTCAGAAAGCACCTTGAATTCTGTCCCTCTGTGAGAAAGGACGGTGGATCCTGCATGGTAGAAGAAAAAAAGGTAGAAATATCCCAACTTAGTTCATCAAGATCTTTTAGAAAGTTGGAGCTACCATGACCTAAGTCACCCCGACACGTTCCCACTTCCAACACTGTTGCATTGAGTAAGGGCAGGAGCTTCTGATAGATCCTCATGTTTCCTATATTTGGACAAATTTGAACAAATTTAGAAATAGTATGAGTCTGCCTTTTTGTTGCCTCACGGTCATCTCTGGTCAGAGTCTGGTACTCTGCCTCACTGGCTCATCACAGCTGCACTACATGGAACGGAAAACCTTCTGAGACTACAACAGCTTTTTCTAAATTCAAATCTCATTTAGTCCTGCAACAGGAAGAAAATGTTTGAGCATACAATACTAATTCTACAAATTTATGTCTATTTATATCAATTAAAGGCTGTTAGATATACAAAACAGAGACTTAAGGTATAAAAAATCAGAACCATAATTTCATTTGCCTTTTGAGAGTCCATGGATTAATTTCATTACAGACTCCCAAATTTTCATTTCATTTCACATGTGAATATCACTATTCTCATCACATTTATAAGGCCTTTTATCAACACTTGTGACTTTCGTGACAGTCTGGAAAGTTGGTTTGTGAACTGCCAAATCCTCACACATGTAGAAATTTATCATTTCAATGAATGTTTGTGGGTATCAGTCTTTACTCCAAAACAGTCAAGGAATGTCTTTTGTGGCCTATTGTTTAGCAGATGCAGGAAAACTTACAATTACAAAACAGAATAGAAAAAAATACCTTTTTTATTATTTCCTTTATAAATTTTATCCTGATTATAAATAACCTTCAACGTCTACAGAGTAACACTGTTAATGAAACCTTGAGCAGAGCTCTACAGGGGCCCACTATAGAAAGCTATTTTTCTGGCCTAGGTGGTCACTCAAAATATAGGACTCAGTCCAGATGAGCTGCTCATCACTGGCCAAGGAACTATGCATCAGAAGGCGGGACCACCCCTGGGAAGGCAGGCTCACCATAAGACATACAGAAGAAATAGGTGAAATAATCCCCTTAATGAGACACAGCATGTTTCCTTTCCAGAATTCCCTCCAAACAGTCCTTACTAGCTGCTTGGTTCAGCTTAGTGTGACTCCCTTTCTGAATTCTCATTCAGGTGTAACTCTCTTTTTCCTATATCTCTCTATCAACTATCTATCAACTATCTATCTCTCATGTCTATCCCCCCCTTCTTTCTCTCTCTCACTCTCTCTTCCTTTCATTCTTTTGCTTGTTTTTCTTTCTTCCTTTCTTCCTTTCTTTTTCTTCCTTCCTTCCTGTCTTTCTTTTTCTTTCTTTCTTCTTTCCTTCCTTCCTTCTTCCTTTCTTCCTTTCTCTCTCTCTCCCTCCATCCCCCTCCCTCTTTCTTTCTTCCTTCCTTCCTTCCTTCCTCCTTCCTTCCTCTCTCTCTCTCTCTCTCTCTCTCTCTCTCTCTCTCTCTCTATTTCTCTCTTTCTTTCTTTCTCTCCTCTCCTTTTGTTCATCTTCTTATTTTCTCATTGTTCCAACTGCTAGCCTGTGGCCAGAGCCCAGGTGTTCCTTTTTAGATTCTTTGGGCTTGTTTACTCTTTCTCTTCTCTCCCAGATGCTTAGCTGACCTCTATGCCAGTTTAACTCAAACAGCATGGCTTTTCCTTCTCTCCTCTGTTCTCCTCTGGACAGCTTTGGTGAGTTGCAGCTTGCCTGCCTTGAGATTTTTCTTATAAACATTAATAAAATTGTCTTTGACCTTCTGTTGCAGTTCATTCCTAAACTCTTTCATTATGTGTATTGACTTTCTGTTGCAGTTCATTATAGTATATTATACTAAAAGCACCAGGAGAATACCACAACTTCAGTATCATCTTGCAAACACAAGGGAACATCCTCAAATTTCCAGTTACAACCTGACATCATAATAACCTGATGTCATAATAACCACTCTGAAATAACTTCCTTGATCTCTTCTTGCTCTTGTTTCTTTGCTTGCTTGCTTGCTTTGTTTACTTTGAGAAGTTCTCACTGCATAGTCCAGAAGTTCTCAAATTCCTAATCCTCCTACCTCTGCCTTTCCCATGCTGGGATTACTGGTGTGCACGACTCCACTCAGCCCTCCATTAAAACCTGTAATAAAAACCACTAGAGTCTGAATTTGATACCTTTAAACCTTTTAGGAGGTGAAAAACAAGCACAGCCATGTAAATGAGTGGGCACGTATTCATGTATAAGAGGCAAAAAATTTTCAGAGAAAAGTTTTACTTAAATGGTGACATGACATATCTAAATAGTAGTATTAAACATTTGGGAAACACAAGACACTGCAAATATTTTTTAAGGATAAGCTCTTCTGTTCCCTTAATTTAAATCACAAAAAGTAATTAAGAAGGCAGAGACAATTTCTGGAAAGAAGTATTATTTCAACCTCTACAAAAAGAACTGTAATATTCAATCAAGGTGTTCCTGGTGAAAGCAGAGGAAATAAAGTGAAACAGACACTCATTCATGGGAGAAAACTAAGGCTATATAGTATATTTAAGCACTTGGTAAATTAAGATTCACACAAATTATCAGGATTATCCAGAAATAATAAATTTTAGCCTAGTCTTTTTTTCTAGAAGTAAAATCTGAGTATAAATCTTTTTTATTTTTAAATGAGTGCTTTCTTTATTTTTACATCTTTGGAAACTGGGGCTGTTACTGACATTTTTACTTCCATTTGAAGAGGGAACATTATGTTCTCAGGAAGAAGGAAGACAAGTCAGCAGAGCTTTCTTCTCAAGTACATAGTACTAATCGTCGGCAGTAGATTCTGAATCTGTTTTCTTTCCCTTATAGAATATTTCTCAACACATATGTGTAGTTGTAAATCTGTCTTTTGTAAGTACCTGGAAACTCTATGTTGAACCACAGAGTAGAGATTGCTGCTTCTTGAATGATTAGTCAAAGTATGTAGATAAATTGAATTTGAATAATTCATTTACTTTCCATTGTCTTCTGTAAAATCTGGTAAATTATGAACCTTGGAATTTCATGATTCTCTTCCTTGAGTCCTTGAAATGATCCATTCCTTTATAATACAATCTCAAAGATAAACAACAAAAGCATGTGAGGATCATATAACATCATCATACCTTCCTCTGTGTTTAAATCAAAAGAAATAACAGCAGGGTGTAGGACTGGGAAGCCACATGAGTTCATCTTCCTTGTTGTGGGTGCAACAAGATCGGCTGCTTCAAGCTCTTGCCACCTCAACTTCCCACAACGATGGAATGCATCTTCGAACTATGAATCTTTCTGTAACCATAAACTACAAACTCTCCCTTAAAAAAAAAAGAAGAGCTTCACTCATTACCACTTGGGATAAAGGGATAAGTTGTAAAATTAATTAAAGTCACACAGCAAAATGGACATGCATCACATTGGAACTTTTGAAAGAAGGACCTTTCTCACGTGATTAACGGAATGTTTTATCTTATAACTTAATATAACTAATTTGTTTATCTCTTGTGGACATTTTCACAACTTCTACGGGGGAAAAAGATTTATTTAGGAACTGGTTAGATTCTACAAAATGGTGCTTTTGCTTGCTTATTAAAAACACTTGGCTGGGATGTGGTTCTGTGTCATATGCCTAAGTTTATCCCCAGGATGACAAAAAAAAATACCAATTTTCCAATTTGATCATTTCACATTGTCTTCATGTACCAAATCATTATGGGGCAACCCACAGATTTTCACAAATTATTTGTTATTATTCATTAATTAGGAAATTAAACTAGAGAACCAGGAGAGGCCGTGGTAGAATCCAGTGATCTATGAGAGCTATCTGAAAGGGAGTCACCACAGTTTTCCCACTCTGCCCAATACAGCACCATGGGGACCTGCCAGAGCTAAAGGAACACAAGAACTTCACCTTTCAACTAAGCACAGCCATGCCAGGAGTTCACTCCATACATTTTTGTTGCTCTCAACGATGGTCAGAGATGCTTCTTTTCAGAGTGGGCAGCAGTTAATACATACTATTAACTAGTCAGTGGGCTGAGTATAACTGACAGTGAGTGTTCCCCCTAAACAAGCATCTGTTTCACTCCTGTCTTCCAAGGCTTGGGGAAAATTTTGAAAGATGGTGCAGAATGCATGTAAGAGACAGAGCAGGAAGGAGTGCTGTGGACTGCTGTCTTCTGGATATGATACGGCCTTTGCATTCATGAAGTAGCAACAGCTATGGTCCTAGCTAATCAAAACGCTAGCATGGTTAGAGGAGGAGCCTATGAGCTTTACCCTTTACCGAGCTTCTGTTGTAAGTTGATGACTACTAGAGGTAGGTGAGTCATTTCTCTTGGTCTTGTGGCCCCTGGGAAGTTACCCAGCCTCAGTGGATGGTTTTACATACATAGTGTGAACATACAGGTCACACTAACTCAATAGCTTAAGAGATAGAGAGATAGAGACAGAGACAGAGAGAAAGAGAGACAGCATACTGTTCAGAATGGAATATATTGAAGGGAGATTTGGAGAGTGTTAGGGAACAGAGGGTGTGGCTGTAAAAATCAATTTCAAACAAAAAATTCTCAAAGAATAAATAAAATCTTTAGAATTTAGAATAAATAACTTTTAAAATGAATAATTAAATGACATAGTAATACTTCTGTAACTCACTATTTTTTAAACCAAGGCATTTTCTCACCTTTATTTATAACAAATATTATATTCCCTATCTCTTCTGGTCAAAAGTTCTTTGAGACAATTCCAACAACCTTAGCCAGTCCTCGAATAGAATCATCTGACTCACCCATCCTGCAGATGGCCCCACAGATAGTATAGGTTTTAAACTGGCCGTTAAACTCACCTGTGACCTTATCAGCCTCAGCCACGTTCATCTGGATGGACATGTGGTTCTTGGCACCAGTGATGCTGTTGTACCTGGAGCATTTCTGTGGACTGAACTCACTGGTGTGGTTCTGCACGTCGAGACAGTGTCTGCTCACTGTTCCAGTGGCAGCCCAGAAAGTGCGTGCTGTAACTCACTTTTTCTTTTTCTTTTTTAACTAAAGAGATATATACTCTCATGACTAGCAAATGATCCAAAATTGAGTAGTCCCAAAGATGCCATGACTATGTATCCGTATCAGACCCAGAATACGGACATGTGCATTGCTTATTCTGCTTGTAATGGATAGACAAAGATTTTGAAATGAGAACAAACCCGAATCCTTGTCTGTCAGGTTTTTCTTCGAAACTAGAAGCGAATATCTGAGCGTCACCTTGACATATACTGGAGAGGCTGAAAATTGGGTTTATCTGAAGGAACCACATTTCTTGGGGAAGAGAAGATTCTACTTGTCTTTTTACAGCTGACATTAAAATCCCACTAGCAAACTCATTTCTCCCATGACTCATTGAAAATTAATAATAGCTTAGTAAATGGAAAACGAAATTATGCTCGTGCTCCAGAAGGACGAGCTCGTATTTATGGCACTATACACATATGTCATTTCTGATATAATTCGTATGTCCACACATACATGCATTCATTCATTTAGCACATTTATTGAACTCCCACACATGTGAATCTGTACAACTCACCCTTGAGCAGAATTGTCTGTCTCAAGATCAGATTAGTTGAAACCCAACTTTTTAGTTAAAATGTAAATGTCACTTATTATATCACAAGTAAGATTTGCTAATTAAATATCTATAGTAATTCTCCCTACATGGGCACATCATCCATAGATTCTCATTTTTTAGTCTCTTTCCCTTAAAATTTTGCCTGTATAATTTTCTTCAAATGTGTCTACTTGAAAATCTACTATTATAACATGTTTAGTCCCATTTTTATAGAGACTTTTAGCTAATCAATAATGTGAGAGATACTCTTTTTCAGAAATTGCCAGAAAGGGGATGTGAGCAACATTTAGTGGCATGAATTTTTTTAGCCACTTGTTCCCTCCCCACACAACCCCTGAGTCCACTCGGTCTACTTCAGAGACTGTCATTCAGCCTCTCTGGGGCCTGCTTGCCACATGTCTTCTTAGCACAACGCAGCTGCTAGACTCTGTCTTCAATCCTTGTTTCCCCCTGCCACGATTTCCCTCTGCTGCAATCATTGTTTCTAATGCCTACTGTGACTTCTTCAGTCTAGTCGACAGGGTGTCATGTTCCGATGGGATGAGTTTATTGTAGAAAGTATGAGAGAAGAATAAAATAAATCATAAAATAACGTAAAGAAATGATGTTTATAACATTGCTGGTGAATATGGAAGAAGTTATGGTAGATGTGATTTTTAGCAATAAGAATGGGCAGATTACAAATGACCCAATTTTATCTTACATCATCAGCCAAAGCACAAAATGCCCAACAGTAAGAGATAAATGTAACAAGTCTCTGCCAATGGCCTTGCAAGAGAGACTTTGCGTTGAAGTTCTCAAGACATATGATTAAACATAGAACTGAAATTTCCATATATACAGCCGTACCAGTATTCAGGAATATGCTGTGCTTATGAAAAGCCTTTTATTGTTTCAAATAGTCTATTTAGTAATTAAAAATGAATTGCTGTCTCCTATGTTCTATACTAGAGTTTCTCCACTTGGAATTATAGGACTCTTTTTCTGAGGAGCTATACTTTGAAGGATTACAAATCTTATGACGAGAAAGAGAAAGAGAGAGAGAGAGAGAATAGATATGGTGGCTTTTATAGATGGCAGAAGCTTCTCCCAATTGTCCTCACTTTCTCTCCCCCACCCCTTATTTCTTTACAAACTCATGACAAAAAAAACTGTTGAAAATATTAGGACTTGGAACTAGTGAATAAAAATAAAACCTTATATCAAGGCTGGAGGCTGACCTTGTTTTACTTTAATATGTTCTGTTTGGTAATCCTGGAAAGGCTGTTCTTTTATCTCTTTTGTGAGGTGAAGCTGGGGGTGTTTGGATCTGAGGGAGAATACTGTTGGGGTGGGGGAGGTGGGAGGATAGCTGTATCTTTTCTTCACCTTTGGGGGAAAATACAAGTCCACGCATAGGAAAGAGAAAGCTTTGGCTAATGGATGTAGCTTCAAGCAGCTACTCAGGGAAAAGCCATTGGATGTATATTACATAATGGGACATGCTATATGATCATGGAAAGCTGTGCATTCACTTAACAAAATCTCCTCAAGGACAAGTGTTCTCGTGATGAAGCCGCCACAGTGATTGCCTTGTCTGCCACGTTGACTTGACAGGATCCTTATGATCGCACACTGGTAACAAGTATGAACTTTATTCTTAGTCGATTTTTAGATGGAAAACTAGAGCCAAGTACACCCAAAGATGTCATCTCGATGTAAACACTAAATGCTAAAATAATGCTACAGGTGTGGATGGAGTGTAGAAAAACCAAAACCAAAAATGTTCAAGGTGGGATCTACAGGAAAGCTACCCAGTCTCCTTTTAGCAACTGAACCTTCTTGGGTCCAGCAAAACCTGGCCTTATTTTAACTGCCTTGCATGTTCGTGTTCTGGTGTGCTGAGTTTTCTTCAGGAAAAGTATGAATTCACTTTGTAGTGTGGAGAGCTTTAGTATTTACAAGCTCAGTGCTGCCTTGTCTCATGAAACATGTTATTAACTACTAATCCCTACAACACCCCTTGTGAAATAGGTCATTATTACTATCTTCTCTTTCCAGCTGAGGAAACACACCAAGAGAGGTCACAGAATGAGTCAGGGCCAGGATTAGCAATGAAAAGCACCCAGTTGTCCATGCTTTCCTTGGTCCACACGGCCACGTTAAATAGGTAAGATGGCCTGCCTCGATACCCACAAAGAATGGGAGCTGTCCCAGAACTTGTATAACTGAAGTTCTCATAAAGGGAGCCTGTGTACTCTTGGCTCTGCACCACACACAAGTTACCCTAAATTTGAATTGGTGGAGCCCTCACTAATGTTCTGCAATCCTGGACATCGCCCTTACCGTCCCTCACCTCAGGTCACCATCACTGCCGAAACCCTGATAGTTTACCTGTGGTTTGCTCTACTCTGAACCCATTTCTGAGGAAAGGAAGGTAAATAGTACAGAGGGGACTTTACAACCTAGGGTGATATTTCTGGAGGAACTGAAATCCGAATTCACTCTCTTGAAAAAAAAAAATAGAGTCAACTTATAATCTTTGGATTTTTTTTTTCCTGTCTAAATGTTTGTGTAAAGGTGAATGTATGTGCAACAAAGTTGAACTGCAATTCCAGGTGTCTCCTAAGGCATAGGTGACTGATTTCATAGAGTGCGTTTTGTGTCACACTAATAGACAATGACATCATGGAGTTTATAAGCGATTCTATTTTCATCTAAAAGGATTTCACTGTAGCATACATTTAAGTCTTAAAATGAAGTATGGCCGAGAGAATGGAAATATTAAGGGAGTGACGAAGAGAATACTTATGAGCATCTGACAGCAGATGATGAAATGGCTTCGTCGGGGCTATGTTGCTTTCACAGTTTCTCAAAGGTCACAGACACGAGTTAACAGCAATAGTGATTAGAATTTATTTTTAACTTAATGAACCTAATATCACTCTGGGAAACAAAGACTCGTAATTAAAGTTGACCTTTAATGACCTATGAAGGTTGACCTGTTTCTGAAACAACCTATCAACATTATATATCATGGAATGAACTTCCTGGAGCTGAATATATATATATATATATATATATATATATATATATATATATATATATATTTGTTTTATTGTCTCATACAATCAAATACAGTCCAAGTCAGATTTCCTTTAATTTGGGTGAAATAAAAAAAAATTCCCCAGGGTAAATAACAATAATGAAATATAACAAAGCTGGCAGAAGAATAAATAGAAATTCAGAATCATTTGATGTCTACAAAGCAATCGAATATATATTTAAGTATAAATAAACAAAAACCTCACAATAAAAATTCTCTGTCCCATTTTTGACTTTATTGTTTAACTCATTCAAGTATTGAAGAAGAAATATGATTCAATAAAGCCATGTCTAGTAAACAGGGGAAAAAAAACGATTCCCCATACTCTTCATGGACTCAATATATTTCTTTCTCTGAAATCTTGAAGTAAGATGAAGAGTAATGAAAATTACATTTTTCCAGCAAATTTTCCCTTGACATACTTTTTACTTTCACTATCAATTATGTGTTTTATTTACTTTACAGGATTCTTGGTATTTTAATACCCAGAAAGTTGAATGCACTATCCACTATGTAACAAGGAAAAAAAAAAACCACCAGATAGAGTTGAAACTAGAAGTAAAAATTATCTTTAATTCTCTTTCATGACTCATTCGCCCTTTCGCCAAAATTCCATCCTTCCCAATCACCTAATAGAAGCCTCTTTTGATCTACGTTCTAAACTTAATACTCTACCCATCTCACACCTATTTGCACTGTATACAATATAGGCTGAGATCAGAATATGAGGGAGAAAGGAAGACTTTTCTTCCCGAATTAGGATCACTCATAACATACTTTCCAAGTCTGGTAGTTTTCCTGCAAATTCCATGATCTTATTTTTTTAACAGAAAAATTGTATTTCATTTTACACATGTACAGTATTGTATTATTGTATCTTACAATTTTTTTCTATTTATGAAATCGTTCAATAAAGACAGTTTATACATTTATTGAGTTATTCATTTATTTAGTCAAGATTTTGAAATATATCCCAGACTGTCCTCCCATTCAGCACCCATCTGTCTCTGTCTCTTTAGTGTCGGTATTGTAGGTATGTACCATCATGTCTAGCTCTGTGAAGATAGTTTAAATTAGTCTAAAAAGTGTAATGAAAGTAAATATTGGCTGGGAACCTTTGTATGTAGGACATAAGTAAAATTTATAAATAATCAAAAGAGAGAGATAAGAAGTAGTGAAAGAATAGGAAGAGAAAGAGAGAGGGAGAGAAGAAGGGAGAAAGGAAGGAAGAGACATGAGAGAAAGTCAGAGACACAGAGAGAGAGATAAGGGAGGAAGAAAGGAGAGAGACATGCAAACATTGAAATGGATAACAATCATAAGTAAAAGTGTTCAATATTATTGGTCATTAAGCTACACCTCACAACGTGACATCATTCTACATACTCAAGAAAGCTGAGAGCAAGAACTACCAGTGAAAATGCTCATCAACTAGACAACAAGAAACGAAACATACCAATATCGTGATGCAATCATTATGTAGGACATTGGAAGTCTGTGTGTAGATACATTGGAGACACGCACAAAACTCTTGACAGCATCAGTATTTGAGGCAACGGAAACAGGAGACAACTCAAGTAGTTCTTGCTCCTGACAACATAGTTGGCACGAGTTTATAATATTGATATGATGGATATTACTTATTAATGAAAATGAGCAATGCATTTTTAAGGGAAAAACATGAATAAGTCTCAGAGACATAGAATTGAGGGAAATAAACTATATACTAAAGTGAAGACTGTGCTTACACTCACACAGATATCTCAGGATAGGAAAAACATGTAGATAGTCTCACCCAGACTTCTGTGACAGAAACCAAAATAATAGAAGGAGGAAGAGGATGGGGAATAGAACACAAGAAGCTTCTAGTATTATTTATTCCCTGTCTTCACTGGATGCTGGCTTCAAAGGTTTAATTAATATATAAAAGTAAACTGGATGCATAAAATTCTGTATGGGTATGAATTAGTTAGATATTATACATCTATAGAAAATATAAGGTGATGTTCATTTCAAATAAAGAATATCTGACATTTTTCTTCTTCATGAATGCATGGCAAGAACTTTAAGATTAGTAACTGGTATCTAAGAAGATCAAGATTAAGCCAGGAGAAAAAGCATTGCTTAACCCCTCAATCAAAATCCAATGATGCCTCTTCAATTTACATTACATGAAAATGGGTATTTTCATCTGAGACATTATTTCATAGATTCTAGGGATTTTAGGCATGAAGAAGATATTCTTTATAGAGAAATAAATATGTGCCTTTTTGAAACCTAGGCAATTATTTCAGAAATAAATCCCCAAGTCACTGAGGAGACAAACTCAGCCAGTGTGTCACCACTCTTAACAAAAAGAAATCCAAAGCACACATTTCTTTTGCCACGAACCAAGTTCAAACTGTCCGTATTATCTGTTGTGAAGCTCCAGTGAGTTTTACTCCCGCCTCGGTACGATACATCAGTCGAGACCCCTCGTGCCAGCTGGTTGCTGCGGAAGCCAAGTGTAGAAAGGAAACAGCAAATTATAAAGCCACCAATGTTGCCTTCTACTTAAACACCCTGCCCTGTTATCAAATAACCTACCGCTCCTCTGTCCAGAGCCCTCGCCTCGGATTAGTGACCTAGCTTTTTACTCTCAAATACTCCCTCCTATTATGATAATAAAATAAACCACGTTTCTAAACCTACTCCTAAATCAAGCACAGATACTCTGTATTAGCCATGTCCTGAGCTAACTCCATCATGGCCACACGGTTATTAATACCTTTCCAGCTAATCACTGTCCTTGAGGTCACTCGCCAGACAATTCGACACCTCTGCACATTTAGTCCTTCATTATAGATTTTGGCCCATCAAACTCTTTACCAATTTTAGCACAAAAGACAAGCAGGCATGTTTCTGTTGGAGCATCATCACAGTCTGGGATGCTTTGAGCACCACAGGGCACAGGATACGCATTTGTTCCTTTATTTCAAGAGTCAGGATTAGAACACAAGACTTTTTCGTTAGTCAAACATTTTGTACTGTAGCAGCAAAGTGTGCAATGTAATTCATATGTCATGTAAGAATATTAAAACCCAATAAATAAATATTCTCCCACATTTTAGCAGCAATTGAACAGTTTTTAAAAGGAACTAAACAGAACACAAATTATAATCTTCAAGCATTATGTAAATAAGTGTATAATGATAAGAAAATTTATGATTTAGTTGAGCTCACCCAGCACTCAATACTGGTACTGAAAAAAAATCTTTCTTGTACTTTTATGGGAATTGTATTTTGTGAATTTTATGTTAATATATTAACATAGGTTATATTAATGTATCTTATAAAGTATACACACTTATATAGTTCATATGTATGCTAATGCATGCCTAGCGTATTACGATTTAAGAATTGGGTACATAAAATTTTTCGTTACAGTGCCTAAGGCTACTATTATTTAGCAGCACGATATTGAGTAGATTATATGTCACTGCACATGTAGCTATCTTGCACATGAGTGTACATACATGCATAAATGTACATGAAATTGCACTTTTTGTTAACTGCAAAGTTAAATATCCTACTAAAGTTAACACTTCCTCAGACCTAGAAAACCAAGGGTTTAAGGAGATCTCAGATATTCAAATGGGCTATGAGGCTGCTGATATTCATGAAACATTTGATACACACACACACACACACACACACACACACACACACACACACACACAAACAACACACACAAACTCTTCACCCTGCTTCATTTATAGAATATGGAGCTAATAGAAGATGCAGCTCTTCTTATATTCTCAAGGGGATCCTTCATCAGGAACAGTTCAAGCACCACTTTTCTATACTAAATTTTGTATTACTTGTTCTTTTATCCTTTGATGAAAATATGAACTGCTTGACTATAATAGTGGATGTAATAATTGACATCTCATAACTCTTCAAAGTCTTCAGGATTCCACCACCGATTTCACTCAACAGGAAGCTAAGTCAAGGCCCCAGCAACTTGAACTCTCACAACCAACAGTTTTCTGAATTCAGTCAGTTGTTCCAGGTCCACTAGACTTATTTTTTTAAAGCAGCACGTAAGACAACCTGTATTCTATCTTTCAAGCCCTGAGTGGCTTCATGAAAATACTATTGAACAGTATATTTCAGTTAATTTATAACACTGTCTAATTATGTGACTAGCTATAAGGCGTACACAGTTAACTACTGCCAACCTAAAATGTTTGAAAATGTGTTATTACTCTAGTGACAGTATTGAAAGAGTGCTAACACACTGTCTGCTAACACCTATCTGTTAATTTAATGTTGTCTTACTTTTGTCTTCCATGCAAGTTCCTGCTCTGTGCCCTATGCCTCATTTGTAAGTTGAAAGTGTACTAGAGTCCATTGGTCCACGGGGAATTGGTTCCAACTTCCTCCTGGAATGACTTCCTACTGAAAAAATTTCAGAAAGCTAAAAAAGAAAAAAAAAAAGTATCAAAATAGTTTCCAGACATAATTTATCTCTTGATTCATGTATCTGTATCTACGTGAGATTGAGAAGCTATTAACTGGGGGGTGGCAGGGAGGAGTTTTATAACAATCCATCACATGGGTGTGTCTTTAGTGGATTCGAGTGGGCTCCACAGCTAGAGGACTAACATTGGCTTTCGATTTGAAAAAAAAAATTGTTTATTTGAAGTCATTTTTTTTTCTCTGAAAATAGAATAATTTGTTAAAATTCATTTTGACCTGTCTAAGGAGGCGTGGGCTATATTTTAAAGGGAAAAATGGCAGAGAAAGTTCACTTGTTTGGGATCTCAGGAAACAAATTTTAGAAAAGACTCATAATTTAGTTCACTGGCAAGTTCTCTTGGGGTCGACACACAGACTGGCCGTGAGGAAGAGTGTACTATGACATTTGCAGCAAAGGCACAGGAGAACATTCCAGGGGATTCGACAGTTGTAATGGGCTTTAGGGTCTGCACAATTACAGGAAGGCCTTGGAAGCTTTCGTCAGTAATCAGAGAAAAACTGACATGCCCCTAGAGGAAGCAAGCATGAGCAAGGGCATGCCCTTTGGGGACTAGGGTATTTCTCAAGGAGAACTTGCTGACACTGCTGAGTATTGGGAGCTTCCAACACTCCTGGAAGCTTGAAAAACAAACAGTTGAAATCTTGGATGAAGTAAGGGTAGATCCGGTGGTCTCACTGTGGCCTTCAAATCAGGATAAAATCGTGGGTTGGAGAATACTGTTGCCACTGACTGGCTGTGGGAATGCGAATCTATCATTTAACCTCATTCAGTTCTTGACCTCTAAATACAACAATAGCACTTGCTATCATAGATAACAATATATTGCACACATGTCAAAAGTTTTATTGTCACATATGGGAAATAAGATTTGAACTTGAAAAGCATACCATTCAGATTTCACGTACTGTTATTATTAAGGCTCAAAATGACATGGTTTGTTTTTGAGGCAGTGCTAATTTAAACCACACATACACATAAACATTTGTAATGATACAGACAAAATTATAGAGAAAGCAAGGAAGAAAAACATAGAATTTGGTTAGGCTATAGTTCATTTATTCATTTGATCCTCCGTTTATACATTTACCTGATGCTCGCTAGTCTGAACTCACCATAAAAAGACTGATACCATTAGAACCTGCATGGCAGGTTCTCTTAAACATGGGTAGATGCTAATCTTTTTTGACCTTAAAAGAAGATAACTCATTCAAGTCTCCTGTCAGAGTTACTGTACATGGACTATCCCAGAACATTCCAAATCAATATTATCTGGACCTGGGTTCCCCAAACATGCTCCATACCTCACTAAGTCTTTTCAAATTATGTGGTAGATTTTCTCTTTCTTTCTTTCTTTCTTTCTTTCTTTCTTTCTTTCTTTCTTTCTTTCTTTCTTTCTTTCTTTCTTTCTTCTTTCTTTCTTTCTTTCTTTCTCCTCTCTTCCTTCCTTCCTTCCTTTCATCTTTCCTTTTCTTTCTTTCTCCCCTTCTTTCTTCTTCCTCCCTTTCTTTTTCTTTGCTTCTCTTTTCTTTTGGTGCCTTGTATATTCCCTTAACACAAAATGTCTCAGTTTCACATTCATTTGACTATTCAGTGTTCTGTGCTATGTGTGCCAAAGTTTGCAGATGAGGGGTGGATGTAACATGTTATACACTTAACACATCCCCCACCATAATTCTCATAACAGCTCCTAAATGGTCAAGTATTCTTTACTTTTGGTTCATAAAAATCAAGGGCCAGAATCTATGTTAAATCCTCTTATTGTTTTGACTATCCTTAAGAAAAGCATTTCTCTCCCTTTATGAAGCAGAAATAAATGTGAAGAAAAGAGTTCCTATTAAAATGTACAGATGAGGAGCTGGAGATCTATAGCTCATTTAGCAGAGTGTTTGGCTAGCATGCACATAGCCCCAGACATGATCCCTATCACCCCATAAGCCAAGGATAGTGACATGTGCATATAGCCCCAGCATTCTGGAGGAGAAGGATGGAGATTCAGAAGTCCAAGGTTGTTCTAGGCTACATAGTGAATTTGAGGCCAGTTTGTGCTACATGAGATCATGAAAAAACTAAGAAGGTTAGGATTGAAACTTCATTTATTTATGACCATACCAAAATGCAGAAAAACTAGTCTGACAACAGAAATTTTAACAGTATTTAAAAAATATACAATAGACTCAAATTTAGCTTCTGTCAGCAGCTAGCGAGATGTCTCAGGCAGTCATGTGCTTACTGTGCAAATATAAGGACCTGAGGTCAGGTTCCCAGAGCCCACATAAGCAGCCAGGTGGTGCAGCACACACCTGGAATCCCAGTACTGAGAAGGAAGAGACAGGAAGATCCCTGGAATTTGCTGACCATCCTTCATAGAAGAATGGGTGAACTTGAGGTTCAGTGAGACATACTACTTCAAGAAATAGGATAGAAAGAATTAGAGGAAGACATCCAGTGTCAACCTCTGTTTCCCATGCACTTATACCTGTACTCACATGTACACATGTGTAGTATTTACATATGTACTATGTGTATTATGTGTATTATGTACATACACATGTAACATACCCACACATACAATCCTTTTACTTATCCATTGCAGTTATTTAAAACATTTTAAAACTTGTTGATTTGGAAGAACAATTGTCTTACTTGATTAGACCAAGCTTGTCACTTCACTTACTGGCCTTCTCAGAGGTAATTCATGTAACTGGCCTGGAGCTTCTGCTCAGAAGGCTCATGACTGAGTGATGTGACTGTGTTCTCAAGTGGCCTGCTCTAGGCTTCTCCATGTCAGTGTTCATAAGAAGAACATGACACAGAGTCCACTAAAGAAAGGTTTCCATGTATAATGCCTTGGGATACAGCTAACATTATAGACTGGAGGTTAGGGGATGCTACATGAGTACTGTATTTTTCACTGTCTACCTTCATGGTGACATTCCCCCACAAAAGCCCACTAGAGCAATAGGGCAGCATGGCTTGCTTGTAAGGATGTCAACATGAGCTTTTCATTCTTGAACACCAAAGCCATGATTCCTCTTCGAGGCTGGGCCAGAAGAATACGTTATACATCTCAAATTCTTCATGTGAAAAAAAAAAGATAGACTAGTGAGGGTTCTAAAGGAATGAGAACCAGGTGACACAATTCTTGGTTGTATTTCCAGGTTGGTTTTATAACCCACTTGTACAAAAACAAAAATTATTAAGTTAATATTTCATATTAAAATGCACTCATTTTCTAATAAGCTTATATGCTGTTTATAATTACCAAGTGTGGATTCATTTTGTTGTTGTTGTTGTTGTTACTGTTAGAGTTTCTCTGTTGTAACTCTGGCTATCCTGGAACTCATTGAGATCCGCCTGCCTCTGCCTCCCATGTGCTGGAATTAAAGGTGTGTGCCACCACCGCCTGGCTATAGATTCATTCTTATGTCAACAAAAGTTGAGTGAGAATTCTAGCATCCTGCCCTTTTAGAACTTGCACTGATATGATGAACACCATACCAAAAGAAAATTTTCATATCTTATTTTGAATTGTTAATCACAAATTTGCCTTATTCTATAGTGCATGTTCTGGAGACTTTTTAATAGATTTTAAATCTCTTGAAATTTTAACCATTGCACAAATAATTATGCCAGCTTACCAAATAAAGTTTGTGTTTGAAACCATTTCAATTCCCTTAAATCCTTGAACTATAGCTTATGAGGCATCGAAGGAAATGTTTTAGCCCAGAAATTTCCACAACTTTGAACATGATTCAAACATACAAAGATGAATGTCTGAATACTTAGAATGCAGTTTCTCTGCATAGATGCTACCGTGTATGTAGGGTCTGTTTACTCTTATGATCTCATTGTAAAAAATTCAAAGACATAGAAAAACAGATTCAGAAAGCAAGTTTTATTGAAGTGAGAGTAGGTACAGTTGGATAGACACAAGCTGTTACTCTGTCCAAGGGAAGTCTGTCTTGAGAGTAAAGTATTCTTCCCTTTTATCTCCCGAGCCCGCTCTTGTCTAAATCATAATTTCTCACAATCTGGATTAGTGGGATCTATATTCTCCACACCTATGTTCGCTGAGCACCACTTTGAACTATTCATTTACTCATCAATGTGATTGTTCAAGGTCTTGTAGTTGATCTTATGACTTTAAATTTCTGTAGTCTCTGTACCTCCAGGCTTTTAAAAATAGATAGATACCTGTATTCATTCTCAAATATCATAAATGCATAGATTTCAAAGAAGCAGAGAAGTATGTGAATCTGCTTAGTGTGTTTATTCTGCAGGTAGTTGATCATTTAAATGCTGGATTGATGTTTCTCTTCTGGAGGGGATACCTTCCTATTGTGCGATGCTTCTGGATCCTAAACTTCCTCAAGTATCTTACACACAATCCCACCTGACTCTACCACATCTCACCACCACCCCCCACTTCACCTCACCTCTCTGCAATTTATTCATCTTAGATCTGCTTATGGAACAAGGCAAACAACACAGTCTTCATTTCCATATGACTGTCAACATTTCCCCTTAATCTCCTAGCATAACACTTAGCATATATACTGTCAGATATAATAATGTCTGGTGTAAAATAGAAGTCCTGAAAGCTTTCCAGATTTTGAGTATCTATGTATTCTTTGTGAAAAATAAATCAGTACTTTGAAAATGATAAAGTATTCTCCAATAAATATGTTTTTAAAGGCCTGGAACTGACAGTAACCTTGAGTATCCTGTATATACCCCTGAACGCTGCTTTATAGTTGTGTACCATCACACTTGGTTTATATGGTGCTGATCCTGTCAAATTCTGGGTATTATGGAGCTGGGTAAACACTCTGCCAACTATAATATACCTCCATCCCCTAAATATTTACTCTTAAATGACCATTTATTTAGGACATGTTTTTAGTAGTTCAAAAGAGCAATTCTTCATGTGGAGCCAGAGGTCAGCAGTGTCAGCAGCACACTGGAAAGTTTTCAATGAGCAGAGTACATTGGCTTGAGCCCAAACCCAGACTTAAGGAATGAGTCCTTGGTAGAGTGGTGACTCCATGTGCCGAGGATCACATTCTCTGAACAAAAGGCATGGCCTATGTGTACTGCTTGCTTTGCTGCAGATAGATACAAAATATCACGTACATATCCACTGGCAGCACTTTTAAGTGTTGAGTAGAAAAACAGCAATTGCTCTGTAAAGTAAGCTACTCTTTTCTGAAACTATGTATAAATTTAAGCTTTCTTGTCTTATAGGTAATGATGGTAACAATCAACATGGCCTTTAGCTCGATGAAGAATATAGAGGTGTCTACTGGATCTGATGGCAATTTTCCTTGCTTTAATTGTTCTGTAAATGTAATGGCTGTCATGTGTAAGCAGAGAAAAGGGAAGCTAAAGGGAATGCTGTTTTCTTAATCCTCCTTCCTGGCTTCCATTTGCTTGGCTTTAATTTCTAGTTGGAAATGGTGAAGTCCTCGGTATGGTCTGAAAGCCAAAAACAAAGTTTACATGACCTACATAAATCACAGGTAAATTCCACTGCATGTGTGACTGCCTTAACTTCAGAAACAGGATTATCTTCTAGAGTTTGTAAACAACCAAAACTACTCGGTGACCTAAGTCAAGACAGCAGCAGCAAACTTGGCTTTCAAAGTATTAACAGATTTATAAAGCCTATCATTCATATCATATACTGATTTAATTAATGTTAAAATTGAAATTTCAGTAAACCTGCTACATTGTGATAGATGAAGTTCAAGTATGTTCTGCCCATTCTGCATGCTGTATAGATGTGTCCAGTCTGAGATATTAAGTACCTTCCTGATAGATTTTCTGAACGTGAACTTCCATAATAACTGTACATATATCAACAGGTAATGCAGGTTATTTCAACCCTTGGAAACAAGAATTTGAATCTAAAAGAGAACTCATGGACAATATATATTCATCCAAAAAAACTTGTTCGCAGTAATGTTGTGTTTCTGATTATTTTATTTTTTACGTAATTGCTAGGGTAAGTGTGAGACATGACTAAACATTATAGAGACAAGAAAGTCTAAAAACCATGGTTCCCATTGAGCACAGCGGTATTAAAGAAACCGTGTGGTCACTGTGAAAACACAAAGGAGAGGCAAGCCCAGTGGACATAAGCCTAGTTCCTGCATTTACTCTTGCCTGAGTTGTTCCAAAGTCAACCCCAAGGTACCAGTTTCAAGTGTTTAGTTAACCTAACTGGATATAATTCAAAATGTAATACCTGTGACAAATTATTTTTTTCCCTTAGAACAATGTCTTCATTTGTAAAATGTTATTAAAATGCCATCCTTATGGAAAGTTAGTAAACAACAACACAAAAAGGTGAGGTAGTATGGTGGTCAATACAGCAAGAAAGGATGCCTGCTGGCTATCCTCTGCTCCCATGTTTAGCTCTGTTTGGCTGATGATTCTATGAATAGTGATCAATGTTCAAGAATTATCTGATTTGGGAAGGCACTTACTTGCTTCTTGTTTTGGAGAAAAGTGATATTCTTTCCTGTAACTACACACAAGCTCCTGTCTTTTTCTCTCTGTCTATACAGCACCCCTGCACACAGGCACAGAGGCAGAATAGTAGATATTACTTAATAGAGAGAAACAATATTTCTAGGGATGAAAATCAAAGGTCTTGGGGAAGAAATACAATGGACATAGAGATCTCCATCTTAACCTCAAGTTAATCTGAAGGAAGTCAAGTACACTTCTGAGCCAGTCTCTGGAGAACACATACGTTCCTCTGACAGTAGTCTGTTAGGTACTATGTGATTGTGATAATGTGCTGTACTTTCATTCACATCTGGCAAGGACCTAGGGTGAGAAGTCCCAATATGGCAGAAGCACAGTAGAAACACATAATGAAACACTTGGTCACACTGCATGCTGTGGACCTCATAGACCCAGAGCTGATCTGTTAGGAGAAAATGAGAGATATTTTAAACAAAAATGTTCACAGTTCTGAATTATTATTAATTATGTTTTTTTCATGCTAAGGACATGAACAAAAATCTGCAGCATGGATTATCTTTAAAATGTTCCAAAACCTGGGCAAACAAGGAAACAGCTAGCAAGGGTCTTATGAATATGTGCTCCCTTATGGAAAATTCTCAACACTCCTAGATCTACCCTAACAAGGAGATGTTTCACACCATGTCACTGAAGGCAAGTAACTTATCATCTGTCAGCAAAGATTTTCCTCTTCTGAAAACAGAACATAACGAAGGCAACAAAACCTCTTCACAACATCATGGAAGAATACTGGATTTTAAGAATTGTATTCTTCTAAAGTTACCTTCCAGCAGAGTGGTACAATTATTTGAACAAACAGAGCCAGAGAGAGGGGTGATATTGTTCCTTAGATTTGAACTAATTTTGAGAAAAGACTTAAATTTTTATGTGTCTGCAAATGCTTCTGGATGACAAAATGTGATGAATAAGGAAGAGTTTTTTTCATTTTGAAAGGCATTAAGAGAGCTTCTGAGTTTATACAATAATACTTGAATGAAATAGTTTGGAGAAAAAAGAGCTGAAAACTTAAAATGTTTTAATTCTACCTGCTACTAGTTAGTTCAGATGCTGATGTTCTGACATGGCATTGACGAATACCTGGTTGAAGGATAATTCTACAAAGAATGCATATGCTCCAAAATGAAGACCATCAGAGCTCTCTGCAAATCTCATGGTTCATGTGGTTTCTCTTTCTTGTTTTCCTAAAGTCTGCTTTAATACCATCTGATGATCAAGTTCCTGTACATTTCCTTTAACTACCCCTTCTGAGGTATTCTTCCAAACTGGTATTTTCTCCTCTCAGTGAGTTCAGTTCTGGACTTTTCGCCTAAAGAAGGTCATAAGAATGATTTTAAATTTTCTGGATGAGAATGTACCAGGTGACGTTTCCTGAGATGCTGTGAACAAAAACTTATTCACCCAAACAGATCTTTGGTGACAAACAGAAGGCGTCCTCCACATCGAGCTTGGTGAACTAGTCAGTTGATAGGAGTTATTTACAGGAGTACAGCTGAGGGGTTACTCACCAGAGCATAGTGGATTCGAAGACGTCTATATTAGTGAATATCCTGCTCCAACAGGATCCTGCATATCCAGGAGAACAAAACCAGCTGAGAGAGTCTCTGCTACCCCGGGCCTGGCTAATGTTTCCATAACTTTTGGAGGAGGTTTTTGAATCTTGTGAGATTCAAAAACTTCTAAAGACCTGTATAACTTTTGTTTGCTTTGGGAACCTTCTAAGTTTTATTTAGATTAAATTCAGAGGCAAAAGCCACACACACAGAAAGAAAGCTGTATGGTCGCTATTTTGTGGTGGCTAATCTGGGTTGTTTTGTCATCTTGATTGGTTTGAAAAATAACCTGGGAGATTGGGACGGCTTATTTTTGAGTGTGCTTGTAAAGATGTTTTTAGTTTGGTTAACTAGAATAGGAAAAACCTATGGTAAATGTGTGTAATGCTAGCCAAAAGGCAGAGGCGGGGGTTAGAAGAAATAAAATGAGAAGAAAGTATTCTACTGTTGCATCATCTCTGCTTCCTGGCCACCGTGAAATGAACTGCTTTGCTTCATCACACTGTCCCGTACAGATGCAAACCTCTGAAACCGTGAGACAAAATAAATCCTTCTTCCCTCTAGATATTTATCATAGTGATAAGTCAACCAAGAAAGAAAATTGTACCAAAGAAATGGTTCAGTGTTATGACTATCTGACCATGTGATTGAGTAGCCTCCTTTGAAGGAAAAATAGAAAAATCTTGAAAAAAATAGAGACCAGAGATAGACCAGAATGGCATAATCAGAGCTTCAAAGGTAAAGGAAATTTAGGACTTAAGAATTCTAAAGAGAAAAACTGACAGGATAAATTGTGCTTCTCAGATTTCACATGGAAACTGGTCCTGTGTTGGGAACCTGACTAGAGAGTATTTGTGGTACATTGCAATCAGGAGATTCTTTACATTGTTCCTTGAATGCCCTAAAACTCTGCAGGAGGCTGGGTTTAAAAGTGACAGGCTACATAATCTGGCAGAGGAAACCTCAAGGAAGTTCAAACTAGGACCAAAAACAGTTTTACACTTTTTTTTTTTTTACATTTTTACATTTATAATTTTTATTGCCCAAATCTGGATTTAGTTTTCTTATCTCAACTCAGATATATCCAGATAATCTTACCTGTCAGCCTGAAGAGCTTTGATGAGTATATGCCTCACATCCAGACAAGGGGGACAATGAGCAACCTGAAATAAAAGAGATGGGGGATATCAGGGTGCTCTCTTAGTTCTGCATGACCTCCCCTTTCTCCTCCACTCCCTAGAGCATCCATGCTCTCATTGTAACTTGGAACCATAGGATCAGCTACTTAAATCCTAAAAAAAAAGAGGTTTCCTGCCCAAACATTCTTCTAAATTTTGCTAGGGATAGATACACAGTGAAGGTGTAAAATCTAATTTGTTTCTGTAAAACGCCAACCACAGCTCCTCAGTGGGCCATTTTAATAGACTTGTATATGTCAGCCAAGGAACGTGGTCTATTTTAGAACCATGGCAGTACCACCATGCATATTATTAGCTAATAATTTATTATTTTCCCTAAACAGAAGCAGCACTCTGTAAACATGTCACCTGGTTAAATATTTCATTTAATAAATAAAACCTCCCTACAAGGTATCACTCTCGCCTAGGTCTGACATCTAAGCAATTGTCTTCTGAACGCCATTCATACCCTGCCTAATTTTTTGTTTTAAATAACTATTCAATTCTTAATATATTGCTTACTGGGTATATTTGTTAGTCCAAGATTTTTTTCTTGAGAGGGAGGATTTCACCCTGTGTGATAGAACTTCACTATCTATTCACAATGAACAAAATTTAATTATTATAAATGTAAGTTGACTCTGAAATTTAGAATCTTTTAATTTTTGAAATACATAAATTAAAAAAAACATATAGCTTAGAAGAAATATTTTTGTGAAACTCATGTTGATAACATGCCTTGGATCCAGAATATACATAATTTCTTCTAATACACTTTAAAAAGAAAAAAAATCAAGAAAATCATCAAAAGGTTTGAAAACGGATGATACAAAATATTTGAGTAGCTGATGTGCACATGAAAAGATGCTAAAACCACTACTAAACACAAATGCAAATGCAAACGAAAGCCACAGTTCATCATTACTGGAAAATCTCACATTTAAACAACCAACAGAGGAAATGCTTGTTGTTAGAGAGAAATTTGGATTTCTGGAACCTTTGTTCATGATTGATGTGGATACTGAATAGTACAACTTTCACTGAAACATCTCTGCAATTTCTCCAACTGTTAAACACAGTTTACCATAAAACTGAAGTATTCCATTCCTGGGTATCTCTAAGGAGAGGCAAGCAGATAGATCACGGTGTCTTGAACACGAATGTTAAGAGGCTTCTTCCTGCTGCACCAAACTATAAACAACCCAAAGGTCTGTCAGCAGGTGAATGGATAAAGTGAATGTGATATTTAATCCAGGAAGGAATGTTAGTTGGGGGGTGGGGGAGAAGAAACTAGTGACTCATGGATTTGGAAAAATGCATTTATTTGTCAACTTCAATGAATCCTGAATTTTATGTAGGTACAATGCTTCTGTGACATATGCATTTGCATCTTAGTGAGATTGAAATTTATACAATTTAAAGTAAAGAGAAAAAAGATTTTTCTGAATAGGTTGTTACTTGAGCTTTAAAAATTGTCCAAAAAAGAACACTGTGAAATAAATGACCCACTATAGCTTTAGCGTTCCAAGATTCTTCAGCTGCTACGTCAACCAGGAAGCCAGCACTGGGGCTGTATCTAGGTCAAGTGATTTTACAAACTGTGGGAGAACAAATCTCATAATTCAAAGCCTTTGCTTAATAAAACATGCCTAGATGTTGATTTTGAATCCTACCACCTCACTAGTCTTCAATTCCACTTAACTTCAACAATCACTTTTGTTCTGAAACAGACAGTTTGGTATGTCTAACTTTCCCTACCAGCATGACACCAGGAAACTGTAACCTTTTATTATTAGCTAACTTCTAAATCCAAAGCTCTCTGAAGTATAGTAGGAAAAATGATCTATCTGTAGCGATCCAACAAAATCCTCTGAAATTAAAAAAAAAAACAACACTATTCAAGTGAGATCAAAATTACACCTATAAAATTTCTTATGCAAGTGAGAGTCCAGTACAGAAAAGATTTCTGCTACTCACCCTGTTCTTCACAGCTGAAAAAACTTCCTCCTTCCCATCATATTATATGGCTAATATATAATGTGAAAAGATTGAATAGTGATTATAGGTGAAGTTTGGGGACATTCGTATGTGTGAGTGATAGAAATGCAAACTTGTCCAATCATTTAAGATATTAAGGTACTGTATTGGTTTAAAAAAGACTGGTCCCCATAGGCTCTAGTTTGAACACTTAGTCTCCAATTGGTGGAACCCCTTAAGAGGTATGGCATTGTTGGAGGACTTATGACACTGGGGGTGTGCTTTGAGGTTTCAAAAGACTCTTGAAGTTCCCAGTGTGCTCTTTTTGCCTTCTACTTGGGTTGAGACATGAGCTCTCAGCGGTTCCCGCTCCATTGTTATGAATTCGAACCCTATGCAATCCTATGTGTAATTAAATGCTTTCTTTTGTCAGTTCCTTGGTAATGTGTCTTGTCACATCAATAGAAAGTAACTAATCTTGGCCCATAGTCCCAAAGTACTTTACAGCTACATATCTAATCAAAAGAAGAGAGAAATAAACCCACATGGTATCTTGAAAATAATGTTTGAAAGCCTTCTTCAGACTGCAAAACCGAGGACCAGCCAAATGACCTTCAAGAAATAGTGCACACATTCATGAACTGAGGCTTGACCAGATGGTTGCACCTACAAATAGCAAACACAGAACAGAAAATCAGTGCCTAATTTTATTCCTCCAGGGTAAATACTGCCTTAGTTCCTTATTTGAATAATTTATGCAAGCATAGAAAAGCAGTATTATTGTTCACTATATAAATATTCCATATGGTAACAAACTAGAATAAGAGTGTTCTCAATATCATATAGTATTAGGTAACTTAAGAAAATCAATAATAAAAATGAGTAAGGAAAGAGAAAGAGTAAACTGGGTAAGGCTCAGCAAGGAGAAGAGACAGAAAGACTACAGTTCAAAGTTTCAAACAACAGCTAAGTATTTGACTTGGAAAGACTTTGGAAATTAGAATCTTTTCATTGTAATCTAAACACACAAAAAAAAAAATCAGGAAGAAGAGATAACTTTGTAATTCTGTCTTTTAATCTATCATAAATTTCTTTTTATAAATTTAAACAATTTCTTAAGAAATAAAATACAAGTTGGTAAACTCTGACTGTTTTAGCCAGAAATTATTGTGTTAAATTTACTTTCTAGAGTAAATCTTCATTAGGTATTTCTTTAACTTTCCTATTTAAAGAAAATATAAAAATAAATATAAATACATCAAACCCCACCCAATTTTTGTCAGTAACTTCTAAATATATTTCTTCTCCCAGGTTCCCTCAGCTAATGTTACTGGTTTTCCACAATACATAACCTGAGATGACTGCTTCTCTATTTAACTACTTTAGATAGTTTCGTGTTGAAGGAAACAATGTGACTCAGGACATGTTGAGGGTGAGTCTCCATTAGGCAGCCATGCTTATTCCAAGTCCATATCAGAACCAAGGGACCAAAGCCGACACAATCCAGGTGAGTGTGAACATTTACTGGCAAAAGCTGGCACTCACTGCTTGAGAATTTGGCCACTTCCTGGCTCCTTGTGTCCCTTTCCCCAGATTTCCTCCTTCGCTTCTCATTTTTTTTTCTCTGCTTATTTGTTGATTTCCTGATCCATATTCAGTTCAACTCTAGTAACATAAAAACCCAAAGTTTATTCCTTTTTATCATAGCCATGGTACACAAACTTTAGATTTTATATCAGTCACAAGGTTACTCATTTTGAAAGATGGATTCCTAAGTCCCACAAATATAAAGTTATATACTTCAGTAGATCTGGGTTGGAGAAAAAATATTTTCATTTTAAATTGGAACTCTAGTTATTTTGAGCCAAAAGTCAATGAACTAGACTTTTGGCCTTTTATTTTGAAGGCTAGCAGTATGGCGGTCCAGATATATAAATATTCTTGGTATCTCAAGAACTAGTAGTATGCAACTGACTTTTCTTAGAAAATAAATTTGAGGAAGAAAAGGATGTAGGTAGAAAAATGTAAGGAAATAACTGTCAGAGTCATTAAACAAGGGTGATTAAGACTAGAATGAAGTGATTACAGGAGTGGAGAGCAGATAAATTCTTGAAATTAAAACAGAAAAAAAATCTGTGTGCTATATTAAATGGGGAACTATGGACAAAAGAGAAAGTAGAAATTCTAATTCAACATTTAAGAGTAAAGTGCCATGCTTTTCTTATAGATTAAGAATAAAGAATTAAATTCAATCTAATTATAAGGCCAAATTGGAATATGTTTATTAATGTAGCAAAAATTGTTCAGAAATATGAGTAATAAATGTGATGTGATAAAAGTAAAAAAAAAGAAAGAAAAAACTTTGCATGTAGTATAACCCTACTTTTGCTAACATACATATACATATGTATGTGTGTATGTGTGTGTGTGTGTATATATATATAATGTGTGTATACATACACATACATATATATAAATTTGTATATATCGATATATATATTTAAAGAAGAATTTTAAATCAGTTAAGTATAACCTATTTATCATGGGTTATCTCTGCTTTCTTTTGAAAATATTTTCTATATTGTTGGTCTTTCTTGAATTGACATGTTCAGTTGGCCCCCGCTATCTTTGCAACCTTTGCAATGTCTGTAGATGCTCAAGTCTTATGTATAAAATGGCTTAGAACCTATATATATCCTCTTGTATACTTTTAGGCATTTATAAATTACAAAGAATACCCATTGTGCTTTAATGCTATGTAAGTAATTGCTGTGTTTTATCTGGAATGCTGACAATAAGAAGTGTTTGTATGTCTAAAAATCAATAAGTAAAATAAGACACAGAGAATAAATTCTTAATAAGATCTCAGCATAGGTAAGAGAGTAAGAGAGGAGAAGGCATATGTCAGAGTAATATATTGAAACCAAATGGAGAGGACATTTATAGGGAAGGGATATTAAATGAAACCACATAAGCAGCTACACCATAGTAACAATAACAAACAATATAAATGCAATAAATTGTCATTATAGAATATCCACACATTGCAAAAAAAGATGCTGACATCATCCACCATGCTGCCAACAAATCCGTCCCTCTAGAAGATGAATATATTTTTATTCCCAAATGAAAAATGTCCTGCAGCTTATTAGTACCTTCAAGCTAAAGCTCAAATTGTAACCATGACTGTAGTAACCGGACCCCTGGACGCTGGCTTGAAACACAAAGCATCCCACCTTTAAAAAGATCCATTTCTGCTCTGGTATTAATGGACAGAGTATGGACAAGGTCAGATAGCCCGAAGCTGCTCAGTTCTGAGAAACTGCCCTTCCAACTAACACAACCCTATTGCTTCCTCATTCCACGTTTTCACCCTTTACACAGGAAGCCCTAGAGAAATCTCACAGTATTTCCTTATTGCTCTGAGGCCCATGACACTAAGATTTCTTAATTCACTGGATAGACCAGTTCACCTGAATTACCTCAGATACCTGCTTACGCATCCCCAGCTCTTCTCCCCACTTCAAAAATTGTACTATGTGTTCAATAAATCGAAGGCCTGACTGGACAGATAGTCTGCCTTTCACTCCTCGCGCCGCTGCCCATATCCCATTCCCACACCTTCTCCTGGGGTTTCGGTTGAAGATCCCGCGGGCCGGGATACATGACATAGATGATCTTTATACTTTTTTTTTACAGAACTGATTTTCTAGGACTACACACCATTTTTAAGTTTTCAGATTAACTTAAAATCTCTCAGAAAAATGTCACTATTTAATATATCTGGCATATTGTTACGAGAGGTTGTTCCTGGGCTTACATTTTTTTGCTCTGGCTCAGAATTTATGCCATTCAAATGGGCATCTTCACAGGACATTTGTTGGGAATCACCAGGAGTAATTATTAAAGACTGAATCTTACTCACAAAGACTTTGCTAATGGAGGCAGGGGAGCTGAGCACACAGTTGAAGGTCAAGCTGAAGAATGAACGTTTCACTGGAGATTTGGAAAGATGTGTCTTCCCAAGATCCTAGAAAGACAAAGGCATGTTCGGAGCTATGCACAAGTCCCTGTCTATGTAACATGTTGAAGAAAGACACAAAAACACTGTAGTGTCTCTCTTGTGGGTAACTTGGGGAATTCTGCCTTCATTGTCAGCCTGGAGGAAACAGCTCAAAATGTACAATGGATCCTTAAAAAAATTCCAAGTTGACTCTTCCTCAGAAACTATGAGCCAGGAGCTAATAGAGTTGCATTTCAAACTACTGATTAAAAAAAAAAAACAAAAACAAAAACTACAAATCAACAATTCTGAGTATCCACCCACATTATATGTAAAAAGGAAAAATTGAAGTTGACAGTAAGATACTATCAGACAAATAAAAGTGAATAGAATTTATCTCCATTGAACTTGCTCTGCATTAAATACCACAGCATGTCCTTCAGACTTATCTGAAAAAAAAAATATGGACTGTAATTAAATCTACATGAAGATGGCACAAACTTAGTAAGTATAGATCTGTAGGTAAATGCAAATTACAAGGAAAGATATATATTTTTAACTGTTTTTGCCTACACCGTTGAAATATAGCTGTAGGAAACAATAGTTAGCAGGCTATGGCTATTGGCTTATCATGGATGAAGATATAATTTCTATGATATTATCAAGGTAAACAGGGCATAAGAATGGGACAAATTTTCTCATATTGGTTTTCTGAAATTTTTGTAGTAGTAAAGATGCAGTGTTCATGAATAAATTTCTTAATACATCATTAATATAAATTTATGATAAAAAATGAAGTAGATTAAGTCCTTTAGCATAGCTAAGAAAATAACTTATAGAAAGAAATGACCTTGTTAAAGAAAGAGAAAGATATTAAAACAATACCCAAACCTTCTTAATAAAACAGGAGAGGAATCAGAGAAAACAGAAGCATTTATATGTTTACTTTAAACAAATAAAGCTCAAGAAAATTACAGATAAATTTAATTTTTTGGAATGATCAAGAAACTTGTTAAATCTTTATCTGGGGAAAAAAACAAGATAAAAGGGAGATGGCTCTTGGAAGAAAAGAAGGGATTTCTTTGTGGAATTTTTAGGACTAAGAAAACACTAGAAGGAAATGCTATTAGTGTCTACATCCAAATGAAATGGAACAACTCATACCCCCAGAGAAACAAATGATCAAAGCTGGCTTCAAGAGAAATATAAAGCCTGCCTATATTTGGAAGACAGATGTGATTGAATTAGCATTCAACAATTTTTCTATAAAGGAATACTTATAACTTTCCAGGCCTATATGGCTTTGCAATTCTATCAACTACTTGAAAAACTAGTGGAATAATTCAGACTCATGCACAAAATCAAAAAGAAGGAGCATGTTTAAATTAGGTTATTGCTATCAGTATTAGCGTGATATAAAAAATAAAAAACAAGAAAGGAAAATACAGAATAATATTCCTCAATAAAAGGCAGTACCTTGGCTTCAGATGGAGCTCAACTGTTGTGTACCTCCTTGGATAAAATTCCTGTCTTCCTCTCTTTTCCCCCATCCCACACACACTGAAAACTAGGAAATGATAGAAACACAACTCCAGACAAACAATTAAAGATTATATTACAAGTAAGATTTATTGTAGGAAATTGCCATCACCATAATACATTAAAATTTATTAGTACCCTACATCAGCAAAATAAAGACATCATGTGAGCAAATGTATCATTTCAAAAAGAGCACGTTAAAAAATAAAACTCCCATATACAATAAGAAACATTAAGTAAATAAAACATGTTGTAACCTAATCCTATAAAGGATTCTCCATGAAATATTCATGCTTGGGTCCATGAGGTGACTCAGGAGGTGAAAGTGCTTTCCATCAACCAAGGCGACCTAAGATCAGTTCCTGGGACACACACGGTGGAAAGAGAAAACTGACTTATGCAAACTGTCCTCTGGTCTCCACACATGCAGCCCTGAGTGTGTGTGTGCACATACATGTACATACAATAACTAAATACAACAAGTACAAAGATACTGTCTTTAAAAAAAGAATGGTTCCTTTGTCCTTAACATAAAACAAGACAAAGTTATACATTTTTATCACCTCGTAATAGAGATTTGACAGGAAGAAACTTCAAGACTAGAAATAATGAGGAAAAATAAAATTAGATGTAACAGACATATGATGGTATTGACATCTTTTCAAGAATGGATTTTACATTGTATTTAATTTGTGTTCTCTCTCTCTCTCTCTATCTGTGTTTGTATATGTCTGTGTTTCAACAAAGTATCAAGAGGGCAATAAGAAGGAAGGAAGATCTTAAAGGATGGGAAATTAAGTACCAGCAGGGTGGAGAATAATGGAATTTACATTTCATGTAAACAGAGCAAGGCACTATTCAGCAAGAGGAAAGGGACAGGCAAGAGCAGGTAGTGGGCATGGGGAAGACAGTTGGGACAAACGGGAAATAAGAACAAGGTACAATGTGGACGATGTATGGAAATACACTAATGAAACAGTTACCTTATATGCTAATTCAAATAGCATTCACTTTAAATACAATTGTTAAAGAACTCTTGCTTTGAGGTCCTGGTTCTCTGCTCTACTTCCTCTTGGTCAGAGTATGACCCAGTGACCGGGGATAGTGTCACCCTACCAGGGATTTGAATTGGAAAGCTGTTTAGTTTCAGTGTCGGGTCGTCTCTGTGAAGAAATTCTCAGCAATTACAAAACTTCCTAAGAAGGTACTAAAAATGAATTTTCATGGCCAGATCAACTTTAATAAGCATTCAAAAGTAATTTAAAGTTTAATAACCGCACTAGAGGAAATCAACACTTTTTTTTCCCCTCAAATCAAAATATTGCCGAATTTTGCCAGCTAGAGAAGTTATCAAAATGGGGAAGGGACCAAAATGTTATAGAGGCTTTTTGTACAATTAGCTAGCAAAACATGGTTATTTTTATGAATTTTATGATTTTTTTTAGTATTTGTTTGTTTTGAATAAATTTGTTTTCATATTTTTATTCTAAATGAAACACTTTTGTACTTATCTTGGCACTCACGATTGTATGTCTCTTTTCCTTTATTTAAACAAATCAAATAGCAAGAGCTTTAACCTCTTAAATTATAAGTTTGTCCTCAACTAGCATACGAGAAGTATTCAGTAACATGAGCTATTTTACTGCATAAATTATTCATTAATATTTTTATACTACGTATCTAGGTCAGTCTACTGTGTTTCCGGATGTTACATATACAAGAATAGTCTCAAAGTTCTATTTTCAAAATTGAATGCTTCATGATATCATGTTGCTTTCAGAAAATCATTTGACGTTCATGTCAAAGATGAAGTATCCTCACTGGGAGCTCTAAAATCAAAAGAGAAAGCTCAGCATTCTCCATCTGGGTAGGATGCACAAGGCAGATCAGTGTACCAACATTATCTTTTTCTGGCTAATATTCTACATATGTCTCTGTTTCCAAATTTGAAATGTCTTGCAATATAGTTATGAAATGATATGTAAATAATATGGTCTGATGAATGGCTGTTTGAAAAACCCATTAAATAAGCTAAATAACTAAAAGAATATTCTTGTATCAATTTACCTATTTTGTAAACTTTGCAATTGTTGTTTTTTTTATTTCTAGGAAAAAAGAACTGTGATCTTTTTGGACCTGAGCTATATATATGCACTCCCTCAAAATACTTTATTGGAATAGATAAAATAGGTTTCTATTTCTTTTCTCTCTGTTTCTTCTTGGGTCTGCCTGTCATCATTTATTCTAATCATTAGTATTGCATTTACCTTAATGACAAACTTACATATAGTTATTTTTCATTATGAAAAATGAATGTAAAATAGTAAAAGGAATATTCCTTTTAATAATGTGGTAATGCACGCCTTTAATCCTAGCACTTGGGAGGCAGATTCAGGCAGATCCCTGTGAGTTAGAGGCCAGCCTGGTCTACAGAGTGAGTTCCAGGACAGCCAGAGTTACAACAGAGAAACCCTGTCTCAAAAAATTAGTAAAAAGAAGCATTCTTACAATGGGATACCTCTTCTGCCCTAGTATTGTATAGTACAGTGAGAGGTAACAGGAGAGTCATGGAGGGAACTAGTATTCAAATTTTACAGAGAAAGAGAGAAAGAGAGAGAGAGAATCATTGCTTTTGTTGTTTTATATTTATCACTCAAAGTATAAGAATTACCATAGAAAAATGGTTTCTGTATTCTGTAAAATAGAAATTTTAATATATCATAATAAATTAATATGCCTTAATCAATAGGGAGCTTCAAATGTAGGTTTGGTTATGTTGAAAAAACAAACGAAAACAAAGTAATCAAAACCATGAATTTAAACATAAGTGTTTTGAAATTATTCAGCTGGAGAAATAACAACAACAAAAAGAATTCAAAAGTAAAAGAATATAGGAGCTATGGAGTACGACCTCAAAATAACATTCATGTAACTGTACAGAATTTCTACCGAGACATTCATCCTTAACCTGAGAATTATGGGATTTGGATGGTCAATAGCTTAGTTAGTCTTCGTGTACAAAAGCTGAATCTTAATACATTGTACTAGCTTTCCAAAATTTGGTTTGATACTTTTTCATTAAAAAAATTTAAAGTTGCAAAAATTTCTGCCTAAAATAATTCCCTGAAATAGAGGTTGGAGACCAGATTTAGCTGCTAGGAAAGAATGCTTCCTATTGCCAATGGAAACAGAAATGGTTATTCAAAAAACAAAAAGCTGATACTTGCAAATGCTCCTAAATTGTACAACTGAATGTACCCAAGCAAACCTCCAAATTCTGAATGGATTGTGAAATGAAGTTTGTGTTCAATTAATGCAGAATGGGTATTATTCTTAGGGATAAACGGTTCAGCAATCTTTTCATTAGAAAACTTATTTCCGCCATTCTTAAGTTGTGTGAAAACTTCCAACTTCTCTTTGAAATATACCCTTAGGTGTTGAGAGATTTGAATAATACTTTTTTTTTAAAAAAAGAGAGAGATTATGCTCCTGAATGAGTATCAGGATCCATATTCTGCTGGAATAGAAAAGGAACGTGTTGCCACTTTTGGCAAAGACAGAACACATACTTCCACTACCCAGTCCCAGGGTAGAAGTCCCAGGGCTGGAGAGCTGTGATGCTGTAAACTAGTAAGAAGGATGTGTGTGCTCTCTGTCCTTGGTTCCTAATACAGAGCTTCTAATTCCTTGTAATTTTTTGGGCACTAGGAAATTTTTTGTCTTTCATTCTTGATGGGTTTGAGATCAGAGCAGTTACCAATAGGATCACTGACTGGTGAAAATTCTGCAACTACTCTATCTTCCTCCAGATAGTAGGCTGGTGATGGATTTGTACTTCATCGTGTTAGTGTGATAACACTGCCACGAAAATCCTTGAACAGATGGTAATAGAATTGCCATGTTGTTGGGCATACGACAATCCTTGGAAATAGCATGGTCACCCATAGAAGACATAGCTCCTTCCCACAGTCCTGCCCAATGCTTCTCTTCATCTGGATATTCATCTTCATCTTCTATAATAAACGTAAAGTGCTCTAAGTGCTGGTAGCAAAGTAATAGAACTCAAGGAGGGGATGTGGGAATATTTAACTTGTGTCTGGGGTTAGAACTTGTGTATCGAAGACATTAAAAAGGTGGGGTCTACCTCTAATTCCAGGTAAGTGTTGTCAGTAAATTAAAGTGTAGATACTCCCTGGTCAATGTGTATTGGGAGGTTGTTATGTAATAGAAAATCCCATACACATCAGGTTTGCCAGATATTTTATTATTATTTTTAAAATACTTTGGGTTTTTTTGAGATTGAAATATAATTACGTGTGTAATTCCCCCTTCCCTTTCTTCCTTTCCTCCTTTCAACTTCTTCCATCTCCTCCTCATTCAGTCTCTCAAATTCATGGCCTCTTGTTCATATATATATATATATATATATCTCCTTCTCTGTTCACACCATATTACCTGTACACATATAGTCTCAGAGCTGACCACTCGATATTGAATAACCAATTCCTGAGTACTTTCCTGCGGAAAATAAGTTCTGCTCTCAGCATTACCCAGTTGCCTGTAGTTCTCTGTCTATACTTGAGAGAGAACGAGAGAATGTGTTTGTTTCATGCAGGAAGAAAGGGGTAGAAAGTGTTCCCCTATTTCTCAAATTGCCCTATCATAGGGAAAAGTCCAACTGCGAGCACAGGAAATGAAAGTGTACCCAGGATTCTGAACCAAGAGACAGCTGGTCTGTTGTTATTAGGGTGCAGGCAAGAATGTTCTTTGTTTACCGCATATCAAACAAATTCAGGTCCCACTTTTGCTGTCATGCCACTCTGGAGCAGACTGTTTATTTTCCTTTCTTTTATCTTCTTTTCTTCTCTCTTTCTTCTTTTCTTTCTCACTAGTGGAAGGACAGTAGTATCAAGAATGTCCCTTCCAAAACTTAAAGGCACAGAGCTCACTAAGATAGAAACTGGAGCAGGAAACTTACAAATCCTGTCTGTCCCCAACACCAGTCCTAGTACAAACAACTACTTGAAGGACAAAATGGAAGACTTTTGTGTGGTTCAGACAGCAAAGGGTAGAACAGGGACATTGAAAAACATGTGTTAACACTGGGTGGCTTCAGTTCACCACCAGAAGAATTTTCAGCCTGTGGGTCACCCATGGTGACTAAATCAACAAAAATGCCATTCCCAGTTCAACTTCAGACTGGATTAACAATAAAAACTAAAATCTTGTCTTTGATAAACACTCTTTGGAAAATGAAAGAACAAGCCACAGACTGGGAGAAAATATTTTCTTACCATATATCTGATAATGGACATGTTTTCAGACTATATGTAGGACTATTATGTTATAAGACGCCAAAGACAATTTGTTGATAAAAATGGGCCACAAACACAGATACTTTATCAATAAACACTACTAATACAAGCACTGGAAGTGACATGAATTGACGTGCAGAATTAGGGCAAGGAAAGAACTGAGCATTGTAGAAAAGGCAATGTAGAGTCACAGAGAGATCCATGACTCTCAGAGTCTGACCCAAAATGGACCGCAGAGAACTTTTGAGGATGATGGGTATACTTTTTTTTTAACCTTGTCATAATAGTTTCCATGATGGGTGCCTTTAAATTTAAAGAGAGTGAATATTATTAAATGTGAACTGTATTTTTTTTACCTCGTGTGTGGTATTAAATCCAAAGACTTGTGCATAAGCCTAGGAAAGGCTCTAGTCTCTTTAAAGGCAATGGAGGGATTAAACTGAACGTTTAAGTAACTATAAGCAAAAACAGTGAATACTTCATGGACTGCCATATTTGAAGATCCCAAATTCTGTATATAGGCACCCAATGTCCCCATATTATAAACTCTTATCTCTAGTGGAAATACATTACAATCATTATCACTGCATTGATGAGAGTCAGTGTGTGCAGCTTATAAAAAGTAAAATCTTGAGACTGATTACCAAAAGGGCTCACGCATGTTGGTATCAAATTGGATAGGTCAGGACAGCAGAGGCAACTGGATTTTTTAGTAATAGACTGAGACCGGAGGTCTGTGGCTTCTGAGACTACAGTGAGGATAAGGGAAATGCAATCAGTAAACGCTGTTTCCAGAAAAACCAGAAGCAGACAAGGGTTCACACCTAAGCTGCCACCAGTAATTAGAGCTGACTGCAAAACCAAACGAAGGATTGTTCAAAATGTGAAGTTGCTGGCAGTGTTTGCTCCTGTTTTCTCCAATCTCAATACAACTCCTCACAGCTACTTGATAGAGAAGAGTGGCTTGTGCCTCTGTTCAGCATGCACTTTTCTGGTTGATAGGATCTAACTGAAATCCTACCGGCAGGCTGAATTCCCATCTTTCAACTTCGGCTACACACAGGTGTGTCTGGTGACAGTGCTAGAGACCATCTTGATGCCCCTGATCCCGGCTGCTGAGGAGGCCATGTCTACTTCTGTGATCTCCACTACCACGATAATCCATGTTGATGTCTGTGGTCCATGCTGCCGGGGAGGCCATCTTGATATCTGCGATCCACCTGCCTTTGAAGACCTTGTCTATGTTGGTGATCTGTGCTCCTGCTGGAAACCAGGCTGATGTCCGTGATTAGTGAACCGTGCTTCCACCGGAATCCCTGTGGATGTATGTGATCTGGAATGCCACCAAAAGCCATGTCGATGCCCAGGAGCGGTGCGTGCTCTCACCGAAGTCATGTTGATGTCAGTGATACTCACTACCACTGAAAACCATGCTGAGGTCAGAGATCCATTCCGCTGCTATCAGCAACGAGCAGGAGAGCATCTATAGCACATTCATAGCTGAGAATAAGAGACATTGAGGGCTTCTGTGCCAACTCCCCCGCACCCTCCCCGCAAAAACAAGGGGAGGGGCATACAGATGCTGAGATGTATGTAGCTCTTCACAGTTGATGCCTTCTTGTACGGGGTCGGGCTAAATAGGAGTCAATATTCTACCAACAGGGAATCTGAACACACCCCAAGGAGAATACAGAACCACGTAATGGACCTTTTATTTATTTATTTATTTATTTATTTATTTGTTTGTTTATTTATTTATTTATTTATTGGGGGCTAGGAGTAGAAGGGCAGACATGGGAGGAATAAGAAGCGGGATACATTGTATGAATTTCTCAACTAATTAATAAAAATAATATAAAACCTGAAAAAAAAACAAACAAATATTAACATGGTTTTGAGAATTTCAACAGCATCTGCTTCCTTAACATTTAGCCCAAACGAAGTTTCTATGTGGTCTGTGAAGTAGATGTTAACTTTGGAAGTTAAAAAAAAAAAGTCTTTCTAGTTTCCAAAAAGTTGACCAGACCTGGCAGTTTAGATCAAAATGTCTGGAATTTTAATACAATTTAACCAGGATGTCAAATATAAGCTTATCTGAGCCACAGCAATAGAAATAAGACTTCAAACCTGGGCCAGGCTCTGGGATAAAGAGATGTGTGCCTCAGTTTACTTGACTACATATTTACCAAAGGATGTCAGACTTACCCTCTCCATTCACTAACACAGATGGCCAGATATGTGTTTTGACAAAGTTCTCCTGAGATATTAACTGGGAATTGAATCAAACTCTCAGTAATGGTTACATATTATCTTAAAATATGTTTTCCCACATGATTGCACAGTATCCATACTTTGTTAGTTCTGAATATAGAACAAAATTATATGTTATCTTAGACTCAGAACAGGGAGAATTGAGTAGTTCTGATGTGGTGGCATGTGTCTTGCTCTGTAAGAGCTAATAACAAATGCTAGAATGCACTCCTAAGACATGCAATTCTTCTCTGTGGTTTTTTTTTTTAATGCATTGATTCCATTATCATTAGTGTCTTTAAACACAGAAAAGCTGGGATTAACAGAGAGATTCAGTCTCTCAAAAGAATCTCCCTGAGATTCTTTCTCAGGGAAATATGGCAGAGTAACTGTCATCTCAAATGTTTCTTACTTGATACAATTGTATTTAAAAGATGTGAATGGTAAGTGGCTTTTGATGTGAGAAACTAGGCAGTCTGACTCCAGATATTGTATTAAAGACCGGTTCTAAAATCAGTTAGATGATCGATCTAAGATCAATTTTGAGTTTTTGAAGACTGATGAATCATTATAAAGCCATGTTTGTGATTTCTCCTTGAATTTATTTCCAAACAATGAGGATAAGACAAAAAAAATCCAACCTTTAGATAACATGTTGCTAGCAAATTCAGTCTTGGAAATTTCTGAGAGAACTATAAACACTGAGGGGTGGGGAAATATGGCAGAGTAACTGTCATCTCAAATATTTCTTACCCGATTGCTGAAAATATATTGTGAGCGGATGGAATACTCAAGGCATGTGGAGAGAATACTTGATACAATTGTATTTAAAAGATGTGAATGGTAAGGCCTGCATTCAGGCGAAGGATCCATCTTGACCTCAAGCCAGTAACGCATAAATACCAGAAACAACGAATTATAATGCTTACAGCAATAAAGAGGAAGACTGTATAGAGAATACTCTGAAAATATGCAAGACTTATATATCAAGTCAACCTTTCCGTAGATATAAATCACATATACGAGTTTAGAAAACAAGATTGACAGAATGGAATTTAGAAAAATGCATCCCCACAAGCGCTATCTACATGAAAATCACGTGACATAGAAGTGGGGACTGAAAGTGAAAGAGTAGAAAGATTTATTAATCAAACACCAATGCAAGGAAGTGTCTATTGGCAGCAGATGAAGGAGATTTCAGAGCAAAGATACCCATTAGAAATAAAAATGTATATCACATGCAAATAAATAGATTAGGCTAGCAAGAAAACAAAGAAAAAGCCATGAATCATAAGTTCTAAAATTTATCAGAACAGGTCATATTATTAACTAAATATGTAAAATATCATACTTTCTATTTTTAAAGATTTACTTTAAATATGTGTATGTGTGTGTGGACATTAGATTAGACTTATCTGCAGAGTCCAGAAGAGAGTACTCTATCTCCTGGAGCTAGAATTATAGGCAGTTGGGAGCTTCCTTCTATAGGTGCTGGCAACTGAACTCAGGTCTTCAATAAGAGCTATCTGTGCTATTAACTGCAAAGGCATCACTGTAGCCTCTATTTTAGTGATTTCTATATGAGCACGCAAACTAAGTTTGATATTTGTTGATTTGGTTAGCTTTTTTTTTTAATTTTTGTGTTTTTTGAGACAGGTCTCACTGTGCAGGCCTTGGCAGACCAGGAGTTACTAAGTTGACCAGAATAGACTCAAAATCACATAGACTCACCTGTACTGTATATCTCCAAAAACAAACAAAAAACAACAACAACAAAATCTCAAAACAACAACAGAAATAATATTTGTATTCTTTGCAAACTTCATATGCTTCTACAATGTATATTGATATATTGATTATATCTATCTATAATACCTCTCTACAACTCCCCCTACTGCCCTATGTCTTATCTCCCTTCCACATCCAGGTCCTCTGTTTATTTTATTTCTTATTAATAATTTCCTGAGCCAATAAATCTTGCCTAATGAACATGGATGTGAGACTATCTACTGGAGCATGTGTAACCACCAGAGGCAGAAGCCACATCCCAAAAATGAGTGACTCTGCTTCTTTAGCATCCATCAACTACCCATAGTTCCTCTGATGAGGTAGGGTAACTGAGGGGTCCTTCTCCCACTCATGTTGGAATATGGGCTGGTTTAATTTTGTGAAAGTATTGCTTGGGTAACTACAACTGCTGTTTATTGATGCATTCAATACCCCAGAAGTCAGCATTTCCCTGCTCTTCTCATCTACCCCTGTCTTTTGTAAAGTTCCTTGAGCCCTGCTTGTGGGGAAATTGATATAGATGACCCATCCACAGCTGGACACTCAAGTCATTTATACCCTGAAATGAATGGAATTTGGTAGCATGACCACTTAGTGAAAAGAAGACTGTGTATTCACCCCTAAGACCCATGACCTCCAAACCTTTAGACCAGGTTGACAGTTGTAGGCAACAAATCTCTCAGTGATAGCTCAGGAAGAGGCATAGCCAAGCAGGCAGCCCTTCATCTTCCTCATATTTCTTTATAGATGGGCTGCATGCTGGAAAGTTCACCCTCTTTGAGGGTAGGACCACTTTTCCCCTTCCCAGTTAATCTTTTCTGGAAACACTCTCAAAGACATACCCTTTGTAATTCTAAACCCAGTCAATTTGACAATAAAGACTAACTCACAGGTAAGTTTGAATGCATTTTGAAAATTCTTATCTGCAATAACTTTCCAAGGAAAGACCATTGAATTGCTACATCATTAAGTCGTCAGTGGCCAGCTACTTTCATTTTAATTTTCTTTATCACCAGATAAAATAGTATCCTGTGTTGCAACTGCCTTGCATGTTAAAAAAAAAAGAAGCTGCTGCTATTAACAATAGACTGTTTCATACAGTATCCCAGCAACTATACTTTATGAAATATTATTGGCTTGCCAGAGAGGGGCTTGATATAGTAGGCACTATTGGACATATCTGAAGAAATTGAGCTAAAGAGAGAGACAAGAATGAAGAGCATAGTTTAAAAAAAAAACAATAACATTCTACTTACATATCCTTGAAATAATAAGATGACAAACTATTAGACTAAATAGAAACTAATCTATAATGTCCAACGTGAAAAAGAGATCAACTCATCATTTATAAAGAACCTGGAAATATATAATGGAGCTTCACATTGAATAAAAGTCTATACTTGCAATAACGTAAGTTTAAAAGCATAAAACTCAACCCCCAGAGATGGTATATTCTGCTTTTTTTTAAAAAAAATTAACTACATTGAGCCATTAAATGTTAGTGTCATTATTACACATATCTCAGTCTACCTCTAAAACTTCCTGGAAATCATTTTTCCAGGTAGGAAACAATGAATGAAATTAACATATGCAAATTTGATATAACTGAATGCTGAGAATCTACACAAGGTTCTTACATTTAAACATCATTTCCATCACAGAATTATAGAAGTAAGTTTTGGTTTCTGAGAATGTTTTATTTTTTTAAAGGAGATTAAGAAAATAAAGTTATAAATACAAACAGACTATGAAAATAACAGCTACAGTCCAAAGTGGTGAAAACATGTTTTTTTAAAAGTACCCTGGGGGACAGTTCTTTCCTGAGGAGAGGGGGGACATTAATGGGTGGTGATGGGGGTCAATCTGGGAGAGATGGAGGGGGTGTAGGGTAGAGGGAAGGGAGGAGGGGGCAGGGATGTATTCTATAAGATGTATGAGAGAAGAAAAATTAAAAATAAAAAGTGTACACACTTGCTGGGTGGTGGTACCGCACGCCTTTAATCCCAGGATTCAGGAGGCAGAAGCAGGAAGATCTCTGAGTTCAAGGCCAACCTGGTCTACAGATTGAGTTCTAGGACAACCAGAGTTACAACAGAGAAGCCCTGTCTCAGAAAACCAACAAGAAAATAAACACACTTTAAACATCATTCAAATGTTGAGATTGTCAAGTTATTACATATATATAAAAGAAATTGTCAAAAACATAGATATTAACTAGAGACAACCTTCTCTAGAGCAGCAGCTGCAAACAGGGGGTCTGATCCTTCTCGAGCTTCTTCTGTTGGTCTGTGCTTGCTTGACTGATAAACAATCGATCAATGTCTTGCATATTCTTCAAGCATTTTGTCATCTCTAGTTCACAATAATTTTGTCAAGCAATGGTCCTTTGTATATATTGCAATAATCCAGCAAAACTTTAAGAGTAGTGACAATTTTATGTCCTAGAGAGAGGAAATGTAAGACTCCAAATCTTAATTTTTGATTTTTCATAACCTATCTGATTTTACACAAGCCAATTTGTGGATAAAAGTTAATTACTCATATGTAGGTGTCAAGTGGATGTTTTATAAGCTCAGATACAGTTTTAGAAAATGACCTGTGAACTGACAAATATGAATATATATTCTTTGATCATAAATTTATCTTCCAGTTTTCTCATATATGATACTGCTATGATGACATCCCAGAATTATATTATAGTTTTTTATAGTGTCTCTGATTTGTCTCTGCTATTATTTAACCTCATAATAGCATAAGGCTTTTTTGTTTTTAAAGAAAGCTCTCTTGTGGAATGTTTTCCATTTTTATCTAAATCTCTTGCTAGACAACATATAAGTTGTTTCCAGCTCTCATGCAGTTTCTGAAGCAGAATCGGTGTTGCGGGTGCACATGTCAATCAGAACTGGATGGAGTACATAGTAATGTTAATTCAGCAGCTGCAGCAGAGCTAGCATTCCTGCATAGTCCTGTTGTCCTTCAAACTAACACCACACCTTTGTCCCCATAACACATCATTGAGATCAAGAGAAGGAAATAGAAGTTGAATGGACCTCCTTTAGACTTTATTTTTTCACCTCAAGGCCATTAACCCATTGATACACTTTCCTCATTAAGCAAGCAGGATAACTGGATGGTGACACTGATGAGTGGTGCCGGCCTGACTCCCTCTCTCACCATCACAGTGACTAAACTTTGCAGTGGTAGCAAGGATTTGAGAAAGAACCTCTCTGCTGTTCCTGGCCCTGACTCCAACATGCTCAATGTCCTTGAATAATTTCCTTAATCTCTACTGGCTTGTCCCTTCTGTGTTATAAAAGGAACCAGGGAGCACTCAGCATGAGACTCCAGGGAGTCCTTACCTGAAAGGCAGTACAGAAGGGTCCTTATCCACATGCTTTTGAAAGTAAGGATCTTGAATATTGGCAAAAAGAAAGACACCCTCCCAGAAGTAAGCCTAAGAGCAATTAAAACTAAATCAGGGTGAGTGATAAATCATAAACATTTACTCAGTTTTTCAGCATTACTTGTGAGTTTTTTCAGTCTAAACCAATGTAGATCGCTTCAAAACAAGAAGGCTTTTTTTCCCAGTCATGTAAGGCTAACCTGTGTGGTTGGCTAACAAAATATATTTTTGTACAGCAGCACGTATCCTACTGTTATGTTTATATAGCCATATACAGTAAACTTGCTTAAAATGATTTCCCTTACAAATGACAAGTTGTTGAGAATTTACTCTACCATAATTATGAACTTTTAGCTACATAGACAATTGAATACATAAAATCTCCATTGACACGATACAGGAAATAGGCAGGGTAAAACGCTAAGGGCTTCATACAGAAAGATGGGAATTTCTTACTTCGTATTATATACTACATACTTACAGGAATGTGAAGAACTTATTGTATCAAAGTTTGAAGGGAAATAGAATATATAATTATGGATGGATGGGAGGCTGAAATGGAAGGATCAAGTGGAGAGAGGGAACTGAGAGGGAGTTGTGTTGTGGTTTATTTTTAGTTACATATAAAATAATTATTTTGTACATTATTGGGTGAGAGTCTGCCTAGGGATTGGCAGATCTTTGGCTTCATTTAGTCCCGTGCATTAACAACCTTCATGATTGTTCGTCTTGTAAATTGTTTTGCTGGTGTGGTGTTAAATTGTGTTGTAGAGATAAAGTTTTTTTTTTTTTTTTGGATTGGCTTATAGAGAAAAAGGGAATTGTTGTAGAATTTTATTTTTAGTTATGTTTAAAATGTTTCCGTGCACTGTTAGGTGAGGGGCTCCCAAAGTCTTCCCATTTTGTATTGCCTGCAGGTGTTCGATATCTGGGACGGATGTTTGATTGCTTATGATCTGCACCTGAGGAGCTCTGCATCAATAAAAACACCTGAGCAGAGATGCTCGGGGTTTCACTGTCCAGTATGGCACTGGAGAGGTTAGTGGTTCCTTCTGCTGAGGTCTGGCAGGGTTTGCATCTATGAAAATGCCTCCATGTCTTCCTTGCTGAGTCACTACAGCAGCTACCTACTACAGAATTGTGAAGGGAATAAGGGGGTGACATAAAAATTAAGGGGCACATGAGGGGTAGCATGGAAACCTAAGACAGTAGAAACTTCCTAAAAAATATACATATATGAAGTTGATATAAATGAAATCGCCAAATAATGGGGGAGACAGAGTACCAACTGGCCATCTAGTGTCACCAAATGAAGCTCTCAGTATCAGGATTGATCTAATTGAGTTGTTGGCCACAGGGGCCCTATGGTAATCCCCAAAAACCCAGGCTGCTACCAAGACTATATATGTTGTTCTCCACTAACTGACAGGAATTGCTGAAGACAAAACAAAACAAACAAATGAAAAAAAACTAGAAAACTCATTGAAGATGGAGATATCTTGCTGGTTGCCTACATAGAGCCTTCATCCCTACGTTCCAATTTATTTGGTACAGGAAGGTACTTTGCGTGCTACCAAAAGAGAAACTTAAAGAACAAGTCAGCTACAAATGCTTTGATCTACAATGGTGTCCCGCCTGCACGATATATTCTATGGCACCGGTGGCACAGCACTTGTTGGTGCCAACCAACCAATATCTGATTTAACTTAAGACACATCCCATGAGATGAAACCAACCCATCACTACACCACTTGGGTGATCAAGAACCAGAGCCTGGATAGTCCAGTGTCCCAGGGTAAAACCAAACCCTACTGGTCCAAAAAATCATAGCAATCAAATGACTCCTAATGACATTCTGCTATACTCACAGATCTGTTACACTCATAGACTTTACTCAGCCATCCTCAGAGAGGCTTCCTCCTGCAGCAGATGGGAACAAATAAAGAAACCCACAGCCAGACTTTACAAAGACAGTGAGAGACCTTGGAACACTCAGCCATAAATGGGATTTCTCCATCAAATCTCTCTCCTCTGAGTTCAGGGAACGCTGCTGATGAAGAGGTGGAGAGAATGTAAGAGCCCTAGAGGATAAAGGACCCCAGGACATCAAAACCCTCTAAATAGAAACGAAGCAAGGAGGATATGAGCTCACAGCGACTGAAGCAGCACTCACAGGGTCCATATGGGTTTGCGTCAGGTCCTCTGTGTGTATATTACAGCTTCCAATTTAGTATCTTTATGAGTCTCTTGAGATTGTGAATCTGTGGGTCTCTGATTCTTATGCCTTTTCTTGGACTCTTTTCCTTCTATTGGTTTGTTTCGTTCAACTTCAATGTGATAATTTTTGTTTGACCTTATTGTATTTTATTTTGTTATATTAAAAATATGAATGACTGAAAACCAAGCCACTAGGGTAAAGGGTAACAGCTGAACTGTCATTCTGTCACTTATACCTACTAGGAAAGGGAAAATCATATTTCTCCAGTGGACACCAGGTATATCAACCACTCCAGGTCAGGTCTCATGTTGAGGAGTAGTTGACCAACATATAGTAGAGTCCAGAGATTTTTTCTGTGTACATTTATCTGATTATAGTTTGGTGGTTTTGTTTTTTGTTTGTTTTTGTTTTATTTTTTGTTATTTGCTTTTCTTTTGGGTACAATTTTATTTTGTTTTCTTGTTTTGGGGGGGTTTTGTTGAATATTGGGTTTTTGTTTCTTTTTTGAGAAAGAACTTAAAATTGAGTGGGTAGGAAGGAGAAAAGGATCTGAAAGGACTTGAGGGAGAGGAAGAATAGGATCAAAATATATTTAAATTTAAAATTGTTTTAAATAATAAAAATTATAATAAAAAATAAAAAAAAAGAAAGTGGTAGAGTTTCAAAAAGTACCTATAATTTGTTAGGAAATATAATAGTTTGATAGGAAGTATTTTCTGTACTCCAATTCAGCCACAAATTCAAAATATTCTCTATAGATATAAGAATAAAATATTTGTATACAACTTATAAAATATTCATACAGTTGTAGGTATACTGCCCACTCCTGTAACATGTTTTATGTTGCCACATGAATGAAAAACGTACAGCTAGAAGAAACGAAATAAATAAAACTAAAAAGATATTTTTTGGTGACAAACACAATAGTGACCACAATAAAAGTGCAAAATGAGTGAGAAGAATTGCTTTAAGTTAATAAATAATGAATAATGGTTTGGTATTCCTTGGATTTCCAATAGTAAGTTGTGTGTAATTCAGTGTAGCTCCCCTGTTAGCATCAAAACCTTAAAATGCATCCTTAACCCACTACTAGCTTCTAGCAATCAAAAAGCAAAGATGTCATCATGTACTGTCTGAAAGTTATAAGTTCTTTCTGCTTTGTTGCAATCCATCACCTGATGTCCTCACCAATGTACTCTGAAAACACATTGATTTATAAATCCCTTTGTTGTGTACTATTGAAATTTCATGTAACCACTTCCATAGTGGTACATGTCATTGGGACAAACTCTATTCTCTTTTCCTAGCCCAGGGTAACACTTATTTCAGAAATAAACTGCTTTTTATTACCTTTGAAGTGATAACTATGTTCAGAGATGACAGTCAACTCATGCATGTGTTTCCAATGGGAAGTTTCTCCTTGCCACATTTAGAATGCTTGGGTTATTTCCTCAGCCATCCTCTTCCAATTATGAGTCTTCTGTCTCTCTGCATTTTAGTAGGTCCAATCCTATCTTCTCTATTTAGCAGAAAAAATTCATTTTTGCAAATTCTATCACTTAGGGCATGTAATACTTTAGGATGCACTGTGCACAGGGAGTGAGGGAGTAAGAAGTTTGGAGAGAGAAATGAAAACATGGGGGAACCTGACCATGTACTACAACTGTGCATGATGGTGAAGGGAACAAGCAGAATGTGGCAACAATTCACAAGTAAAATTGGAAAAGAATATGGGTATACTGTAGGATGTGCACAAGTGCTGTGGAGAACAACTTCTAGACTTCTGAGTGAACTTTGGGTACCTGAGTAGGTGGCATTGCCTGGACTAGAAAAGGAACACAACAGAAATCTAGGGTTGTAAGAAACGAAGGCGAAAGATAAATTCACTTCAGAGCATGTAATCTCCAAGAACATTAGTCAGATTAGTAATTGAAGGTATATAACTGCCCAAAGATCAAGCTGTTAGTAAGTGTTATACATACAAAGGCAGTAATTGAAGATGCATGTGCAAGCAAGGCAGCAATGGACATTGCAAGTTATGAGCAATGGAGATTCTCCAACTTCAGTCTTCATTTGAGGAATCCAGCTGATACATTCCGTTAAACCCAGGGCAGACATGAGGAGCTAGTAGTCAAAAGTGTAGAAGGGAACCATGAAGACACCAAATCATAGAAGCCAAAGGAAATGAGTATTTCAGGAGGAGACACACAGTCTAACATCTGGATAACAGGTAAGAGGGCCAATGGAAAAGCTCATAGCATTTAGCTCTGTGGAGATCAGCGGGGTTCAGCGCTTTGATACATATTGCATGGTAAACTAATTGGAGTGATAATAGATTTAAGAATGAGAAGGAAAGTTACCAAAGGGGGTTTTGGAAAATTTTCCAAGAAATTGGGTTGAAAGGACTGAAATGAAAACAGACTGTAGAGAAGGATAGGGGCAAGGCAGGGTTGCCATGGAAACAAGGAAACTTTTTATGAAAGTCGCCGTCGAGCATCTCCTCTGCTGTCTCTCTCTGTACCAACCATACCCCATTCATTCTATACAGTGTTGCCTGGGCTAGCTTTAGAAAACCCTAAATGGTAAAGGCTCCTAGTAATGAAGTACCCTTGCTGGACCTCAATTATTTAAGAAGTAAGAATAACACATGAAATCTATCTGTTATCTATCTTTCATGAATTGACATCCTTGATGTAATCTTTAAAGCCGCTCCTTCTCTTTCTGGCAAAAATTTGTACCAGCCTGATTTTATTTCAAGATTCAGTTTGAAAGCCCACATCCCCATACTCTATTCTTTTCTTGACCTTCTTGTATATAATTTACATTCTTGTTATAATATTTATCATAACTTACCTTTATGAATACACCAGCTCTGTGTGTGTGTATATGTTTGTGTGTGTGTATGTGTGTGCTAATGAAACTTCATGAAAAACAATCATGTCTAAATATCTAGTATGCTTACATGAGACTCCAAGCAGAGTGTATTCATTCATTCATTCATCCACAGCAACCAGCCATGCCTATTAGGACTTACTGGGCATGTAATGTCCTTACATGTTACAATGTCTCAAGTCGCAAGTGCTGAAACCTGGTGTTAGCTTAGGAAACTTCTAAGACTGTAAACTTATTTTTAATAATCAAAGGTATCCATTTGACATTGTCTTGAAAATTACCAAAAATTTAAAAGACAAGAGCACTTATTTTTCATAAGAGTGTGTGGTTTAGACATTTTTGGGCACTATTCTAAGGTCACAGATTGTTTCACTGTGTTTTGGAAATAAATGTTTTGGCATGTATTATGAGCCTTAGAATATGGGACTGACTTTGATGCAATCATCTAGTTTAGTCTATATATAAGTAAGCAACCATAATAGTACCTGAAAGTTTATGTCTGAAGATGTACACATGCATACACATATACATATACTAAAAATGTCTAGAAATAATTAGACAATAACAGGGACATATAATAATGTTATAATTTAAGATTAGAATATGTAAACTTTCTCTTTTTTTAATCAATAAAGAAAACAAGGTTTGACCTTTTCAGTATTTACTAAGAATTTACTATATGGCAAGTTATTCATAGACTTTTGTCATATTTAACACAAAATACAAAATTCTCTGTCTTCAGATCTTCCAATAAACTACAGTAAATAAAATAAAATAAAATACCTACACTTTTCAATGCTCTTTATTAGGAAATTCCAGGCTTTATCTATATTCACAACAACATTGGAAAGTGGACATTGTGGCTGACAGCAGAAAAGTAATTTGCCTAAAATAAAAGATACAGGATATATCAGAGCTAGCATTCAGACCTCTATTTTTCTGGTGTTAACTAACACATTTTCCAAATGTGATTGTTGAGTTTTTATTACATTTTTTTCTTTTACAAAATTCACTTTCAGATATTAATTGATCCATAATTACTAAAGAAATGGTTGCTTTAATTGGAGTCTTTTGAAGCATGGAGAGCCATTTATACTTTAGTTGTTTGTAAAGGTGTGAACTTGCCCTTACCTCAGCTCAGGATTACATGGGAAGAAAAGAAGGCAATTGTGCAATAAAGAAATCAATTTGCAACCAATGGGAGCCTTTATATGAGCTTTTGGCGTGATTTCAGCACTCACTGGAAAGCTACTGTACCTGGTCTTTGCTTTTAAGACCCACTCATAACTCATTCCCCCTCTGAGAGCTTGAACCTGTGGTGTAAAATAAATAATATGGAATTAATTTCTCTGGATTCATTCCTGATTGTCACAGCTAACAAATTATTGATCCCGAGATTTATCAAAGGTACAGTTAAAGAAATAAAAGTCATCATTCAAAGTTAGTGATGTAAACAGAAAGATTTACTCTAGTCTCAAGAGGCTGCCTTGCCAGCTTAAGGTCTGAGCCAATCATAATAAGCAAAAGTGACCTCATGCCAAGATGCTCTTACAAGGTTTCCATTCTATAATGCCATATTAAGTTGCTTTGCCTGTTTTCCTCACGTGAACAAATGATTGATTTTCACATATGAGGTATATTAAGTTTAGTGGTTGAACTGGAGAGCATTTGGCTTGGATTGTATGACGTTTATGTTCTGAATGTAGGCGAGTTAAAGACTTGAGTGATGTTTTGAAATATTCTGATTCAGTTTCTGACCTAAAAACAATATAGCCTAAGATCTGATGAAATCTTTTCCACACCTTACAAGAACATACCCCATTCCAAATTCACCAACTCAAGAGCAGACATATAGATAGAGCTCATCGTTAACTATTCTTTTCAAATTTTCAAATTCTGTTAGAAATCATCCTGTAAGAAAGACTTTACAACTTGGAAATCCAGAAAGAAACATAAGCTTTTTCAAATCATATTTCTACTAGAAATTTTGCTTTACGAGGACTGTAATTGTGCTAAGGGCTGATCATCAGCTTCAAAGATTCCATATTCTTTCCTAAATATGACAAACTATTTAGGTGATCTATTAATCATACATACATGTATATAATATCTGTCTCTTAATATGTATGTATGTAGTATCTATCAATCTTCTGCCTATCTAAAAATCTGTGTAAACTCAGACACACACACACACACACACACACACACACACAATTTTAACAGTAAGTAAACTAATTAAATGATAGAATTTTAAGTTTCTCATTGATAATGCATGCTAGTGATCAGTACATTGATTTTGACAATGAAAATTAGTCCATCCAGAATCAATTAACAAATAAATAAACTTAAGGTTTCTCATTTGACTATAAAGTTCAAGTAAAGAAGCCAGCACACCCTCCTAGACTTACACAAAGGACTCCACACTCTACTACACAAATACTTGCACATCTGTACTTGTTACAACTTTTTCAAAATAATACAGGAATAGAATCAGCCTATTAGAATAATAGGTGCACAATAATAGCCTAACAGAATCAGCCAACAGCAGATGAAAAGATAACAAAAATGTGATGTAGAGATACAATGGAATTTTATTCAACCATAAAGAAAAATAAAATTGCACAATTTCAATGAAACTGAAAATATTGTCTTGAACAAGGTAACCCAGACCCAGAAATACAAATACTGTAATTTTTTTCTCATATGAAATATAACTACTTGTTATGGAAGTTTAATTTTAGTTGTATTTAAAATAATTGTTTTTTGCACTGTTAGAAAAAGGGAGGCGCCGGCTTTGGCTCAGAAGCTCAGGTCTCCACTGTCGAGATGGCAAACTACGACAAATGGCACCTACAGCATTGGGCATTGACATCACACCAGCTAATCCAATGTGAAGACAAAAACAAGAAAGAAAAGCCAGATCTAGCTGAGTCTGATTTGTTTTGTTTTCTGAAAACTTGTCCAGACACTGGTGAGGTGAGATGTTCTTAACAAGGCACATCTGCTTTGGTAATGAGAACTCCACCCCATGAGGAAATTCTTCCTGCAGACAAGCTTAACAGTTATTTTCCCTGCAAACCAGACTCTATCTTAATATCTGGAAAGTGTTTCCTGAGGGTCAGCACACAGAATCTGTCTTCCAGAACTGGCCGAGGTTATAGCTCATGCTAGCAGCTCAACTTGGTACTGTAAGAGTCACCCAGGTGTTACTGGTTTTGAAGGATGAAGGGGTCATGGGGCATAGCTGAGGCTTGGCACTGTGAGAGGCTAGGAGAGGCCATTAGTGAAGATGCAGCCTCAGCGGCAGTAGAAGAACCAGATTGAAGAGGTCATGTAAAGAAGTTGAGGCTTGACACCATGAAGAGAGCCTAAGAGAGGTGATTGGTGAAGGTGTAGCCTCACTAGCAATTGAAGACTCAGACTGAAGGGGTCATACAGAGAAGTTGAGGCTTGGCACCATGAAGAGAGCACAGGAATGGCTGTTGGTGAAGTGCAACCCAGTTGCAGCAGAAGACTCCAGCATTCTAAAGATTCCAGTATCATGGGATGACCACCAAAAATAGCAGCAGTAGTGGTGTGAGCCAACCAGATCATGGAATACAAACTGTGTGTGCTGTAGAGGGCAGAACCAGAGAAGTGATCACAGCCCTTTGGAGGAGCCCAGAAGATCATGAGGAAATTCCAGATAATGTTTTTCTGTTGTCCAAAGACATTGTGGAAAGCTTGATAAATGTTTGGTTTCACTTGATCCTGTGTATTAGCAAACCTCATGATTGTGCCTGTTGTAAATAGTTTTGCTGGCGCAGTGTTAAATTGTGTTGTAGAGATAAAGCAATTTTTGTCTTATACATAAAATTGGAATTGTTGTGGAAGTTTAATTTTAGTTGCATTTAAAATAATGGTTTTGGTTTTTTCCCACTTTTAGAAAAAGGAATTCACCTGCCTTGGCATTTTGTATTGTCTGCAGGTGTTGGATTTCTGTGGTGGATGTTTGATTGCTAATGATCTGCACCTGAGGAGCTCTGCATCAATAATCTTTAAACCAGTTTTTAGTGTGCCATATAATCTTGTTGCCTTCAAATGTTCAGACTGAAAATGTATTTCTTATGCCCCTTTTAAGGCATAAGACTTGTTTGCTTTATTCTCAGGATACATAGTTAGAAAAATTATACATATAACACTTGCATTTTCTATCATTTTAAAATAAATTTTTGAAGTTGAATATCCATCTGAATGGGAATAAAAGAGTAATAATTTTCTCCCTACATTTTTTGTTTATCCTCGAAATTTAGCTGTTTGGAAAAGATAAAATATTTTAGCACAATATAAAATTAAGCATTTCATTTGAAAGATTCCACTTTAATATTCTTTCTTTTCATCCATCTTAAGCTGGGAATATTCTGAAACATCATTTTTAATGATGACTTTAATAGTGACTAGCACCATGGTTGGCATGTAGTGTCTGTTCATAAATATTTGTTAAAATGAATTTAATTTAAATGAATCCCATTGTAAATATTTGTTCTAGTAACATGAGTACAATTAGTTAGGAGCTGAAATAACATTAACCATTAAATATTTGATTTGGAATGACTTTGAAGTTTGGGTGAAGTTCAGGTTCAGATCTCTAAACACATAGAACTCTTCCTCTGAAATAAATGATATAAGCATGTCAACTCATTGTCAACTTTGGTTTGGAAAGGAAGTGTACCCGTAAAACAGTCTTAAAGAAAACAGCATTCATTTAGAAGTTTTCAATGACTGAAGTACGAGAAATTTTAAAATTTCAGTGTTTGCTCACTGTATGTGGAAAACGCAAATTCTTGAAATTAAAATGATGTATAAACTACAGTGAATCAAAGTTGATTCTGTGAATTTTACCTTACAGCCCTCAGAATCATTATATTTATTAGTTTATTCATTTATATTTTTAAAAGTGCAATGGCTCACGTTTGGAAATTTTACCAATATTTTCTTTTAGTTGATTCATCCCCACACGTCTTCCCCTATCTCACTGCCCCATCTCACTGCCCCATCTCACTGCCCCATCTCACTGCCGCATCTCACTGCCGCATCTCACTGCCCCATCTCACTGCCCCATCTCACTGCCGCATCTCACTGCCGCATCTCACTGCCGCATCTCACTGCCCCATCTCACTGCCGCATCTCACTGCCGCATCTCACTGCCGCATCTCACTGCCCCATCTCACTGCCCCATCTCACTGCCCCATCTCACTGCCGCATCTCACTGCCCAGCCGTAACCTTGGCCCCAGTCTTCTGGCTTCTATTTTGTTTTATTGTCTTCGTCACTCTTCTCCCCTAAAGTCCTTTTCTTCGGTTACTATTTTCCATATTTTTGTTCATATTTACTCTCACCTGAGTGCTCTCATCTTTAACAGTTTAAGGATAGTTGGAGTAGTGCGCTGCTGCTGGCGGGACTTCAGCAAAGATGGCAGGGGGACATGTTCATAGATGGAAACTGCCAGACTTCAGCAGAGGGAACCAACATCATGGCAAGCACACCTCAGCAGTGAGATCCCGAGCGTCTGAGCCCTCTTGAAACACAGGGGTCCCGGGTCTTCGCTTTACTCAATGGATGAACCAAGTGTAAAATTTCCTAGGCAGCCCTGCCCTAACAGAGGGCTCGGGAAGCTTTGTGTTCATTCACGCTCTCCTTCTGGCATCCTATTTGCAACTTAGTTTGCCTTTTAAAATATCACAGCCTTTACCGGATGATGGGGTCTTGCCTGCTGTACAGAGTTTCTCTCCGCTTGCCCTCCTCTCTGTAAGAATTATGGTGTTTTGCCTAGGGCTGACTTCTTTGAAACTTTAACATCACTCATATTCTTTTCCTTAACCCACTACGTCTTTATGATTTCCATTCTCCTCTCTCATTGTAAATCTACCCACGAGCAGTGAGAAATAACCATGATACACCCTAAACTTCCTCGGAATTTTCTAGAGAAAATTTTAGAAAATTAGTTTATTGTTTTTGAATTCATTCTTTAAAATTCTGGACAGCTTTTTGTTTGTTTGTTTTGTTTTGTATTTCCCATAAAACACTGTGGATTTTCTCTAACAATATTTTTTGTTACCCTCTGAAAACTTGTGAACCATCTCTCTTGTACTGATTTCTATAGGCATTCTGATCTTCTGAACTCACTCCAGAATGATCCATTAAACTCCATGTAGAGCACTGTAGGATTTCTTTAGCTTAAAACGCCAAGCTCTTTCACATCCGCCCCACAAACCATTCACAAAGGCCAATGAAAACATTATCAGGTTTGCTTTCACGATACCACTACTTCTTGATACCAGTTTTCTGTATTAGTTAATTTATTGATTGGTATGATGAAATACTTAACAGAGGCAATGTAAGAGAGGAAGGAATATTCTGGCTCAGGGTTCAGGGACCACGTCCTGTCATGCTAGAAGGCATAGCAACAAAAGTGCTTTAACCTGAGATGCTAGGAGTATCTAGAGACTGGTTACAGCATGGGAACAGCAAGGAAGCCGAGGACTCAGGTGAGCAAAGCCTAGGAAGCTAGGCTAAAACTCTCAATGCCATTCCCCAGTGACCTTCTTCTAGCTGGGACCCATCTCCTAAAGACTTCGAAGCATTCCAAACAGCACCACCAATTCAAGATTGAGTGTTCAAACATATGAGTCTAAGTGGGACATTTTGCATTTTAAACCATAACTGGAAGATCCTTGAAAAAAAAATACTATCATGTGACCCAGCTGTACCACTCAGGTATATGTCCAAGAGAACCTAAGTCAGTATATGATGGAGATGCTTGCAAATACACGTTTTAGCAGAACTATTCATCGTACACAGCCTACATCTCCATCAATAAATGAACAGCTAAAATAATGTGGGACATTAGTTATATACGGTGGAGTTTTATTCAAATGCAAAGAGAATAAATGGTGTCATTTGCAAAAATGTAAGTGGAATTGGAGATCATTGTTATAAAAAATAAGGTATATACACAGGAAGTCTTCATATATCCTCTTATATGAAAGGACTCTCTCTCTCTGTCTCTCTTCCTCTCTCTCTCTCTCTCTGTCTCTCTCTCTCTCTCTCTCTCTCTCACACACACACACCACATAAAAGTAGAGGTGGATTAAATGGGAGGAGATAGGAGTCTAAAATGAGAATGATGGAACAAGAGAGTAAGGATAATGATCAAGTATTGCATGCATCCATTCATGTGGAATCAAGATCTAAATGTATACATGTATTTATGAACACACGTCTGCACACACGTGAACACAAAGAAGGACTACTGAGGAGAGGTAGGGGACCACTGAGAGGGATAAAGAATGTAGTTAGAAAGCAAATGTGAGCAAAGTACAGTGAGATGCATGTATGAAACACCATAAGGAAACCCGTTTTTCATAACTAGAATCCTTTTGAAAGGGTCAAAAGCATCTCCCTTGCCATATCTCTATGAAATCTGATATGTGGTAGAAACTTTTTTCGATATTCTCATTTCAGTGTCTTCCATAAATGTCCTTTATTGTGCACACTGCTAATTTATGATCTGAGTATTGTTGCCTGCCTGCTTTGAGAAGGCTTTCAATACCAAATACTACTCTCATGGGCGTCCCCTCATATAACCCTATTCTACCCCTTAGAGTCAGCTTCCAGTCCAAACCACTTAGGTATTTCCTAACTCTAGTTAATATTTCCATGTTCTAAGCATTTCAGGAAACTGTAGTGGTCAGGGCGATCAGGTGATGAGACAGGGAACCAACTGGGACGAAAGAGACTAACTACATCTCTATTCCCATTATTAAGCTGAAAGACAGGAACAGTGTAATCTAAGGCGGTTTTGAACTCCGAGTTTTTGAGTGTTTTCTCCTGCCTTCAGAACAACCTTGCTCTCCCCCAGGCATGTCTCCTGATCTCTGCCTGTCTCTGTACCTTTTAGTATGCTAGGTTTTAGGTACGAATGTGGTCAATCTATCAAAAGTGAGTTTGATTTCTGACACTTTGTCCACTTATTATAATTTTCCCTTGATCTTTGTTTTATCTTCTTTCTTTCTAGTCCTGATAAACTTTACAGAGACATTTTGATTGCCAATTACTCATCATGACTGTGGTGAAATATACAGCATTAAATCATCCTAGAATTTCATATAAAAAGTTGAAAACTTTACATATATATGCATACATGTATATACAATTCTCTATTTAAAAAATAACACCTCTATGGTAGATTATAATGTCATTTTTATATCTATCTGTGCTGCACATTCATTCTGCTTCACTGAGAGAATAATAACCTTTTTCATTAGGAGAACTTCAGAATCTTTAAATAAATAGAGGACAAGTGTTCCATCTGAAATGTGAATGGTTCTTTTATTTAACGAAACAGTGCATATGGCTTACATGGAGCTGTCAGCCACAACAACATACCCTCTACCTCTCAGCAGCCATGGGAGTATAAAGTTGGCAAACGAAAAGCCAATCACGTTATTTTAACTTAGAAATAGTCTCAGACCCCAGATTTTCCACTTGGGGACCCCCTGAGAACTTTTCTATTACATGTAGCAAGGAAGGCTCTGTTTCTCTTTAAGAAAATATGCTGTAAGGCATAGTCCTAGTGTTCTCATTAACATTTTACCATGCTATCAGATAACCAGGAGAAATCAGAAATTTACAAAGGCTTTCATAGAAAAGTAAATATGAAATATTGATGGAAAGAAAAATTAAAGCGTCATTTGAATCATCAGATTTGGTGCTGAAATAAGCATACAGTTTAGAACAAAATGTCTTGGTTCCCATTTAATTTTAATAGAATCCAATAAATATCTGTGTGCCAGGAACTGTTATATGTTTGTGTGAGGAAGACTGCAATTAAATTGCTCCTAACAGCCTGGTGCCTGTATACTTCCCAAACAGGCACTTTTCCTTTCCAAGCTGGAAGCCAAGTCACAGACTTAAGTGGAGGATCAGGAGCCACCCCTTCTGAGAAGACTGCTCACAGGGTTTCTATCTGGGACACTAACCAGTCCTATAGTCAATTTCTCCAACTACTCAGCTGTCTACTGGATTTGGAAGAAGCTCATGTGTTCCTAGTTCCATGTGCTCTTTCCACTGCTCATAATCCACAGAAACAGGTCTAAACATAGAATTCCACCACTGTGCTAGAAGAGCATTTTGGTATAAACGACACTAACCCCTCATCTTTCTCTATCACACTTGTCTTCTCCATCAGAAATACACAATCTAGTGGTCCTAACGTTTCCACTCCATAGTACTTACCCAAGAGCCCTAAAATACCAGCAGCTTATAAAGACTCAAGGAAGATATAGACCACAGAGAATTATTTTGTAAATACGTGAGATATTGGCAAATGTCAGCAGACAAGCATGTTGCTGTCACAAGTTCCATAGAAAGACATCAAGATGGAAGATTCCACTTGACCCCTCGGAGGTTCTATCCAGTACTATACGAGCAGTGGAAAGCTAGATGGTGGCTCACAAGCTTTTTCTCTGCGACAGAAGCCAGTCTTTCAGTTTCTTGTTCTTGAAACTTCATCCAAAGTATCATTGTATATTGCAACTTTTCTTTTTGCTAGTTCACAGAGATTCCATTCTTCCCTCTGAATGACAGTGACCTTTCCAAGAAGTCAAATTGAAGGAAAGACTCTGAAAACACACCTGTGATATTAAGACTGGCTGTCCTTGGACCTGACCTAGGAGAGTAGTTGTCACCAAGGGCCTTCAATCCTGAAAATTTGTCAAGTGTATTAGAAGCACTCATCAATCTGATGAAACCCAACTCCACATAATTCTTGAAACAGTTTCTCCACTGCCAGAACGTTCTTAGCAATATTCATCCAATTAAAGATGTTCTCCAGTATCCCAACAACATACAACAGAGATGGCCACCTTGTTTCCTAGCATCCTAGAACCTCACCACTGTATTCCACATCTTCTGCTGCCTATGACCTTGAGGCTTGCCTTCCTATTGACCTGTCTGTGACTCCGAGGTCAGGTGCATTTCCTGTTTTTGTTGAGAATTCATCTCTTTGTCTTTTCAGTATTCCTCTGTTCCTATCAAATAGGCAAATAGCACTATTGACACACTCTGGTCAGAAACTTCTAAGCTGGCTGTCACAAAGAAGGAAAACATTTATGTTTAAATGAAAAACACCACTGAACATTTCCTTAAATAACTTGGAAGAAACTAAACTGGATAGGATCTTTAAAAATGTTCTACTCTGATTTCTTAGACTCAATGGCTACACTGGTGTTCATATTTCATTGTACATGACTGGATGTGACTAGGAAAACAGGCCTGGAAAATGCCAGTACTGCCAGATAGTCCCCAGAGGGGGTCTGCACTGAGCCTCATTCATTGCTTGTATCAAAAAAAAAAAAAAAACACACACACAAAAATGAGAACTACCTCAAGCTTACAGAAAAAATTTGCTCCCAAACCACGTATAAGATTCAACTGAGTGATATATTTAAATTCAAAAGTATTCTTTACATATAATACATTAGCAATGTAATATATTAATGTATCTAATATAAGCACAGAGCAAAAGAATGACTCAGTACACTCAAAACCAGGATGGGTTTTTTTGCCTTTAATTCTTACACATAAATTAAATGAGGGATCAGTCATTTGGGAGATGCATGAATAATGACCAACCAATCATTTGTTATGAATATGTCACTGGGGGAGGGAGGAGAAATTTTAATTAGGTGTTGTAGGCAAATCAAGCCACCCACGAGAGTGTTTTCTGGACAGGGAGGTATTTTTACTGGCATGGCATAGTTATATGATGTTATTTTCCTACATTAATATTTTTTTTTCTCAACAAAAGTTTGAGCAAAGCAGTTGGCAAGTTTTGGAATTTGTTTTTTAGGTGAGAAGGTTCAAAAGAGACATCACTCTGGAGGAGCCCTGCATGAATGGCTGTATGTCACTAATGGGCTAAAACAGTGTTGTAGAGTCACATTAAAAATTCATGGGCAAGTTGATAACCAATTGCAGATGAAAATTTAGCTTTCTCCAAGGGAGTCTCACTGGGGAAAGAAACTACTCTTAAGGGTAGGCTGCATGTCCAACACTAGATGGCCATCAGAAAATGAACTTAATAGCATCATTGGGGTTTCCTTGTTGTGTCAGGGCTTTAAAATTTTTTTATATTGTATTTTATTTTTATTTTATTTATATTTTTAACTCTTTTTAATCCTACATGTCCTTTGTGTATTATATATTATGGCTCCTAGTTTAGTGTTTTTATGGGATTACTGAGTATGGGAAAGAGTGGGTCTCTGCTTTTATATCTGTTTCTCATGCTTCTTTTGTTCTATTCAGATGCATTAGCTTTTGCTTTATATTATTATATTATATTATGACATATTATATTATTACATTATATTTGCTTCATAACCTTTTTGTTTTCAAATGAGAGACAGAAAAGGGGTGGATCCAGATGAAAGAGGGGTTGGGAAGGAGCTGAGAGGAGTAAAGGGAGGAAAAACCATAACCAGGATATATTATGTGATAAAGAAAAATTTTTTTCAATAAAAGAAAAAATTATGGGTGGAAAAATGAGAATCTCTAAATCTTTCCAGGAAAACAGAGACTCAGTTTCATAGGCGATTCCATCACTATGGCTGATTAGCTCATTTTCCTAAGGGGAAAAGCATTTAACATGGCCAAGGTTAAAAATAAATGTTAGGTTAAAGTGGATGAAACTGAGTAAGCGTTGTCAACTGAGGAGACAGGTGGTAAGGGCCGTCAACAAGAAATTCTCAATCAAATTGAAGATGGTGAATGTGAAGATGCTGTGTTAAATTACACTGTCCAGGAACATCCTTTCTTAGCATCTTCGTCTGACTACCTTATACTTGTCTTTCAAGAGTCATCTCAGACATTGGCTTCTTTGGGAAGGGTGTCTCTGTAGATCAGACATGCCCTGCCCACACTGCATGGCTGATAGTCCCTTGTACCTGGTACTCATCTCTGGTATGGAGAGCTCATACTGTATCATGACTGCTTCCCCACCTCACCAATGAAATTTTGAGGGCCATATCATTTCATCTGTTTCCCCAGCACTTGGTATTGCTAGTGATCGAGTAGGAAATGAACAAAAGATGGGTAGATTGCTGCTGGATGGCATCAGTCAGGAAGGAGAGTAGGAATCACAAAAGAATTAGCAAATCCATCAGAATTGTTGGATTTGTTGATGAAGTAAGAGTAAGAGTGGGCAATTGGCCCTTCTGTTCAACACTTCTTTTTCCAGACCAGAATTTTCTCTCATAGAAACTGTGGCTCTCTTCTGGTTATTCTGAACTGTAGCCACATGTTCCCAGCTGTATTTAGAAGTTAGTCAAAGAACTGAACACGTAACCACAGCCAACGAGAACCGTTTTGAGAGGAATAACAGAAATAAAATGAGAGGGGCTTGATGTTTCATTGTCAGAACAAAATGCTTGAGGCTAGGGTAGAAAGAAAAGAGGTTGATTTAGAGCACTGTTTTGAAGGTTCGAGATCATGGCGCTCCTGATTTTCTCAACTCTGGTGATGGCTCTTGGGATATGATAGAGACGCCGCAATGACTGGGGTATGTGTGATAGCACTCCCATGTCTAGACACGGACCCAGAGAGGCTTGCTCTTTCATAACAACTCCCTTGTGTAGGAATAAAAAGGATTCCCGAAGAACACCTTTAATATCATCCACAGGCAGCATTACAAGTGACCCTAACCCAATTTCTTAAAAGCCTTGCTGGCTCTCGCACCATCATTCTGGGACAAGTTTCCAACACATGAAACTTTGCTGGACACATAGAAATCATACCCAAACCATAGCATGCTCTTTAGTCCTTTAAAGGCATCACAAGATGGGGAGCCTGTCAGCTCCAGCCAGGTCCTTTGTATTGAGACAGCTTTTGTGGATCAGGAGAAAACACAAATTTGAATCAAGAGAATAAGAAGAAAATAGGATCGTGTAATACACTCAGAACTAAAGGGCCATCCAGCATCAGATGCTGACATATTGTATTAGGAAATGCCACACATATTCTGCTTTCTTTCAGATAGAGAAATATACATCTCATCATAAAAAGCCCCAACATGTGCAGTAGATGTATATGAACATGTAAAACCAAGCAATCTCTCTTTGGAGTCCATAATTTAATCATTGCTATTGGTAGTATTCAAACTCAAAATTTAAAGATGATGTAAGTGAAGTCAAAATATATTTTTAAAAAAACTTTGCTTAAATTGACAGAAAGGCCCCAGGGAGGAAAATATCTGCTCAACTCACTGAACACGAGGAAGTCTAGCTGATGCTTGAATAGAATCTTTGCCTCTGTGTACTAGTGTCTTTGGTACAGGAAGATATCCCTCAGGCTTTCAAAAGAGAAATATAAACACCAACCCAGCCACAAACCCTTTGATCTACAATCTTCCTGCCTGCAAAATATGCTAGGATAATGGTGTCACAGAGCATGTGGAAGTAACCAACCAATGTCTGATTTGACTTAAGGCACACTCCATGAGACGGAACCCATACCTGATACTGCTTTCATGATCATGAACTAGAGACTAGATAGCCCAGGAACCTAAGGTAGAACCGAATGCTACTGTTCTAAGAGAGACAATAAAATGACTTCTAGTGATATTCTGCTATATTCATAGGTCAGTGCCTTACTCAGCCAGCATCAGAGAAGCTTCCCCCTGCAGCAGTTGGGAACAAATACAGAGACCCACAGTCAGACATTACACAGAAAATGAGATCTTAGAAGACACAGCTGTAAATGGGATGTCTCCATAAACTCTTCCCACTGAGAGCTCAGGGAATCCCACAGAAGAGAAGGCAGAAAGACTGTAAGAGCCAGAGGGGATGGAGAACACCAGGAGACGTTGGCTTTTCAATCAACTGAGCAAAGATCATATGAACTCACAAAGACTAACACACAGGACCAGCAGTAGTCTGCACCAGGTCCTCTGTGTATATATTCTATCTTTCTTTCTAGTATTTTTGAAGGCTCCTGAATGTATGAATTCTGTTGGGGCTCTTTTCTGTCTGTTGGTTTGCCTCGTCCAACTTTGACATGATTTTTTTTAAATCTTGTATTTCATTTTGTTGTGTTTTGTTGTTATCTCTTGGAAGCCTATCTTTTTCTAAGACAGTCAGAAAGGAAGTGAATGAAGATGGGAGAGAAGAACTGGGAAGAGTAGAGAAACACAAAACTATAATCAGGATACATTGTATGAGAAAAGAATCTATTTTTAATAAAAGGGGGAAGACTTATAAAGAGAATGTTCAATTTGCCTAACTATTCTCAGTGTGATACTTTTCTCTGCTGCCAGGCTAGAGTAAAGACTCCAGTGCAGAGTACAAATGGTAGAGCAGGAACTCTACCAATCAAGGCCGAGCCTACCCTGAGAATGACTAATGCAGGACGCGGTACCTGTCTTTAATTTTGTGCAGAGAGAAGGATGGCTTTGGCTGCTTAAAGAATAGTGCCAGCTGTGCGGGGCTCTGTCCATGAACACATTTCTGAGATACCTAGGACAGGTTGTGGATGCAGATGAGTTAATATGCATGGCAAAATGGAAGGGTAGAGGACAAGAAAAGTTTTCCTGTAGAGTCTTGTATGTCTGGTTGGTACACGCAGTTTTGTGAAATTTGAGCACATGCAGATCAAATTCACCTTCCTTGAATAACACATTTTAGAAACTGCAAAGATGTAAATATACTAGTATTTATTTACAATACTTAAAAATAAATTCATATGTAGATTTTTTAAAAGTGGCTAGAGATGTCTGGAATAGAAAATATATTAGAAAAAGAAGACATATCTGGAAAGATGATTCTTGCTGCTATTGTTAATTTAGGTTCAGGAGAATTAGCAAAATAGCTTTAGGATAGTGTAGTAATAATAATGCTAATTAGCTCTCAGGATATCTGATAAAATTTAATAAGTGAATATGTAAAAATAAGTGATAAATATTAGAAAAGCACTAATGTTAGTTTAATCTGGAATGTTATATATTCAATATGGCTTTGCTTCTAAAATTCCTCAAAGGAACATTTTTCTAGGTTAAAATACATCTTTTGAGAAACTGGATTATTTTCATTTTTGTGTGTACGTGTCTGCCTTCATCTCTATATATATGCCACTGGTGCACAGGTACTACAGAGGCCAGAAGGCATTGAATCCCCTGGAACTGGAGCTGCAGACAACTGTAATCTACCAAGCCCAGGCTCTCTAGAGCAATACATGCTATTAATCACTGCACCACCTCTAGCCCCCAAACCAGTTTGTAGTTATTTTTTATTTCAATAGAAGTAATTTTTCAATGTGATAACTTTTGAGTGAAGTTTATTTCACCTAATGTATGGAAATCCCAGTTTAAAAAGGTCTGTAAAATATGAACTGGATAAAAGTCTATTTAAAGAAATCTCTTTGATCTTAGATCTTTGAACCATTTTTCTCAATTTCATGAGACAGTTCCTCATTATGTAACCTTTGGCTGGTCTGGAACTCACTACCTACATGGACTAGGCTGGCCTCGAACTTGTGATTTTCCGGCCTTACTCACTCAAATGCTGAGGTTATAAGCATGCATTACCATTCCTAGCTCTATTTCCATATACAGTGAAAAATATCTATATAGTGATTGGCTAATCTATGAGTTTCAGGAAGCAGACCTATTGCATCTGGTTTTGGTCAGATTACTAAAACTAAAAATTTCCGCACTCAGGCGAAGCTTTGCTCAGGACATGAACCAAAATAACCCAACCTACAAAAGACGTGGGGTGCTCATGCACAGGTGTGGCCTGGCATAGCATTCAACCACCTGCCAACGGTGGACTAGCACCCTGGCTTGAATGTCATTTTCAGTTTTTCACTCCTCCAATGATTATGTCCTTCTCATGATTCGCCTGCACTTCACAATGTCTCCCTCACTGAATTGCTCTGCTATCTGAGGTAATTGACTAGTTATTAATTCTTTATTTGAACTAACAGAGGTTCAAAGGATATGGTTAGAACAGTGCCAATCAAGCCTGCATCTTCTATAATTCCATTCTTCCTCTTCTCTTCCCTCCCTAAGATTTATCTCCTCTCCAGTTCTCCCTTATAATCCTGCTCTAGCCCAGAGAGACAGTCAGGATTCCATTAACTGTGGAGTCATCAGCACCTCTGTGGTTCAGAAATTTCCCTGTTCTAAACAAAATAGGAACCACTGACACCTCTCATCAGCCTCATTCAAAGGGAAGTTTGCCACATCCTTGTGTATGCCTTTATTTTGACTTTTTGCCCCTTTGGTGGAGTTAATTCTACAGCATGGGGTTTTTCCTATGCTAGGGAAAAGACTAATTCTCTTAATTTTGTTGATTTACTATTAAAGACCCTACAAGCCCTAAAGCCAAGAAAACAAAGATTCTGAAACTATCCACACCAAATATCTTGTCAAAAATGGATTACTGTAATTCTAAAGTCATAGTTGATGTTACTATAAACTATTTATTCCATGTTATAGAAAAAAATAAAAATAATTTTAAATGTTTCATTTTATTCAAATAAAAAGATAGTAATGCTCTATGGTTTAAAACCAAAATTACACCTTGCATTCACCAAATATAAAAAAATAATATTCATGATATCAAGTTCAGAGAATAGAAAAACTCAAATACATACACACATTGTGCACAATACATAGGAATGAATAATCCATAAGATATCTACTTGTTGTAGTTGATAGCTACTGAGTGGCTCACCAAAAGAGACAAGGAGGCATAATCATAGGTAGAAGCACTGCCAGATCCCATTAGAGAAACCACTATCATAGCAAATGCCATACTGGACAGTGGAACCCTGAAGGTCTGAGCTCAGGTGTTTTTATTGATACAGAACTCCTCAGATGTTCTACTGATAGGACTTGCAGATCGTAAGTAATCAAACATCCCCCACAGAAATACAACACCTGCAGACGATACAAAATGCCAAGGCCTAGGCAATCCTTCCCCCAACAGTGCACAAACCAATTATTTTATACACAACTAAAAATAAAATTCCACAATATCTACTTATGGAATTATTGAGGATTTATATTGTTTTAGTTTTCACCAATATCTAACATGAGATAACATGATCAGGCATAGAAAGCAATCTGGGTAAGCACTTAGAATAGCAAGATGGGCAATCTGGGTTTATTCCTTATTCTGACCTCATACTGTGTGCTGTAACCTTGGCAATGTTCTTTGTCATCTCTGTACCTTAGTGTTTTGTTATGTGGAAGAATTGGATTTGGGGCCCATTGTAAATATACAAAGTATAAAAGCACCAGAAATTCACAACTCCAGGGTATATTCTAAGGTGTCCATATAAAACTATTAGCTTCACTGTGATCTGAGTCCCCCCCAAAAAAACAGATACTAACTGCAAATGAGAAAAATACAACAGCAGCTTAGTCAAGCAAATTATCTTACATGAAAGAAGGATGGAGATCATTTTGATTTGTTTTTTTGTTTTGTTTTTTTGAGACAGGTTTCAAAAAGAGACACTGGTGTCACTCTGGCTGCCCTGGAACTCACTCTGTAGACCAGACTGGCCTAGAACTCACAGAGATCTGCCTGCCTCTGCCTCTTGAATGCTGAGATTAAAGGTGTGCACCACCACCACCTGGCTTTGATTTGTTTTGTGATGTCATGAAAGTCAACTAGAAATATAGGAAATAGTATTTCCTATAAATAAAAATAGGAAAAAAAATTATGCTACCCAGTGAAGTACACTGAATGCAAGGTTGAATGTCTTTCTTCAACTCATTACCTTTAAGCAGTCAGTGGCCTTTTCTGACAGAACATGAATTCGACTGGAGTTACATTTAGGGAAGATAAATGCACATTTCTTTGTTCTTCGTTTCTTTTGCAGCACTTTTTTTATGCTTTTCTGTTGTTGTTGAGCTTAAAAGTCTACAGGTGTAGACACGTTTGTGTTCTTGTGTACATGTCTTCTCTCAGTTGGGCCCTTGCTAAGAACTTCTATCTTCAGCATCAGTGGCCAGGGCCACACTTACTTTTCTGCCTTCTTACAGGAAGCCAGAATCAGTGCTGTAATTAGGAGCCTGGTATGATTCTATGTTAGCATTAAAGAGTGTTTGCCTGGATTTTCATGAACTATCTTCCTAATTGCTTGTCTCATACTTTTAGAGTTCCAATTAAAATCATATTCCTCAAGTAGTCTCAGGATCATTATCTGTCTAAGCTTCTAAGACATGAATTGTGATAAAATGTGTTTTCCAAATTTTTTATTGTAAATCTTAATTACAAAAGTAACATTTTAGATCATTTATGCCAATTAATGAGGTGATTTCCTTCCCCCCCTGTGTCTGTGCGTGTGTGTGTGTGTGTGTGTGTGTGTGTGTGTGTGTGTATGAGGTGTCTATCTTTATCTAATATTCTTCACTTTAAATTCTGAACTGGAAAACATATATTTCTCCTTAGTTTCTTGGCTTTTTGTATTGCCAATAATATTTTTTCTTTTCCACGTGCATGTGTATGTGTGTTCATTGATGCTATTTTTGTTGTGAATACTTGCTTCCCGGTACCTTATGTTCTTTCAACAGTTCCATATGGTGGCAGTCATATTACCCAGCATCCTATGCTGTTTCAGCCTTAAGCTTACCTCACACTAGAGAGGGCTTATTTCAGAGATGACATAATTTATGTGCATGGGGTTGGGGGATGGGAAGGGGAGAAGAGGGCAAGCCACTCTGTGTATGTCAGGGCTTGGGCTTCCTTGGGGCTGAAACTCTATATAGATACACCGTTATGACTGAAGAACCAGTTCAACGGGAAACCCAGAGGTAAGAGAGGCTTTTTTGTTTTTAAATATGGAAAGAGAAGAAGCCATAACTGAAAATAAAGTGGGGTTCCTGGATAGTCAGCCTCCTGTGTTTTCAGTTGGTGAAAGTCAATAGCACCCTTTCATAGCAAGTGAAAGTTGGCCACAGGGGCAGCTGACATTGGAAACACAGCACAGAGCTCATGTTTTGTGAAGGTTATTGACTGCTTCCCAAACAGAAGAAATAAACAGAGGACTGGGTTTTTAATTTTAGGATCTATTTGCACCCTATTAAATTAGAGAACCCAAATGACGTCTGCCCGAAGGAACTCCTGGCAGGTCCACTGCTCTCCTCCCAGTCAACACAAGAAGACTCAGTTCTAAGTGGCCTGTCACTGGCTCCTCCCGAAGTGCCAGGGCCTGGGGAGGGGTGGGGGGTGGGCAGTAGCACACAGTGTTGGCTGTTCCTGTTGTATTAGGAACAATGCATCCAAATCAGTTTTGACTCAGTTGTCTAGCAGGTTGATTCCTCAAAGCAAGTTATATACTGGAATACCATTAACTACCAAGTGTTCAAAACTGTAGCTTGAATTGTAGAGAGGAGAGCTTCATCTCAAAATGCAGTTGGTTCCATTTCCATTCCGTCAACTTGCTTTTTCAACACTTACAGAACATTTCCCCTCCTATTGTTTTCTTCTCATCAACTTGTAACATTTTATCCATTTATTTATTGCCTGTCTTCTACACTTAGGATGAGAACACAGAAAGTAGGACCCTGCGTATACTTACAGGGACTAGTATAGTGGCAACACAGAATAGTTACACAGTAAATATTTCCACAAAATGGAAGACAGACACACTCACATCTGAGAAAGCTCAAGCTTGACTTTCAGTGACAGCATCGCTCTGACTTCTTTTCTATCAGCTGTGGACTTGTGGCTGAGAAGTTCACTACTGTCTGGGAAACAGGAAGCAAGCAACTGTAGACATGGGATTTCCTTCTCCAAAGTGGTTTGTACAAGATTTCATGTAACCTTCTAGATTTTAAAACTTCTAGACCAATAGAATACAATACTACACATCTTGTTTATTCTAACAAAAAAAATATCTTAGAAGACAGCAAATGATTTGTGACACCAGAACAGAGTGAAATTGGCATGTCCCCATGATTTTCATGTACCCAGATGGTAAAGTAACTAAAGACATTGTCTGTAATTCTAGCATATGAAAAGATGAGGCAGGAGGATTACAAGTTTGAGATCAGCCTAGATTACCTAGTGAGTTCTATGCTAGCCTGGGCTATATGGAAGACCCTGTCAGTAGATAAGTAAGTTAAGTAAATAAATAGAATATTTTAAGAAAAGTTTAATGAATATCTACAAATTGTTTTATACAATTTAGTGAAGTAATCTAACTGTTCCTAAAAATAATTATTCAAAAGTCTCCTTAAGAAAAATGTGGATTTGCATTTAATTCCAGCACTTGGGGAGGCAGAGGCAGGCTGATCTCTGAGTTCAGGGCCAGCATGATCTACTGGAGATCAGGAGATTCCAGGAGAACCAGGAGAGTTCCGGTGCACAGAGAAACCCTGTCTTAAAAAACAAAAAAGAAAGAAAGAAAGAAAGAAAGAAAGAAAGAAAGAAAGAAAGAAAGAAAGAAAGAAAGAAAGAAAGAAAGAAGGAAGGAAGGAAGGAAGGAAGGAAGGAAGGAAGGAAGGAAGGAAGGAAGGAAGGAAGGAAAGAAGGAAAGGAAAGGAAAGGAAAGGAAAGGAAAGGAAAGGAAAGGAAAGGAAAGGAAAGGAAAGGAAAGGAAAGGAAAGGAAAGGAAAGGAAAGGAAAGGAAAAAAGGAAAGGAAAGGAAAGGAAAGGAAAGGAAAGGAAAGGAAAGGAAAGGAAAGGAAAGGAAAGGAAAGGAGGAAAAAAGGGAATGGAGCTTTGTAAAAAAGATAATTGTTTACTGGTGTCTTTACCTTGTGGAATCCACTGTCCATTTAAATACAAATAAGTTATTCCAGGACATAAATTTGTATATTCACAACATACCATGTTTGATGCAGACTGCTTTTAAACACAAGCCATGTATTACAAACAAGTAGACAACAAAAGAATAAGTGAATCAAAGTGAGTAATGAACATGAAGAGCTTTAATATATCAAAACATTTTGAAGAAAGTGAAAAGACAATCCTTAGAAGGAAAACTTATTAATAAAAGTTAGAGAAGTGCACTTCTAATAAGAGTCTAGCAGCCACCGTATATCAATTTTCCTGACAACTCAGTGACCACAGTATGCAAAAAAAAAAAAAAATCTATCTAAAATAGCCAAAATTTAAGCAGGTATTTTTCAAAACCAGAGATAAAAACAAGCAATGAGACAATCTAATGATACTTAGCACCATTAGCCATTAAAGAAATGGAAATCAAAACCACACCACAGCTAAAGTCAAAAAAACAAACGGTAAATCCAGCACAGAGTTGGCAAGGGTGTAGCAAGTTAGAAGCCCTTTGCATTGCTCATACATATATAAGTGATGCATATGGAACATATGTCATCATCTCCTCAGGCATTTAGACACAGATTTAAGGTATTACCCATAAATTCGACTAAGCTGTATAAGCTTAAAATTTGAAAATAGGAATTTAAACAAATACGTGTGCATACATGCTATCAGATGCATTACAAAACTAACTAAGATGGAAGCCCAATGTCCATCAATAACTAGATATGCATATAAATTACAATTACACACATACTCGTGAATATTATTAAGGCACAAAAGAGAATATATTGCTGACACATGCTCTAATGCTAATGATCCTGAAGAACGTTGTGCTAATTGAAAGAATCCTAACATACATCTCCAATATTCCCAAGATTGCTTTGTCTGAGCAGACCAGAATCAGTACCTTCACAGACACAGAAAGGTGAGAAGTGGTCAGAGCTGTATGCAAAAGTGAATGTGGACAACTCACAGGTTTAATTTTTGAATGATGGAAACGCTTGAGGACTTGGCAGAAGCTGTGGCTTCAACACCACACTATGGATGCACTAAACGTCACTGAATTGTGTACTTTGAGTTGGTTACATTACATGAGCGCTAACTCAATTTAAAACTAATTTTATGGGATGTCCGGTAGTCCACAGGATGCCCTGGTGCTTCAAGGATGTCTGGGTGCCTGTGCAATGTCCAAGTGTCTGCCAGTTGGCCCAGTGCCTGCATGATATCCGGTCATCTGTAAAATGCCCTGGAGCCTGAGGGATGCCCTGGACCTTGTGAGATATCCAGGTGACTGTAGGTTTGGCCAGTGCCTGTGTGGATGCTCTGGAGCCTGGGGAATGTCCAGGCACCTGCAGAATGCCCTGGTGTCCACAGGAAGTCCTAGTTCCTGTGGGAAGTCTGGGCATCTGAGGGATGTGAAGAGACATCATGAGGCAACTTTTATAAAAGAAAGCATTTAATTGAGGCTTGATTACTGTTTCACAGGCTTAGTCCATTATCATTTTGGAAGGAAGCATGGTGCCAGAGCAGTAGCTGAGAGCTACCTTGATTCCTAGGCAGAGAGAAAGATGCTGGTTCTAGTGGGCTTTTGAAACCTCAATGCCCACCACCAGTAGCATACTTCCTCCAACAAATTCACACCTCTTTATCTTCTCAAATAGTGCCACTCCTTGATGACTAAGCACTCAAATATATGAGCCTACCGGGGGTCATTCTTATTCAAACTACCACCCCCAGCAAGCAGAAATAGAGAGGAGCAAAGGGAAACACAATGCCAACTGTTGAAGTGTACGAATCCCATGACAGAGTCAGAGCATTCATTCTAAGTTCTTAAGAGCATGTGATGGGTCTGACTAGAGAGAAGCCATGCCACTAAGATATAAAACTTTACCTGGATTGAAAAGGAGTTCTCTCCTCCACGCTGTGGGAGCAGAGCCACAGATTTCACATCAGGGAAGAAATCAGAGTTAAGATTTCCTAAAACCTCTTGAAACTATGGACTACAGCATAGCCATGAGAGACAATCACTCAGTAACAGGGTTATCAACTCCTCGTGATCTCACGCTGGCAGTTTCATTCAGAAGTTTCTGTAGAAACATGTTATCCTTGCCAGTGTAAAGTACCAAGGAGCAAAAAACTGCTGCCTGGAAAAATGGAAACTTGGACTTGAGTTAGAAAGACAAAACCACAGAAGGATGACTTTGGTATTTTCTTTTAACCAATGAAAATATCAGAAATGGCTAATATTCCATTTTTCAGGAAGCAAGAATTGCTTTGTATGGGGCTTTCTTGCCAAAGTTCTCTCCCCAAGACCCCTCACGTTGGGGCACACCATCCTGTACACGCAATTATTTGGAGAGTTGTAATTTTGGGTCTTCTACATTTTATAAAGTGGATTTTTATTATAAAACAATATTGTTATAGGTTGATAATAGAAAAGACCAGAAAGTAAAATGGAAAAAGAATGTGGTTCAATACGTTCAAAAACTCCTTGACCTCTGGTAAGCTGGGAAAAGGGAATTATGAGAAAATAACAATATTACAGATACAGCTGAGCCCAGATTCAACTCTAAAATTTCATATAAAGATGATGTTTTTAAAAATCATGTTTTAATAATAAGAGAAACAAGAAATAGAATTGCTCAGCAGTTGAAGACCAGAAAGAACCCAGAATTGCCAGATACATTTCTTTTGATTTCTTTGTCTGTATAGGCAGAAAACAAAAACAAAAATGAAAACCAAAACTATTAGAGAAAACTGTTGTCTAAGATAAATGGGAAAAATTGTTGACAGGATCTAGCTATTTTTAAATCAGCTTAAGTGTCTTGACCTAGAAAACTTAGACTCTTTGAACCCCTCCAAAAACCTATTCCAAATTATTCATGAAACCTCCAGTAATGCTTGTATAAACACCTTAGCGAAGATAGCTTTGCCTACAGGAAGCACAGGATGGAATAATGATGGCTTAGGAGATGAAGTCTTTAAATAAAATCTACAGATATAGGAAGTTTGAGGCCTGATGCCATCATTAGAAAATTATTAAGGATTCAGTCTTAGCTTCCTCAGTTTTACAATTCTGAACATACTGACTTTATTACAATAAATCCTTAACACTTTCTTTGGAATGAAAATTGCAGGTTCATCTTGTTTTGTCCACATGCAAGTGTTTTCACAAGAAGAGTGTAGGTATCCTGTTATCCATCCTTTGACGCATGAATCAAAATCCTTGTCATCCATTCTGACCTCAAGATGTCTTCTTACATATTGTTCTCATAACCAATATCATGCTGCCTCTTCAAACTTTGGACTGAGTAAAATGGACCACTCAGGCTCGGTTTAGATACCCAAGCTTCTCTGCTTTGGAAACCCAGAATGAGTTTGTTTCCTTTAGTATTTTACCTCCTAAAAATTTTAGGTAATCTAAGCTTCTGTGTGATTATGAAGCAAACTCAGTAGCATCATGTGACAGGATGTACTCATGTGCTCAATATGGCGTACTCATGAAGAGAGGTGAAAAAGATAAACTGCATTTTAAATTCTTCCTTAATCTTTTATCATGGAAAACTCAACTGTATGAAAAGTAAAGTGAGTGAATCCATGACCTTTCCCATCCCAGGATCAAGCAATCCACTGCACCCGCTTGAGTTGCTGGGCCGGCTTGCTCTTACTTTTCTCTGTTGCCATAGGCCCCTCATGAAAACTCAAGCACCACAGCATTCCAACCTTAACGTTTTGGCAACAACTAGTATATTTAGAAGCTTAACGGTATATTCATCACATTAATAATCATGGATGAAGACTATGCAAATCTAGCCAGCCATTGTACAAAAATCTTAATAGAAACAAGATGTGTCAGTATTTGTTTTAAAGCTATTAGCCTTTAAAGATGAAGTTGAAAAGACAAGAAAAGGCAGACCCGCGGTACTCTTACTCAGCATCCACTACGGTTGATATTGTCACTACTATAGAGCAGAGACAGATGTACTGACAGTACATTATGTACCAATGTGTAGACTGTGTTCGGATTGCCCTGATCCATGCGCCCATATTCAGGTATCCAAACAAGGACACCACCACACTTCACTTAATCTTCTTTTTATATTGCTTAATACTTGTATTGAGGTACAAAATGTTCAGTTACTAACCTAGGGTTCTTATTTCATTTAAAATAAAAAGATAGTCTTTATTGAGGATAGTAAAATGCAGTATATTGAACAACCTTACAAACAGATCATCAATTAATTATAATTATTCCTCTATTCATTCATATTTACAGAACACATAGTATTCTTTATATACAGGAAAGGAAACAGCAGACAAATGACAAAATCCCATGCCCTCATGGATTTTACATCTTAGACAAGGAGCGATCAATGTCATGAGCATATCTGCACTCCATTAGTAAAGAGCTGGCGAGTTCATTCTACAATGGGATTTTCACAAGAGAAGAATACCTCTGACTCTGGAAACAGAAATAACTTGGAAACACAAGAAAGCTGACAAGTCTGTGGTAATCTACAAACTTAAAATTGGATATGAACATAAGTATGCATATGATGCTATTATCTTAATCAATGCAATGACCTCTACATTGCTTGGCTGTACTGAATTTAAGATCAAGTTAAAGAATTCTCCTCAACACAAAAACCGAAAACTTGGTTTACCAGTTTTTAGTGCATAAACTCTAACTCTTAAATTCAAATGTAGTGTCCCTAATGGGGATGTTTTAATCAGTAACTGAAATGGTGAAGTAGTCTGTGTTGAACAAATCCAGTGCCTCTTCAAAGGAAAGTGTCTATTCCCGGACATCCTTGAAATTAAACTCAACCTTGAGTGCTGACTAGTGTAACGTCAGGCACTCTTTAGAAGTGAGGAGAAGAGGAATATACAAGACTTCCTCTTCTCCCTCCCTCCAGCCAGCAGCTCCTACACTCCATAGACTCTTCTGCGGTTAGATCTCAGAAAGAGGACCACTGTGATGCTGGGCTGGTCCTTTTCCATGAATAATATTTTGTTTAGCTTCCAGTGTGCAAACAACTGATAAATATCCTCTGAGCAGTCTTAGAATCCTTAACATCTCTCCTTTCTCCCTCTCTCCGTCCCCCACCTCTGTGTGTGTGTGTGTGTGTGTGTGTGCGCGCGCGTGCGCGCGTTTGTGTGTGTTTATGTATTTATGTGTCTATGTGCATATCTTGATTCATGACAAAAAAGTTTTCATTTATTTATTATTTCTCACCACACAGTGTTTAATGGATATGGTAAAAACAGAGGTCAATTGCCTTGTTCCTGACTATAGAGAAAGAATATATTTCTTTAAGAACTACGATTTTAAATTTGCGTATCTTTTATCATTGGATGACATTTTGTTTTATTTATTCTGAAGTCTTGTGACTAAGTGGATTTATATTTAGGACTTCCATCTTGTCTTCACAAGTTGACCCCTTTATCAGTATGAAATACTTCATGATATTCCTTTTTCAATTTTTTTGATATTTTGATAGCTTGATATTAATATTGTCATTACAGTCACTCCACCACTGCACCAGTGTGCATAACTTGTCAGTCAGGTTCTCTATCACAACCTAGGCCTGACATCCACAGTTGCAAACCATGACCATTCAAAGCCTCCTAGCTGGGACTCAGACCCTACTACACATTGCCTGACCTCAGATGTGCCCTGAAACCATGTAACAAGACTCCAGTGAATCCCTTGATTATTTCAGGTAACAATAGCAGCAAGTGTGTGAAAGGCCAAAAGTGCTGACTCCCTGGCCAGGAAGTGAAAGGAAAGAATTGGTAGAGGTCATGACCCTATCATCCATTTCTAAACCAGACTTCCAATCATCTCAAACCTTCTCAGCATCACACCTTAAAGGTTCTATTATATCCCAGTAGTACAATCCTGGAGACCAAATCTTCAATACACATGCCATTATTAATGCATTGTTTCTTTGTGTCTGCATATATATTCATATATATATATATATTCCTTTCCCTCACAATACCACATATTATAAAATGATTTGATATGTGGTATATAATGAGAAATTTGTTTTAGTTTTGTGCTTTTGCTAAGTTCAAACTGGTCTCTGACCCCTATGTCGCTAGCTAAGGATGATCTTGAACTCTGATTCTCCTGCTACCACCCCTGCCTCATGCTAGCATGATAGCCATGCACCATGACAGTTTAGTTAGGTACTGTGCATCAAACTTAGGGCTTTGTGAATGCTAGACAAGCATTCTGCCAACTGATTCATAGCCCTGGCCCATGAGCAATGTATACATAGTTACATTCTAAAATATGAATTAGGAAAATTTTATGTTTTATTAAACTGTTAGTATATAGTATATCTAAATGCTATTGCATACACTGTATTTTCTTCCTCATCCAATCAACCTATTTAAAGCCATTTAAACATTAAATGTTTTCTTCATGTCAAAAAGGAAATGCAGTAATCTTAAAAGAAGAAGCATATTCTCACAAAGTAAAAGAGAAATAAGAAGAAGATCAACCCACAGATATTTCCACCAGTTCTAATGGCTCTTCCCCAACTTTTCTAGTCAATGTGATATTCTGTTTGACAGTAACCTTCAGTGTAGCCTTGCCAGAGAAAGCCAGGCTGGCAGTCAGCAGCCAAGGAGCCCTCCATGTCCTCACACACTGAGTAAATCTTTGCTTGCTGGCAGGCTTGCCCACTGCTTGGAGAGCTTGACTGGAAAGAAGAAACAGATATAGAGGTGAAAACCTGGATTTCAGAAAAGGAGAAATGGAAAAGTTCAGGAAAACATAAGAAGCAAGGACTTGAGAATCCATATACATACAAATTTGGGCTTTTAGAATGAATTATAGGGAGGCATAATGACACAGGGGATGATCTGAAAAATCAACTGAGAAATTCTTCCAGAAAGCATATCACATAGGCATAGAAAACATAAAAGAACTGTTAAGAGATGCTGACACCAGAGACAGAGTTATACAAATCCATGGGATGTTCAAGAAAGAAGAGAAATATGCAAGAGGTATTTGAATACATGAACCCAGGATTAAGAAAAGATGAAAGACAAACTTGTGTTTGCAAGTTTGAGACAAGAGAGAGGTGATTCCACATTTACTATGGAGAATTTTCAGAATAGTACAAAGAGAAAATTCTAAGCGTTTCCATGAAGAAGAAAAAAAAACCCTCAAGTTAAAAGAAACTTATAGACAATATACACATTTCCACACAACCACTGCAACTATCAAATAAGTGATATGTTTTAAGTATTGAAAATAAAGAACTTAAATTTATAGTGTTTTTCAGTCACACTAACTCTGAATGTGTGAATACATGAATCTTAGTCACAAAAATTTCCTTCATATTGTGACCTGGAGAGGTCACAATAAAAGAACTCAGCTGTGCCTCTCAGTTGAATGAGGAAATGATGACAGGGTGGTCCCGGAAGGAGTACCTGTTGAGACAGCGTTGCTGGGGTCAGTTGTTGGGTCACAAGTTTTAGAGGTGAGCCCCTTTGGAGACAACTGTCTTTGACAGGCTATTCGATTATTCAATGCCATTGAAGTTCAAGGGTTGGTCTATTCATTAAGGTTTAATTCTTAAAAAGGACTAGGTGACTTCCTGTTTTGCCATGATGGACCAGCTTCTTATGGTGAAGTTCTTGGATTCGTTGCAGACACGGAGCACAAGAAATCTCTGCAAGATGGGCAGAAGAAGGCAAGGTGCTTAGGGAGCTCACGTCTGGAGCATCTCCATGACAGTGAGTTCCCAGGACAGGATGGCCATAAATCCTCCAACCCTGCTCTACCTAAGTGTAAAGATTCCTAGAAAGCACCAAGAGAAGTCTTTTCTCTTAATGAAGAGACAAGGAAAATGGGAAAAGGGTAGCCTTGCTCTAGGCAAACACTGGCAATACAACATTCCCCAAATCATGATTCAGTAAGTACGGGATGGGTTGACAATCTTGCCACACCTGTCCCATAGCATCTGTCAGTGTTCAGACTTTCCCATCCAAGTGCCTTAAGGACAAAGGAGAGGCTAAGCCCCCACCCTCAGAGGCCCGAAACAGAGGTTCCCGATTTCCTTACTAGAAGGCTAGCAGCTGTCCTGAACAAGGACTGACTGACATCCCCACTCATCGGAAACAGGTAATATCTCTGTCCCTCCTGTCCCTCCTTACCACCTCTCTCCCTTTCCCTGCCTGAGCTCAGGAAGACTGAACAGTGTGGGACAGTTAGGATGCTCTCCTCCGTTTTGGTGGTTCAGGGGAAGTCGAGCTGCCATTGGTATCTGAGGTAGAACTAGGTGGTCATCCTAGCCTTAAAAAAGAAACAATTATTATCAATTTATATCAAATAAATTGTAGGCGATTTTGACTTTACATAGTATCCTAAAAAAAATCTTAATTTGCAAGATAGATAAAAATATGTTTTCTAGCTAGAATATATCCAGAATTCTGCAATTATCAGTTGCACCAACTTCATTTATGAAAAATTCGACTGTGACCTAGTTGATTAACTCAGTTTGTGCTATAAACAACAAATTAAAATTTTTACCCAGAGTGAAATCATTTATCTCATAGTGATATTTTAGTTCATGTCAGTATCAATCATACGTAGGGCAGTGACCCCTGTATAATTAAACGAACGTTTTTCTTGCCTTTACTGATATTGCCATCACAACTGCATAACATAACACATTGCTAGTGTGTGTGGTGAGGCTGAATTGAACAAACCTCATATCTCTAGTCATATGGAATTATAGCGTGAGACTTCACACACTCATGTAATAATAATAATAATAATAATAATAATAACTATGTTCCTGGCTATGTGTTTACTACACTATAGCTTTGTACATATTTTAGAATGGACTTTAATTTATCTAAAATGAATATTTTATGCAGCATGTCACATTACACCAATAGCTGCCTGATATATCTAATGTACACTGCACTGCTTGATTTCATCTAGAGGTCGTATTGAATGATGTTCTTGGATCCTCTATGATTTTGCAAGTGCATCCTATGATGTTCACGCTGTCAGGATTCCTTTTAAGATGTTTCTTAGCAGCACATGACCTTATCCTTAAGCCACATGTGTCTCTATATATCCCTAAATCAGGATTTCAGCCTATTGTTCTTATTTCGTTATTTCTTATGCTACACATATTATTATTAAGTGAAAAATTTAAAGCTTTTCTCCAAAATCTGGAGAAGTTTCCAAACAATTAAACCACAGAAAAATATATCTATATTTTCATATACAAGGTATAATTTATTTATATCTTCTGTTTTCTAGAAGTGTATGTTAGTGTGTGGTTAGTATATTTGGTAAAGCACTTATGCCTGGCATTTCACATGGCTGTGCATAAGAACTGATTGAAAACTCAGATGAGTTCTTCTCAAGAAACACAGTAACTTTAAATCTAAACATAATCAGAAAATGAGTGTAAGAGTGTGAAAATTTTCAACGCAATGTCTTTAGGAACTATGAATCATCAGCTAATATGATCTAAAGCCAAAAGCTTAATAACAACCCCCAACTATATTTAATACAATGATGATCTCCTAATGAGTCTTTTAAGTGTGGACCTGCCATTTTGTCAATGATGATTATGTGATTGCTTTTTGGTAACCTGTCAAAAATTCATAGGCAAGAAATTATTCAAGTTTGCTTCTCTGCTGCCATTATAATACATGATCCAGAAGCAACACATGCAAGTAAACGGTTTATTTAGCTTGCAGGTTATAACCCATCAACAGTTAGTCAAGGCAGGAACTCAAGGCAAGAGCTTAAAGCAGAAGAAACCCATAGGCTTGCTTGGGATTACTGGCTTGCTCCCTTTGGCTTGCTTGACTACATTCCTGTCTAGTTTAGGCCAACCTGCTCAGGATGGCATCACCCACTGTGTGCTGAGCCTCCCCGTGTCAATTAATAATCAAGAACATGTGCACACACAGACATGCTGTCAAGTCAATCTGATGGTGGAAGTTCCTCAAGTGAGATCCCCTCTTCCCAGATGACTCTAGTTTCTGTCAAGTGGACAAAAAATGAACCAGTGACAAAACATTCCTCTTCACATAAGTAAGCCTAGCAACAATATATTACTTATGTGCTCCCTCATAAGCAACCATTTTAAGCTTCTATGACTTAAAACAACATAATCAATATCTCTCTATCCCAGAAACTCAGAAAGGGCACTGACTGCCATTCTGGTCTTGGCCCATGGTATCCGTTGTCTCAATTTGAAGATTAAGCCTGGGGTCTAGAACCAGAAAAGGATAACACAGGAACAAACATTCAAATTATTTCACTCAAGTACCTAGCAATTAGATGTTGGTGGTGGACAAGGGGCCTCTACAGTACTTTCCAATGTGGATCTCTCAATAGGCATGCTTCAGTGTCTCATGTTGTTACTCCTATAATTATTCAAAAGAGGTCTAAGAAAATGATAAATCTCCATTATTTAGCCTCAGAAATTATATATTATAATTTCTGTAATATGTGTTGGTTCCTATACGGTAAGAGGCTACACTAGGACATACACACCATAATAAGGCTTACTTGGGTTATGTTGGAGACTGGTTACTGTAAACACTTAAAAAAAGAACTTGGACCATGTTATCCCACAAATGCTTAACACCAGATTCATATTTGGAAATCAATCACAATGCTTACTGTAAATAGTATTTTATACACCATTCATCTATATAATTTTAAACAACACTCTTGTTTCTTTCAGTTTCACACTTGATTAAAAATTTATTAGAAAACTTTTGAAGCAGCTGGATAACTGAAGGATGGGGTTAACCAAAATGAAGTGTACATAGAGAAGCTACATAAAAACATGTGCTCTTGCAACCCAAGCAGATTATAATAAAAGAGGATTATAGGACACACGTGATGTAAAAGGTTGGGGAGAGGGGCTTGGAGCTAGATCTTAAGTGGTGATGAGGTCAGCAGTGTGGAAAAAGAAGGTAGGAGATGGGTTCACAAGAATTAAGGATTGTAAGAAGAAGCAGATCAAAACCCTGTGCTTTGTAGGCTAATTAAAATACACCTTTAAACAGTTTGAACAGAAGGATCCCACATGGAGGACAACACAGCTTCCAGAACATATGGATTATTAAATGAGAATCTTAGAGCCAGGCACAAGTTACCTCCCTATGATTTATTGGTCAGACAGGCCCCAGATAAATAGAGTTCACTCTCAGACCTCATGATTTAAAATCCTGCAGAGAATCTGCTTTTCCTCAAAGGCAAAAAGCCCACAAGTCTGGAGTCATTACTTGAGGGTTTGAATGTTTAGGAATATTTAATAAAATATTTTTTTTCTTAAAGTTGGTGCCTCTGAACAATGCTGGGATATATCTATGGCTACCAGTGTCTGAAATACCACCATGTATTCTGGCAATAGATTTGATCTGTGTAATAAAAACTTTAGAAATTATGGTCACAGAAACTATAATGATAATGAAAGCAAAGCATAGGGAACACACAGCAGACCTTTGTTTCTCAGACTGGGCAATTAAACTGAAAGAAATCGCATTTCCTATGGAACTATGAACATGTGAGACTGTGTGAAAAAACTGTCAAAACATGAATGAAACACTCAATTATTAAAACACAAAGTCAATTGATAAAGCATGTAAATACTGGATGATAAGCAAATTGACTGATCAGAAAATAGCCAAGGAAAATCTTCAACAAATTTTAACTCAAATCAGGTAGTATTTTCTCTTTCATTTAGCAAAAATAGATTACTCAAAAGAATGTGTTACAGAAAGTGGGTAGTCACTTGGAAAAAATATACTTAGATTTCTCCTTCTCTCAGCCCTCACACGAGAATAAATCCTAGATTGATCCAACTTTTGAGCACAATAAAAGGAAATTTCAAAGCATTTGAAGGAAGCATTCAAGATTTTCTTTTAAACGTATGCTTGGATTAAGGATGGAACTTCTGAGGAAAACACAAAGTTTAGAAATTAAGGAAAAGTTTTTTAAAAGAACATGAGAGTGTGAATAAAAAAAAAAACAAAAAGCAAAGAGTAGAGAGCAAAGTGTTTAAAAAAATAAAAAATGATAAATTGTCAGAGTAGCAGAAAATTGCGTTCACACATATACCTGCACATTTGTAAACGTACACACTAGTATAGATTTTTGTGATTGTACACATTCAGAACCTTGCTGAGTTTATAAAAGGGAAATGGGTCTAGCTGCTCAGAAGTTACTTTTCATCATGTATCCTTTGAATTTCTTGATTTTCTAATTGTTCTTGTAGGTTACATTTCCTTTACTCATGAAAAATTTACATTTATTACTTCTAGTTCCTGCCATAATAATAACGTACCTTAGTATGGAATAAGCTTCAAACACACACACACACACACACACACACACACACAAGCTATAAAAGCAGAAAAAATATAAAACACGTATTTAAGGTTTTTGGAAGTTGAAAAATGTTGGCAGGTCTTGAAGGACCAGGATCTTTGACTGAAGGGGGATAAGTTCTTTGCAGTGATAAGAATACCCTGACATAGCAATTTAAAGAAGGGGTTTATTTTTGCTTCCAGTTCAAGGGTACATCCATCATGGTGGCAGGAGCTTAAGGCAACCATCCATATTGCATCCATAATCAGGAAGCAGAAAATGATGAACACTTCTGCTCAGCTCACTCTCTCTGTTTGTTAAGTCTGGGAACCCAGACTATGTAGCAGCCCTGACCACATTCGGGAGGAGGGTATCTTTCCACTTCATTAACCTAATCTATACAATACCCCACACATATCCCCAGAGGCTTTATCCCTCCAGTGACACCAGATCCTATCAAGTTGACAAATAAGATTGACTGTGAGGGAAAGCAGATATGTAATGTGAGCTCTTGTGTTGAGCTTTTCCAAGTCTCAGAAGGGAGGAGAGAGCACAAGCAGGGCATGGGAGGCTTACTCTCCTGAGAAGTACTCCTGAGATAGAGTACCTGCTTGGTGCCTTCCAGGTCCTAGGACTGAGCCTCAACCAAAAGAAGGCAGAATACGGATGGAAAGTTTCACAAGAAAGAGGAGTAGAGAGCTATAAATATGTTAGATACCTCAGTCATAAGTTTGGTTTCAAAAGTTAAGAACATCTAAACAACACACGTGTTGCTTTCAGAGGAGCAAAAGTAATAGTTCCAGGTGAAAGTTCCTAGTTACTGCAAAGGCAGAAGATAATGTCTGATTCTCAAAAAGAAAAAAATAACCCTTCATCTAGAATTTTCTAGAAATAAAAACTTCCTCAAAAATGAAACAATATAAAGGTTGAATTATAGGGAAGAATATCAGGAGTTACTTTGTTCTTGACATGATAAACCTGTGGTACACCTCAACCTCAACCCACAGCAGCTGTGGCCGTTTAGATACTATCTGTATACGATTAAACCAGTCAAAATTACAGTATGGGTGTATGTGTGTGTGTGTGTGTGTATGTGTGAGTGTGTGAGTGTGTGTGTGTGTATGTGTGTGTGTGAGTGAGTGTGTGTGTGTGTGTGTGTGTGTGTGTGTATGAAGACCCTACTTCTAGCTGTGGAGCTTTTGGCAGATGATGACAGCCAGGAGAGGAAGAGTTAATTTTTTCTTTATGGTGGTGACAACTGTTAGGTTGCCTGTGTCTAAGTAAGTGACCCTACATGAGTGTAACATTGTCGGCCTTGATTTGACTAAGTGAGTTAAAATATGTAAAAGAAATTAGTAATTTTAGTAAAATAAAAACATGGATGCTTAAGATAAATGAAAGCTGAGCACGCTGAAGAATAGTAAATGTATGCTAGAAGGGTTGTAAGAGTAAATAAATACAAATAAAGATAGCATCTTAGGGAAACACAGAACTTCAGGGGATAAAGACAAGTGTCAAGAAAGATATATCAGTGAATGTTCTCTACTTCAATGAGCACTGTGATGTTAGAGCTAATGAAAGAAATATCTGTGATTCTAATGAGGTGCATGCACACACAAGCTCACTCGCTCTCTCTCTTGCTCTCTCTTTCACGAGAGCGCGCACACACACACAGACACACACACACACACACAGACACAGACTATATTGGACAGAAATTTTCCAAACCTGCTTGCGTGGAAGCATAATACTGGGAATAGAGTATTTGGCAAGGACTTGCATGTTTGCATTAGGTCATTTAGAATCCAGTTCAGGTATTGGCTGTTTGTCGGATTCATGTCATTATACTTATGCTGTCTGCAGTCTAAACACTGACATGATACTTTCTGAGGTTTATGAAAATGTATTCAAAACACTTATGCACCTAGGTACTAAAATTCACTTTTAGCTCATATTTCTGCCTTTATCTCTAAGAATGTTTTTAAAAATAGGATTCAGAATTTCAGGACATTATTTGTAATTAGCCTCAGTTCTCTGTGAGTTTGGTAAGGCAAACACATCTTGAGCATAGTACATTTGCAGCTAGGGAAATGTATGCCAGTTCAGATAAACACTAAGGCATTGATGTGACAAACCACCACCCCACAAAAAATAATTCACATGTCAAAAGAAGATGTTCAACTACAGTCCTCAACATCTTTGTTGAATTTATCCTGTACTCTTGTATAAGTTACCACATATGGCATGAAACTGTTTTTCATGCTGTGCCCTGCTCTGAATGACTGTTTAGTGAGCAGCATTTGGATCGGTTTTGAGTGAAAATGTAAAGGCAGGATTACTCTATGCCTCCTTATGCATGTAAACTCAGCTATTCAGCACCACCCTTGAGGCACAGACTCATAAAACCTCATGGCTAAGAAACATACCAACCCATATAACCTATCAAAACAGATTAAGAACATGTGAGCACATGGGCATATTGGAAACAGATCAGGGAACCTATGTCCAAGAACTTACCAGGCATAACAGACTGGGAAATGGTACTATATTCTCACTTTGGACCCCATAAAGAAGAGGACACCTAATGCTGATGGTTCTACGGAGCTATTATCTGACCCCGTGTATTCATCAAGGGGCCAACAGTCATATATCTCCCGAATGTTAAGAGACATCAGCTCAGTTTGGCCCCACTAATGACAAGGCTCACTCAGATTGCCTCCGCCCATCCACTACATTGTCTATCCACCACACAGGTTCTGTACCTTCCCTCTGTGTCCTCCATGACTCTATACCCAATCCCCACAGGTGGCTTTGATGTTAAGACATGGCTCAGCTCTGTGACCCTGTAGGCTTGGTTCTGTGACAATGTGTCCAGAAGCTGTCCAGCGGTGTCCTTTACCTAAACAACTCACCTCCTATCTATATCTGTTCTCTTCCTCTGCCTGTAGTAAGGCCTCTGTACACTCTATGAACTTTGATGAGGCTACTTTAATGTTTTTGTACTTTTTTCGGTAAATAACAAATAACATGTGTACATATATAGAGATATAATTATTGTGTGATTCAAAATATGTGAGTTGAATTACAAGTAATTAATATTGCAATAAAAGACCCTGAGTTTACATTTTCCAGTGGCCAGAGAAATCAGGACTATTTGGCAAATTTCAGCCAATAAGACAACATAGCTCGGAAATGTGTTATTCAATGAATTCTGGCACTATATAAAAATATATAAATGTGTCTTTTGTTTCTGAATTAGTTTATACATGACAGTGTTCTATTTTTTTTTAATTAAAAATGTATCAAAAGCTAGGAGACAATTTCCAGCCCATATATTCTAGGTGATAATATCATAATTATTTCCTTGTATTGATTACCTCACCAGTGTCAGAGCAATAAGAAAATTGGGAGCAAAAGTTCTATTATCAGAAGTTACAACAGCTTTAAATTCTTTTTTTCCTTTTATGTATGATAATTTATATCAATTATTTTAAGACTTCTGTGTAATTCTTTCATTACTTGTTGGCTACAAACGAACACTCACATCTTAACAAATTGAAAATACATAATGTAGTCCTGTGCTGTGTGTGTGTGTATGTGTGTGTGTGTTTGTGTGTGTGTGTACTCACCAATGCAGAGCCAGAGGCCAGTGCTGGGATGTCTTCCTCAATTACTTCTCCAATTTATTTTTGATACAAGGCCATTCACTGAATATAGAGCTCACTTATTCAGATAGTCTCAATACCCAATGAACCCTTAGGGTCATGCAGCCTCCACCCTTCAACACTGGGTTACAGGAATGTGCTACTATAGCTGGCTTTTTAAGTTCATTTTGGAGATTAGAACTCGGGTCTTCATGCTTTTTTATCAAATACTTTACCCCCCGAGACATTTCTCCAGCCCTGTAGTTATTTTTGGTTAATAAATCTCATTTTTCACAACCAGAAAGAAAACTCTACTTCATACCAAGATAATCAATTAAATTCTTTAAGGCAAATTTTAAGTATAGTCCTCAAATTTCAAACATTTCCTATACCATTCACAGTTTATATACTATATATATATATGTAATAGGCTGTTAAAATGAGAATTTTATGTGAGCTTTCAAATTAGTATTCATTATATGCTCCACAAACAGAAGTTAAATATACTTTTACTTTCCACTTATGATGTGGTTCAAAACTATAAATCCTAATTAGTGAATGGAACTTCTAAATTCAGTGAAGAATGTCCTTTGAGAGTGGATTCATTCTGTGAATTCCTATCACTTGACTCTGTGGAGTGCTTGGGTGACATCTTGATCTTCCAGAACTTGTCAACAAAAGGATGTCTGAGCACTCTTCAGAGATAAGAGTGAGCTAGATGGGAACATCTGAACTCAACTTTGGATACAACATTTGTCAAAGACTGGTAGGATACTTTAACAAGAGCTTGTAGATTGTTAAGAGATGACTAGAGCAGCCCATGTAAGGGAAAATAAAATACCTTAAACATGTGTAGTCATTTTCTATATAAACGTATCATATTCAGCTTTCTTTTTCAGTGATGTCTCTATGCATGTGCTCATATCAGGGAACTTCACGTGGGTCAGGTCAACTGTACCTGAAAAAAAGAGAGGTCTGTTAATTTGTAACTAATTACTACTACTATCATACTTATCTCTTCTGCTAATTAGAACGGAAGGCAGTTGCTATCAGAACAATCATTTGGCGAATCTGCTTCTACGCCCATTTGACCAATCTTCGTTTCATTTATTATACTATAGTTAGAGAATATCTATTTGCTTTCTTCTGATAGATTCCAGTTATTTTTTTAATTATTATTTTAATTTAAAAAAAACTTCTTTTATTTTTGAGACTATAATATAATTACATAAATTCTCCTTTCCCTTTTCTCCCTTCAAACTCTCCTGTATACAATCCCCTTCTTGAGCTCTTTCAAATTCGTGGCCTCTTTTTTCACTAATTGTCATTACATATATGTATAGGTCAGATTTGTGCGTCCTGCATTCTGACCACATCTGTTCCTCAGTACCTCTTCTTATCTCTCTCCCACTCCCCTCAACCCTCTTCTTCCTGTTTGTCAGTGACTTAGAACCTGTATCTGATTATCCCACTAATGAGCTCATAGGTACATCTGTGTCTGATGGTGTGCCTGTGTCTCTTCTATTGTTATTGCCTCTTTTTTCTGTTTCGTTATGCCTGGGCATTTCTAAGCGAATGCTAAGCATTTTGCATTCAAATTACATCGTATCTGGATCTTCATTTCCCTCCAGACAGGATTTACCATCTGAACCTAAAGCAGAGAGACAGATTAACACTCAGTCTGGGACTGCTCTGATTTAAGGATGCCTCACAGACCTAACCACCACAGGCACTTCTCTCCACCTGTCATTGGCACATTCAGACTCTCCTTCTACTACCATGCTACTGCAAACACAAAACAAGAAGCAAAAGCAAAACACAGCTGTTTTGTTCAAAAACCTGTGCTTGTTTTCTCAGTATCCTGAGTCTTTTTATTTATGTATTGATTTATTGGTTCTTCTGTCTACAATACATCTTGACCACAGTTTCCCCTCCCTCCATTTCTCCCAGTTATCCCCTACCCCCTACAACCTCTTCCCTCTGCTTCCCTTTAGAAAGGAGCAGGCCTCCCAGGGATATGAGCCAAAGTCTCCACAAGATACAAGAAGACTAGGCACAAACCTTCCTATCAAGGCTGGACACAGAAATCCAGTAGGAAGAAAAAGATCCTAAGAAGAAAAGTTCTTTAAAATGAAATCAAAGTAGATGCCCAAGGACATCTTTTCACCTGAAAATTGATAGTATTTGTTTGGAGATATGTTGACTCTCCACATTCTTATTCTTAGTAACACAGAAAGATCTTTCCTGGAAATGAAGATTTCCATGGTAAATAAAGAAATAAAACATTTCTTGAGAAACAATTGTTCAGTTCATAAGAGAAATTGTCTGCAGCCAAAATAACTCCTGTGATATATTAAATTGTTTGGTTATTATGTTAAGCATTAGATCATAAATTTACTCATGCTGATACTATTTATAATTAAAAAGCACCAAACATTTGAAACTAGGTAAATTCATACAGACTTATAGCTATTTTCGTCATCAAAGTCTCTTGTATAAGCTATATCTATGTTATCAAAAATGCAAGCATGGTATTATAAGAGAATAAAGAATTGTGAGCTTTGAAAAACATGTTAAAGAAATCAGTCCCATCTAAGATGTTAAAATAAGCCTGTCTAGACTCAGTTAGCTTTTTTTAGTTCTGCCCTTTCTACTTTTTTCCATTTTAGAATGGTGTTGTTTTGAAACACTCATCCTTCTCAGTTCGTGCCTTCACCATATTGGTAAGGTGACATTTCTCATTGTTTAGAGAGCCAGTTATCTGTCACAGTTGGCAATCAGTGCTTCTCCAAGCTCCAGCAAGCCTCCACCAAGCATTTCCTTCTTCCAGTCAAAGCCCACACGATCAGATAAATTCCCAATATTTGCAAGAATCCACAAACATTTGAATGAAGTTAGGAATCTACATATCCGAAATCATACTAATAATACTACTGATAACATTTCTGCAACTTATATTATTTTTAAAAATTGAACAGTTGCCATTATTCATGTCTTCCAAGCTGCTTGGCATTAAGAAAATGGAAATTTGCTCTTGGATTGAATTTCCTGAAAACTGTGGATTTCTGCTTCTCAAAGTGTTAACAGGGGGCAGAACCTCCCTTCTCACCTCAAGTGCGTTAAAGCATGGAAAATGCATGCGATAACCGTTCAGTAATTGGTCATCAGGAAACATTAATAGTGTCTGAGAGAAGGAAAACAAATAAATCCCTAACACCAGGCTCTATGTTCCAAGGAACATCCTTCTGCAGGCCAGGTAAGAATTCACAGGCAGACCACCTTGTCTGAGTTGTACAGAAGAATGGAGATCAGGGAGATTGGTTTCTCTGAGGAAGGAAGAGCACAATTCTGAAAAGAAGGTGAGATACAAAGAAAGAAACCTAGGAAGTTTATAGGAAGCAACTTGAGCCTTTGCCTAATATGAAGCTATTAATGTGCAATGCAGGACTCTAGAAGACTGACATCCAATAACCAGAGAAGAAAACATGGAACCATTTCCACACTCCTCGCCAGACCAGGAGACAGTCAATCTCTAAATAGGCAGAGTGGAAATGCCTTGTTCACTAAATAGAATAGTCAGTGGAGACTTCAGTGGGATGAGATATCAGCATGGAGCTGAACTATCTTTAGATAGTGATGATGAGGCCTTGTAAAAGATGCCAATAATGGAAAAGTAAAATTGGGTGTTGCAGGTAGCCTCAAACTGCAGGGATCAATAAAAGTAGGTTTTTTTGTATGAGTTTTATATAACAAGAGTAACATTTTTATATAACAACAGTGATAATTTAAGGAAAAATATGGCAATCACTAGAGAAACTACTGGAAATCTGAGTATATACTCATGAAAAAAGGAGTCAGCAGTGGAGAGAATGTAGAATATTTAAAATCTTCAATTAACCCCCCCAAAAAAGGACAAGAAATAAAACAAGATAAATGAGATTATCAAGAAAAAATATTACGACCTTATAGATTAAAGTGTGAGCATCTGAATAATTATTTTTTAGCAAATAACTTGTTGGGGAAATTTATTTTTAGTTATGTTTGAAATTGTTTTATGCACTGTTGGAAAAAGGGATGTGTAGGCCTTGGCATTTTGTATTGTCTGCAGGGGTTGGATTTCTGTGGGGGTGTTTGATTGCTTGTGATCTGCACCTGAGAAGTGCTGGATCAATAAAAACACCTGAGCTGAGAGCTCTAGGTTCCACTGGGAGTATGGCACTGGCCATGACGGTGGTTCCCTCTGCTGAGGTCTGACGAGTTTGCACATGTGAAAACACCTCTTTGTCTCTTTGCTGAGCCCACACAGTGACTAACTACAACAGCCAAAGTATATAACTTAATCAACAAAATTGCCAGACTTCATTCAAAAACAAGACTCAGTTGTATCCCACGTACAAGAATACCATTGTAAACAGAAAGATTGGTAACTTTATGATAGTGCCATCCCACGACACACCTGTTCCATGGAAGTGCCACATTCTGGGGAGGTGGGCAAGCAGTTCCCATACCTTCCTGGAGGAAACACTAAAGTGACAGAGTCATCTTAGAAAATTGCCCAGAAGTTTCCAAAAAGAAAAAAAAAAGAGATCCAACATAATTTTGCAGGCTTTCTCTGAAACGTTTTATTTATAACTTTTCTTTAATTAGTAATGAATAAACACAGTACCTACATCTCACAGGATGGCTACTCCAAAGACTTCAGTGCGCTAACATGGATATCAAAGTCGCTATGTTGTACGCAATAAACTAGACTAAAATTTACACTGATTCTGTCTGTATGAAATTCTACAGAGAGGCTAAAGCATCAGTGACAAAAGGCGGAGCAGTGATTACAGGGATGAGAATGGCCACAAATGGGACCATCAGACCAGCATCCAAAAGCATCTACATTGGTTGAGCTGTCTTGTCTGAATAGTGTTGTTTGCGAGACAGCTATGCATTTGGCAGTCATTAGGGAATAGCATATTCAATATAATATATATACTAAGAGTCTTGAAAATTTGGCCACCAAAAAACATCAATAAATGGATACAAATGGATTTTTCAAGCACAACCAGAGAAAGCCTGGAGTGATAATATGATAAAACAAATTAATTTTCGGAACAAAATTGCCCACAAAACTTAACATAAATTTACATCCCTACTTTGTACAATGCACAAATATTAAGTCAATACAATCACATAATTGTATTATGCATAGGAGAAACCTTAAGAGAAAGTCCTTGAAAAATGATATATTTATCTTAGGGATGACACAGAAGCTATAAAACAAAGTTTATTAACTTTATTTTACTAGCATTTAGACTTTCTGCCCCTCAGTGGAAGAAAATATTTGAATTATTATTAATGAATTGAGGATATATAAAATAATCTATCATCACTCAATAACACAACTTAAAAATGGGCGAAATTTAAACAAACTCTAAGATTACAAGGTAGCAAAACAATTGGCTAGTGAAAAGACACTCAACAGTCTTAGCTGTTAAATAAAAGCAAAGGAAAAAGACATAAGGCATCATCACACACACATGAGTAGCTAAACTCAGAGTCAAATTATCAAGTCTGCCAAACTTCATGCAAAGGTTCTCTCATATCAAAGCAGAAATGTGAAGTGTCACTACATTTTGAAAAGTAATTCAGCAAAATTTAACCCAGTCGTGTCTATCATTTGACCTAAAATCTACTTATTTACCTCAAATAAATGAAAGTAAATGTCTATGTGAAGAGTTTTTCATGAAGGGTCCTCGTGTCTTGAGCATAGTAGATGAGGCACAAAATACTTTTAATATCTATCAAGAGTAAAATGATAAGCAATGTGGTATGTATTTGTAAAATGAAAATACTATTCAAAGATTAGACAAAAACCTTAACATAAATGTTAACAATTAAAGTAAACTTAAAAAAGTATGACAGCTACCACATAATTATAGAAAACTCTAGAAAAATTTGATCAATATTAATTTTCGAAAGTAATTCCACAATATGAGGAAATCTGGAATTTTCAGAAAAGTACAAGAAGATTTGGGAATGATTACGGAAACATTTTTTATCTTGATTGTCATGATGGTGTATATCAAACTTACATATAAAGTTTGTCAATAAAGTTTGTGCTTTAAATTCTGTCACCCAATCTCCCATGCTTATGTCTGAATTCCCAGGACTTCAGAATGTAACCTTACTTGGACATAGGGCCCTTACAGATGTAATTACTTAAGAAGAGACCATTTTTCGAGTAGAGTGGATCTCTAATCCAACTAAGCTGGTATCCTTATTGAAAGGGGAAGTCTGTAACAAAGCCACACACAGACAGAATGTTCTGTGGAGAGTGAGCCTGTGCCAAAGCCAAGGAATGAACAAATTGCTAGCTAACCAAGAGAGGAGAGAAGAAAGACATGGGATAGATCAGTATCCCTACCACCATCAAAGGGACCATTATGGTCCTGCCAACACTTTAGTCTCCAATATTCAGACAGCATAACTGTGAAAGCATACATTTTTCTCGAGATGCTGTCTGTGATACTACAATTACAACAGCTACAAGAAACTTAACTCATCCAAACAAATATCCATATTCTGTATCTGAATACTATAATACATTTTCTTGAGGATAATGGGAAGTAGTTGGTGAAAATCTGAGATAAAAATCCATGTCACCTTTGAGAAAATGTAATATTTTAATGCTGTCTCCTTGTTCTACAAATATACTCATGCATACACGATGATTATTCACATAGTATTTTGGAAATGGTAGGTAATTTCAACCATATTCTTCCATTTAATCCTTTCATCCATGCTGTGATAAAGTTATTATCATAACAGCATTACTTTTAATAAAAAGTTTAACAAAACTTACATGGTATCCCACAAAAAAAGGAGCAAAACTAGTATGATAAGATAAAATGTCTTCACAAAAATTGAGTGTTCAGTCATAGTGTGCCCCAAGTTTTTCATGCCGTTACTGCCTAATATCATCATGCATTTGGATGGATATACACATTTTGTTGTAGTTTTTAAAAAGACATTTTGGTTACATCTTCCTCATTTATACTGCTCATAAAATTCTTACCTTTACTTCACTTTTGATCTCTGGAGCTGATCTATGTTCTCCCAACCAGGAATCAAGTCACAGAGTTTTAACTAATCTTCAAAACATGGTACCTTTTTTCCTTCAGATTATTTCATTTCCACTGTAGCCTGCTTTTTCTTGGTAAACAAACTACTTCTAAACACCTATTGAAGTTGTTGACATTTTTAGAGGTGATTTTTGTAATGCCTACATTTGTGTGTGTGTGTGTGTGTGCGCGCGTGCGCGTGTGTGGTAATGTGACATTTGCTTATTTGTGTTTTTGTCTGATGAGCCCTTCCATCTTCATGTCTTCAACTTATTTGAGGGTCTTTGGGCAGCAAGGGTCTGAAGAACAAAGAAAAATGTCTAAGAAGATACCTGATGGGAAGTAGAAAGTGTATTTATCATCCACTCTCTTAACTGCTATGCTTTCAGGATGCCCATGTGCCTATGGTGATGGTATTTGTATTTCAATTTATATTCCTTTCTTTTATGAATTGAAGGAATGAAAATAATTCACTCTATTCTCTGGAAAAAGTATCCATTCATTCAAAATTTATGGGGGTTTGCATGAGAATGGTCTCCATCGGCTCATACTTGAATACTTGGTTCTCAGTTGATGTAACTCTTTGGGAAGAGTTTGGAAGCATTAATGAAGGTGTCTCAGTGGGGGGTGGTCTTTTAGTTTTCAAGAGATTGGTTTAATTCCCAATATGCCCTCTGCCTCTTGCTTGTGGTTTGAGATACGAGCTCTAGGCTGTTCCAGTTACAGCGCCTTAAGTCTGCCATCGCAGTTCTGACCGTCTGGAACTGTAAGTCCAATTAAACATTTTCATTTGTAAGTTGTGTTGGTCAAGATGTTTTAACACAGTCATAGAAAGGTAAATCAGACAAGTATCCTTCTTTGCTGATGTTATCTGAGTGATTTTCTTGTTAATCTATTTTATAAACCAATTTAAAGGAAAACTCGATTCCTCTTCTACAATCTTCCTGCATGTAACAAATTTGTGGCATTTTTAAGGATTATAAAATATTGTCTATTTCTCAGTGAAGTCATAACCCAATGGCATTATCTAGTGGAGATTATCAACTAGTAGGGTAAAGGATGCTGAATTTAGAGAAATGGAGATGAGAATTATATACAAATTCAGGTCCCTAGACCCTGTTACTGAACATATATGCTGAAAAATCTCAGCACCAGGCACAGGTTATCTTCCCGAGTTATTGGTCAGGTATGCCCACAGTACAAGTTGTTGTCATTGTTCTTGGTGGCCCACTATAACCAGAAGTAAGACCCTTTGCTGAAAAAAACACACCTAGGCTCCAGGATACAGGAAAATTAAGATGAAACTAACCAGGAAACACAGTCCCTGCTGGCTAGCTTCTACAGTGCTGGAAGGTGCTATGCGGGCTGCTTGCTGGGGAATCAAAAGCATCGGAGGTCTTACCCAGCACTGGATTTTGCATACTGCAATACTGATTTACAAGGCAATATGTGCCCAATGATGGAACAGTGGTAAACATTTTATGGGAGTAACCAACTGCTCTCCTGATTGAATTTTGAGGCCTGTTCCACAGGAGGGAATTCAGCCTGGTCCTGTAAACATGGTCATCATAACTAGAGAAATTATCAGTTCTAGAAGAGAGTCTATTGATACTCATTTTCTGGATATCCTTGTTGTCAAACTATTTCCCACTAAATATTTGTATTTATATCTATAGATTTGCACTGCTCTCAACCTGGATCAGGGAAGTTTCTTATCATGGAGGGTAACAGTTAACACAAAGACTGGGAACTGTTCAAAGTGTTGAGAACACATGACTGTGAGTGACACACAGTAGATGAAATCTATGTGTCAATCCTGACCTGGTCTCCCAAGGTTTAGGGAACAATGTAGAAGAGAGAAGGAGGGAATGGAAGAGCCCAAACAAGGGAAGGAGTGGCCCACCATGCTGGTCTCTGGATGCGACATCTTGTTGTACACATGAACTCACAGCTTCTGTGTTTGCCTGCACAGAGCTTCTTCACAGACCATGAAGGTCTTCATAGATCACCTTCTTCATGGATCTTGTCAACCTGACTAGACTGCATGTTACTTACTTTTTACTTCTTTAGCTACTAAAATAATCTGTGTATTTTAGACAAAAATAAACTGCTTTCCCAACTCGTTAGGTAATTTGCATAGACCAATGGCCATTTTTTTTTCTTTTAATATTTTATTCTATGAAAATTTCATATATTTTTCACAGTGTATTTTGGTCACAGTCATCTCCCAGCCCATCCCACCAGCTCCCCTAGGGACACCCTCTGCCCAACACATCTTCCCAGTTTCATATCTTCTTTTTTATATAGCCCACTACATCTAGTTAGCACTTTCCACATATGCATAGGTATGGGGGCCATGCACTGGGGCTTGAGTGGTCTGTCAATGATTCCCCAAAGAAAAGGGGCTTTCCCCTCCATAGGTTCTCACCTTACATCTCCCCACTCCCTTGGGAGCTATCCACAAGAGCTTAGTGGGCTCAGCAGTAGATATCCAACTAAAGACGGGGAGTCCCCTTCTCCCATAATCCATCAATAGCCAATAGTTCAGAGTTGTGCTGGTTAGTGTTTTGGTTTTGTTTGTTTGTTTGTTTGTTTCTTTCTTTTTTTTTCAATTTGATACAAACTGGAGTCAGATGGGAAAAGGGAATCTCAGTTGAGGAATTTCCTCCATCTGATTGGCTTGCATACAAGTCTATGGAGCATTTTCCTGATTAATGATAATGGATTAATTAATGATGTGGGAGTACGTAGCCCACTAAGTACGGTTCCACCCCTCCTTAGGTAGTTCTGAGTTGTATAAGAAAGCAAACTGAAGCAAGCTAGTAAGCAGCTTCCCTCCATGGTTTCTTCTTCAGTTTCATGCATCGTGTTTCCTTAACGTGTAACCCAAATAAATCCTTGCCTTCGCATGTTGCTTTTGGTCTGAATAACAGAAATCTAACTAACACAAGAGGTAGAAGATAGGGATTCCTGAGCACGCCTCCTTCCTTGACTGATTTTTAATAAGGCATTCTTGCGTGGGCTCAGTGAAGGTGACTGCAGTGTCCCTGAATTGATGATTGCAAGGGATTGATACGTCTTAAGAATGGTGTTTCCTAGCTCTGTATTCTATCTTCCAGGTCTTCAAGGCTCCCTGCTTTCTCCCACAATGTTTCCCGAGCCTTGCAAGAACGGTATAAGCGACCTGACTAGGGCTGGTCCGCACTTACTCTCTGTCACTAATTCTTTGCACCTTGAGCAGCTGAAGACTCATTAAGTTTAAAGAACTATGTGTAATATGAGGCAAATTTTAAGAATATAGCCAAATTAAAAGGTGTTATTGTACACAGCATTTAATTCATATCAGAAGTATTACAGGGAAAATTCTGCAAGATTTCGTATCGAGGCACCCATCAAAGGATCAGCGAAATAAAGGTAGCAAATAAAACATATGAAAGTAATCTTTTGAAAGCAATTAATTTTAATACATTCATGGGAGATGAGTACGTTCACCAGCAGGGAAAAAAACGTATTATAATATGACAGATGAACAGTTTTCCAAAGGAAAATATAAACTAAAGATGAGTATAATAAAAACTAACATATGATGATGGCATATTGCATGCTAAATGTTCTCCTTTACATATCATACATTAAATCTCAGTTAATTCTTAGCACCACCTCTATAAGATATTATGTGTCCCATTTTATAGTTAAAGTGACATAGAAGGGCAAAGAGTTAAGGAAGCGATCCAAAGATACACCTCACATAGAAAATAGACTATGGAGACTACATGCTCTTACAAATAGGGTTTGGTTTTCCTAAACATTGGAAATTCAAAGAAGGGAGCAATTCTACTGGGGCTTGGGAGAAGTCCTGAGAAGGAGTGAAGAGGGATGCAGGGATGAGGCTAGGTGAAGATACTGCAACAGTAAGGAAGATCCGCAGGGGAGCTGTAAACTAGGGACAAATCTGAAGAACCTTATGCCTGTCAATATTGATGGACATTCTCTAGGAAGAGTAGAGACCAGAACATAAATGAGAGGAAAGCCACACACACACACACACACACACACACAGGGAAGTTATAATTAAACACTTGTATAAAATGCTTCTTATGAAATCTAGCTCTGTGTAAAATGAATACATCCCAGTAAGAAAAAGAATTGGTAATGTGTAGTTTGGGGGTAACAAACAAACAACATGCTATGCTTTAGAGCCCTTGATTACATTTTGAGCAACTTAACTGTCTGCCAGTCCTCATCACATGACCATACAATTTTGGTTTATTTCATAAACTACTTTTTCTGAAACTATTTGAGTCTCCGTTTTTCGCTTATGTTTTATCACCCAGTTCTCTTCCCTGACCCCCGTATGCGAATTCTCTCTTTTACTTGCTTTTAAACATCTGCTCACTTAAAACATTTAAGGCGTCCATTGTCTTTTCAGCTGTTCTATAATTATAATCACTTCATTGTCTGATAGTTTTCTCCTTTATAAAATTTGCCTCTTATTCAAATTTTCTCTTGTTTCTAAATAAATGATTATTTTTACAAAAGACATAGCTACATCATTAGGTGGACATTGTGGGAGCCTCTTCATAAGTACCTGTTTGTACTGATGTCAGTAAGTCAAATTTAGAAGACTAAAATCAACTGTGCTCATTTATTTTAGAATGTTTCTAAATCAAAACATGCATGTAAAAGTGGAAATAATCTTTGAAACTCATTACTTTTTAATACATTTATGGGAAACAAGTTCACCAGCAGGGGGAAAAAAAGATACTAACAGCAACATTTTCCAGAATTTAAGTATTAAAGCACAATACATTTCCACAGAAACAAATATATCACCACCATAGGATAATGTTAATGGAAGGTTTATACACAAAGCCATTTGCTATTATGAAAACCAGTGGTAATGTAATGCATCAGTTCATCCTCATTAGATTTTTTTATTATACGTCCTGGCCTGCAGGAGTACTTGCCAGGATACAAAAGACAAACAAGTCAACTCAGTTCTAACAATGCTAGCAAGCTCTGGCTGCCACTTCACCCTCTAGCTAGTACATGGTCACCAGGAGTGTTCTCCCAACACTAATGGACTTTACTCCATGTACTACCTGAGGCCACTCCCAAGGAACCAAATATTTTCACTTGGAAATTAAAGGATTATTTTATATAAAACAACAAGTGCAACAACAGTACTTAATATTCTGCACAACACGGTTTAAAAGAAGAGAAAAAACCTGCCCAGTCCTAAGGAGAAGGCAGTTAGAGATTTCAAGGAGGTAAGAGCATAGCATTGGACTGGTCAAAAAGTGACTAGAAGTTTCTTTCAGTTTGGGGGTAGATTGCTTTTCAATGCACCAGATAATTCTCTAAGGGCCATTCACATTCACTGTTTAGATTCACTTTATTAGTGGCATATACAAAGCACCATATAATATAATATAATATATGAAATGTAGAACATCACGACTATGTAATTAACTGTAGAAATAACTGCTAAGAAAATATAGCAATATTTAACACAGGATTTCTAAAACCGTTAAATGTTCATTACTTGTCCCAAAGCTAATGTCCCATGTCTTATCTCATAGACTTTGGCTATCAAGACAGTGACGTGCATTTGCACTCTGAGGGTGGGCTGGCAATACTTGCTTTCTTCTGTACAGTAATGTTACAGTTCTATACAAACTTCAGAAACGTGGTATTTTGAGCAGTCTCTCCAATCCCCTTCGAAGTGTTCCCTGTCACACAACAGCAAAGACCCGGAATGCCTTTCCTCCTGCAGGATTCTGTAAACTGCAAGAGCACAAAAGATACATTGAGGTCATCTGTACATATAATTCTCCCAATAAATCATGTTCTCCGAGACAGTCAAACTACTAGGTCCACGAATCCGGATGGCCCAAATGTCTCAGACTGCCATAATTTACAGTAGTGGGGAAGCTCTAGGGAGGATGATGTAATCCTCTAGGTCTTGGTTGCCTGCTGGACTACAAGTTTACTAAGGAAACTGAAGAAGTTTAGGAGGAAGGATAGTAGCTGCTGTGTAGCTTCGCAGCTTCTAGGGAATCTTTTCATATAGTGCCTCCTTAGAGTCTATGACAACAGAGTTCAGCAGCTGATATTTTATCCTGCTGCAGAGATACTGAGAGTTGAATTTGTAACTGGTTTTCCCCATTAATAGTTATTGACAATGGAAAAGCTGGCTGCTATTTCAGCAAAGCTACAGAGTACTACTACCGTTTCCTAAATCTAATACAATACAAACACGATGATAGGACCGGAGCATAGTCTAAGTGTTAACATCTAACATCGACAGTTCCGAGAAAAACAGCAGTGAAATTCCACGTGCAGATTTGGAAAGACATAAAAATTTCCTCACTAAAATGGAAATCAATCCCCCTTTCTCCACCCAATGCCATTTTGGTTTTAATTCTAAATACGTAGCTTATTTTCATTTTACACAAAATTCCGTTTTGTGATAATTAAAAAAGACTCAAAGATTGATTGACACGTTGAATATCACTAAGGCCAAAGTAAAATTTCTTTCTATTTTTATCCTTATAGAATGAGTATGGAAAGAATTTTAGAGGGAGGAAATGGAGATGCTAATATGGATAAGCATCCAGGACACACTCACATGTGTGCCAGGTGTTCATGAATGCAGACCGCCAATCTAAAGCCATCCTTCTTTGTGCAGGGCACAGACTACAAGCTCTGGGAAGTGCATGTGTCTAGAGTGTTTCTTCTTTGTACTTAGTGATATCCTGGACAAATCTGCACCTCTGAACTTACAGAGTTAAACTTAGAGATTGGTTGTGACATGACTTGGTACATCAATTCCTTAACCAGTTTGAACCTCAGCTAACACATATAAAAATTAGGGTTTGGACACTCAGCATTCTCCAGCTATCACTGAAAAGTCCACCAGTGTCAGTGGTGGAATATTCACAGTACTTAAAAATTAATTGCTATCCTCAGTTTTGTAAGGATACCACTTATCCTCAAAACAACAGTTTTAAAATAAATGTCAGAAGTGTAAGGGCTAAATGAAGCCCACCACTTAGAGTATAAAAAGTGTATTTATTGTGTAACCCAGAAACCTATTTTATATGCTATGTCTGCTTAGGCAGGTCATGAGCCAAGTTGCAGAGCAGTCACCTTCTCAACCAAGGTCTCCTGATATAATCCTACCTGAAAACAGATGCTCAATGTGTATGTCTTAATTGGGGATGACAATCTGGATGCTCCATAAAATAGTCTTTGTGTTCTCAGAGAAACTACTAGAAACCTGAATCCTCTGTTGCAATTTTGAAGTTTCATTCAGTAAATATATAAAACTTAGGTATCTGTGCAAATAAATGGAACTTCACATTAGTTCCATAAATACCGATGATTTTAAAAATCCACTAAAATTTCATTCCTCTTAGGTTAATTAATAGTTTATGAACTGAGCCAGATAAATTTTCCCATGTTACAGAAATATATCACACTAATGAGCCAAACAGCATAAGATGGCCTGAAAGAGTTCATTTACATCACACTAAGCATCAAGAAAAGAATTTATTTCTAGGGAAAATAAGATTCGTTGTTTCGGTCAAATACTTTGTCAGATAACTGGATTAGAGAAATACTCAGTGCCTTGCACACCTAGAAAGAATTAAATGTGAAAAACTAATCTAGAAAATCTGAAAGAGGATGAAGGAAAATTTCTCTTTTATAAGATCAATTAATAAAAGAGTGGTTCTCTGGCTAATCCGATTTCCATGTTGCTTTTTCATAAGCCTGCAGGAGACAGCCACGTCTGGTACTACATCCCAGAAAGACCAGCAGCCAGGCAAGGGTTCAATGGAAACACACCGTTCGGCCACTTAGACACCACTCAACAGAGACCTGTAAAAGTGGCGACCACAGACTGAGATGTCAAATAATGGATGTTTTGTTTGACTTTACCTTTCCGAGAAGATTCCATTCTGAAAAGAAGCAGTGTACATCTTTCTTTTATCCACAGGCATGACATCCACATAACCACCATGATTCCGGACCACCCCGGCATGCACCGCTGCTCTGCAGATACTTGACAGCTGAGAAAGCAAAGACAATAGCCATCATTAGGAAGGAATCCCCTGCTGCCTCGTCTCTGCTTCTCTAGTCTGAGTTCTCTGGCATCTGTTTGTGCAGCCAGAAAGGAATGTTTGGAAAGTCATACTGTTGATCCAATTCTCAGCCGGTTTGAATGCAGAGGGTAAACGGAGCTGGCATAGTGAAACCTCTCCAGCACCTAACTTTGCAAGCACTTGTCCTGCTTCAATAACAGAGTTTTATAACCAAATCAGTACAAAGCAAATTAATTTCTTTTGATTCTTCAAGCACTCTTTGCCATGCAGAAGTCTCAGCCTTTGCTAGCTGATACTGGATCATGTGTGATGAAACAGACCCAATATAGAGTAGACGGCGCCACTTACGTTCAGATTTTCCTTATACAGAACTCAACCATGGCCCTGCACATATCTAAGATCCGTTTGCCAGAATGCAGGCATACATGAAATGGAGATTCTTTTTTCCCTAATAAATATAATCTAGGAACAGCAACTATTTGACTGTGCCATGCTCATATAATATAAAGCTATAAAATCCAAACTAAGCAAGAATTCTATGGAGGAGAACCCTTATTTGAATTTTCAGGTCCAAACTTTCAACATTTAAAACTACTGTCCTCCAAAAATCCAATCCTTCCTTTCGGTCCATGGAAATCTTCCCTGGATCCCAGCACTGACGTCAATCAAACTGTTCTATGGAAATGTGTCAATAGCTGGGTATCGAGGCCATGCTGAACTGGAAGTACTTGAAGTGCTTCAGCACACCGCAATCCACGCCATCTCCCAGCAGTCCACCCCTAGCCTGCTGCAGGCCTCTCTTGGGTTCTTATCTCAGTTCAAATGCTGATGGTTTCATAAGGGTTTTAATGTTCACACAAGCGTGTGTGTCTGGCCTGACCTTGCTTTATGGTGGTGCTCTGAACTCCGGAGCACCAGTCAGTATTTATTAGCTCCAAGAGCCTGAAGGCCAGGATGTCTAATCCTTCTCATGTTTTTGCTCAATTACAAAATGCGGTCAAACAATGTGTGTCCTTCCTCTGGAGGGGGTGGGGGGATGGGCATCTCGCTCTGCAGGTTAAGCCCAGACTGCGTTAGCCACTAAATCCAGGACAGATGCTGCCTGTGACAGATGAAATTTTAAGTACACTTTGGTGTTCCTCTTGTTTTATTAAAATAGTATAATCAACATTTTTCTCCTCAAGGCAACAAAAATGCTTGCATATGAAGGACACTGAAATCTAAGACATGTAGATGTTTTAGAGCACTGCTTTGCGTGTAAGTATAGAGTCAGCAGGCCCCTTAATGAGTCCAAAGGTCCTGTTTTTTTTCCTACCATACATTAGAAGAATATATTAGTGAAGTGATACTTTTCATCTGTGAATATAGTGGGATTTTTAACAAATGCGGAATATAATCCATAATAAGCTAGTTTTAAAAGTCCTTTTTAGCAGAATATATAATATACTTCTAGCTCTATAGACAGAAAGAGAGCAGCATGGAAAGGATTTCCACATCAACTTTAACTGGAAAGACAACACACTGTGTGGCAATTGAGAAGACTGGCAGACTTAGTCTGCCGCTCTGCCTGGGATAGATCTTTATACCTCCACCTCACCGTTCAGCTAACAACACATGCCGTCTACATGCTGCCCTCCACAGTGACAGGACCCTAAAATCCTCGTAGGTTAGAAGTTCTTGCTGTACCCTACGTAGCAAGGGATGCCTTGAAGGCAGATTAGTTGGGGAGGATGTTTTGAAAGACTTTTATCAGACAGGACTAAGATGAAATGAAAGGGGACACCTGCAAGAAATGACTCTCTTTGTGTGTTCTACATTCTGACTGAGCACAGCTTGGCAGACAAAAGCAATGACTGAATTGTCCAGCAGTTGCCTTCGGGGAACTTCTCAGTTAATCATAACAACAGTCACTATGCCTGATAACATATGCTAAAGTGAAAGAAGAGAAAAAAAAAATAATAAGAGTCAAAGAAGGACCACAACTTACTGAGGCAGGGGCGTTCCCATCGAACCTCACAGAGAAAGTGGTAATAATTGAGAAAGAAAGAGTGTGATCATGACAGAAAATTTTCAAAAGAGATAGTCTTCAGACACGAGAATGTGAGCACAGCTGTGAGGGTGAGCAAATTCCTGGCACCTTCTAAGATGGAACCTGGCCTCGTTCCATGCTGCTATGCCATGCCCTGATTGTGCTGTAACCCTGGGGGTAAAGTTCTTTTCTGGGGAGAAGCGGGGGGGGGGTTGTGGGTGGTGATAGGGGGAGATCTGGGGGAGATGGGGGAAGTGGGGGTTGGAGGGAGGGGAGGAGGGGGACCAGGATGTATTCTAAAAATTGTATGAGGGAAGAAAATTAAAATGTACATACAGAAGCGGGTGCACACACACACACGGAAAATAAGAATTAAAAGATGTCAGTCAATATTAAAAGAAACTAACCAATATTTAAAAAAAAAAAAAAAAGAATGAACCAAACTCAGGGCCGGAGGCTTGGGAATGAAATCAAAAGCAGAGCTGAACTGGGAAGGATTTGGACCTAACTGCCCATGGTAAGAGAAGTAAGGTGACATGCACAATCCAGGCCTCCAAATGCAACCAAATTTCTAGAATATGCCACTGAATGTGTACAACAAAGGGGATTCTTCCTGCGTTTGCTTCTGTAACTCCAGTTTCAAAATCTGCAAGGCCTTCCAAATATCTGAGGCATGAAATCTGAATTCATCATCACACAAACCAGAATCTCTGTCTCCATGGGATATTCACAGTCCTCCTTTTTCCTTTCTCTCTGCCTTTCTCAGTGTCTCCCTCCCAACTCCCCCTTCAGCTGTAATTCTCTGCTCAGAGTCCGGCAATGCTGTCTCCTATGCCCACTGCGTCTACTCTTACCCACATATCTTGCTAGATTCCATTCCGACCACCAGAATGGTTTCCCTAAACTCCTCTAGCGACCAACACTGCTCACCCACCTGCAATATGTGTACCCTTTCTGAAGCCATAACGACTGATGCTCCTTTTCTAACCATGCTAAAGCCACACGCTGCAATGTGCTGGCCGATAGTTACCTTTGGTATGCATTTTAACAGATTATCTGTTTTGACCCCTTGCGGCTTCTACAATGTCTCTTTGGCACTGAGGACATGATGCACATATTTGAGAAAATATTAACTGTCTAGTTCACATTTCAGACACTAAAGAACAAAAAGAAAGACTGAAGAGAAGCAAACTGCATTTTCCTCTTAGCAAGATTGCCTCTAGGCTCTCTTGTTAAGTGTCTGATATATGGGCAACGTATGAAAAAATTAGCCAAAATAAATATTCATGCAGACATATGTCACATATTCATTATCAAGTGACACTGATGATTAGCTATTCTGAAAATATATGTACCAACTCAGAAACTGTAGGCCATATATGCAGATCTAAATGAGTACATGTATACAAAAAGATATTGAGAGCCGCATAAATTAACATACTTACATCAGAATAAACTCTAGATCCAATTACACGAGCATAGTGTGGATTTGCCTGCATACAGTTTCGAGGACAATACACTCTGAAAAAAATAAAATAAGCACATAAGGTAAGCTGGTAAGTTCATTTAAAAAAAAAGCCACAATCCTATATAGAAATAAAGTCAACACTGTAATCCTGCTTACCTTAATCTCTCCTGAAATAGACCAGTTGCACAAACCAGCAGTTGGTGCCGTGGCTTCTTACACTTACTTCCAGGCTTTTACAAAGATATGTTTTTGTTTGTTTTATTTAAGTTTACTCAGAAGCCTTCTGACTTGGGAACCCAAAGCAGAAAGAAACATGAAGAAACCCTTATGAACCTGAGTTTGGCGGCCAGTGTTGGTAGAATTTAGTAAATACAAGACTCGTGAAATCAGAGTAACTGTCTCCGTGTTTCATAACGTGTTCTCCTCTACACGTTCACATCTCCGGTCTCTTGTTCCGGGTTCTTAGTTTCATCTACAAACAGCTAATTTCCAAATTTATATCTCCAGTTTGGACTTGTCTTGTTTCCACTCTGAATCCCTACTGCTTTCTCAGTATTTGCACTGTTATCTAATAAATACCTCAAACTTATCTGCCACAAAATAAAATTTATCTCTCATCAAGTCCTGTTCTGTGGGCTTCCCATCTCAACACAGCGTGATTCCATCACCGCAGGAACCTCTGCCAAAGCCAGGTTCCTCTTTATCGTATACCTTGGATTCAACTGGGCAGGAACTTTTACCAGTCGTACTTAAGACAGCTAAGTTTGGGGCATCTCGAAGAGCTTAAATCATGGAAAATCCACATATGATCAGCCACTTTGTAACTTATGTGATCTTGCCTGACTTGGTCCTCCCCAATCAATTTACACACATTTAAACTAAAGAATGCAGTCCAAATATGCCATTCATCTCCTCCAAGTATTCCAGAAGCTTTCTTCTTTATTGAAAATAAATGAGCAGATCCTTTAAAATATGATCTGCATATTTAGTAAATTTGTGCATGGCTCCTGTTCTACCTCCTTTCCATGTTCCAGTTAAGGCTAGTTATTCCTCAAACACACAGAATATGCTAAGTACTCAAGCCTTGGGGGCTTGACGGTTCCCTTTGCATAGAACTCTCTTTCTCCAGATAGTCTATTGCTTTGTTAGTAATCTGATTGACGAGGCTCATTTTTAAAGAAGCTTTCAAAAGATTTTGGTTTTTAAGTAGAAATATCCTGTCAATAATTATTAAATCCATTCCTAGGAAACCATCAATTGATATGCTTAAAATTAACCGGTTACCTCTTCTTAATTGATATTCTCTCTGTGTGTCTCTGTGACAGTGTACATATGTCTCTCTCTTCCTCTCTCCCTCTCACCAAGCAGGCATTTATAGAAATATAAACTTAAACTGAGAAAACATCATTTTACATATTATCTGAGACTCTCAACATGGTAACTGTATGGTACATGATAGTATCCATGAGGTTTTTTAATAGTATTAATAAAAAAAAAAACCCTGAATTGAATTTACCCTTACCAATTTAGGTAAGTCTTCCTCAGGAAATAGCTTTAGTTTTTATTTCTAAAATGTGTGTAACACGGTGTACAACATTCTATATTGTGTACACTTTTTAGAATATGTAAGTCAGGACCACTTAAACATAAAATAAGAAATGACAATTTTTGGAGAGTTGAATATAATAAAAGAATCTACCTGGAGCTTCCAAGAAATATGTCCCCACTGACTAGAAATGATGTCACAGAACCTGAAAACTGCTGGGGATTCATCACGCTCCTACGGTTGTCAAACCACCTCTTTCACCCCAGGCTCTTGCTGTGCGCATAAACTGTACCTTACTTTTAATTGACCTTTAACCTCCCAAAGGTCAGTGTCAACTCCAACTTGATCTCCTTTCTACTTGGATAAGTTCAAGTAAAAGGAAGATGGGTCAGGGTGCTTGTTTGTACAGTTTTTAATATCATTCTGTATATTACTGAGAAGGTGTGATCTAAGAACCAGTCCTTGACCCATATTTGCCTGTACACTGTGAATAAGCATGCTAACGGCCCATTTCAGCATTCAACGGGTATCTACAGTTCTAATTATTTACATATAAGGCATATAAGATTTCGTTTATATTGCATAGTAATTATTTATTATCTATTTAGTAGTTCTTTATTTCATAATTTACTTTGTGTTGTCCTGGCAAATATCGAATCTCTGAGGACATGAAAATCTTGTTTCTTCACATCCTTCTTGAAGTAATTTCTTTTAAAGGAAACAGGATAGCTATGTGTATGCACACAGTCAACTGTACACACCACATCTAAAACTGAGAGACTTCCTATAGACAGGAAATGAAGAGTCTTATTCCAAGTTCATTGCCATTGTTTCCTTTCCAATTGCAACTAGATAACTCTAATTTAGAACAAGATAAACCCTAGTAACATTGTTATTCTACATAACAATGTTAAAATGCTAATTATGTTCCTTTCCATTGGGAGAATTCATCATGGAATGAATGTTATTGCCAGTCCCACATGTGTCTCTTCAAGTCCTAGCCTATTATCACTCTTTGGAGATGGGGCCTTTATAGAGGTTATTTGGCTAAATGACATCATAAGACTAATCCAACCTCATCCAGTTGTATTAGTAGCCTTACAGAAAGGATAGAAGGAAAAGAGTTCTTTCCATTATGTAAAGACAATTGTAAGCAGCCATTATAAGCTAGAAAGAGAGCTCCACCAATGACCAAGTCATCAGAATCTTGATCATGGACTTCCAATCTTCAGCAATGTGAAAAATAAATTTCTGATGTTTATACTACCCAGTGTGGCATTTTATTATAAGAGCTCGTGTGAAGTAATACAAATTCCTCATAGCACATATGAACACATGATCCTATGTGTAAGTTCTCATACTAGGAGATGACTAACACTTGGAGAAGACACAGTCGGGATACTTGGTAACATGGAGTGTGTTATGTCTTTTGCTCCCTCTGGGGAGCAATTCTAGAACATAAACAACTCTGAACCCTAAAGAACCAGAATTTCAGGTAAAAGCAGATACCACACAGACCAAAGTCATACACACCAAGTGACTATGCAGATGCATGAATACACATGTTTTTATGAGAGAATACGAAAGTGTTACCTTGGGCAGTGTGAAGCAGGTTTATGAAATGGGCAGAGCTGCTCCACAGTCGTCTCACACGTCACAGCTTGGACTGAAGAATTAAAGCATGAAACAAATGAACACATTAGAAGACAAACATCTCATACACAGTAAGAAAACAAGTAAGGAAAGAGTGCTGACCTGTTACTTTAGAGACCGTGAAGGAATTAGCTGAATGATATTTGCTGTAGACAAAAAGGAAATGCCGATCATTTGCTTATGGATATTAGCACCAAGGTAACAGTAATGCTAAAGTGTTTGGACAAATAGTATAAGCACACATAATCTATTTCAGAACAAACCTATATACTATTGTCTTGTCCTTCAACACAAAACCAGTTTAAGCCTTTATAATAACCAGTACAAGAAAAAAAATAAGACTGTAAAATGCCAACTGTCTTAAAGGGGCATTGATTATTCAATTACATACTCTTGTTAAAGGTCTACAGTAAATAAATGAACCTCTTCTTATTATGTGAATCATTCAGAAAAAAAAGGAAACATAAGGTATCTCATTATACATTAAATTTTTAACTGGTTTTCAGATATTCAACTTTTGAGCAAATCATCTGTTATCGAGGGATGGCTAATTTGCAATAACATCTCCACATGGTTCAACCTTTAAATTCATTGCTTAGTATTAAAGATGTAAAACCTTAATATTCTTTTGTTTCTATCAGTTTCAAAGTCAATGCTTAATATTCTTCATTTATAATATGATCCGTGCAAACCAACAACTTCTCTTTTCATAAAATGTAGAAACTACAAAATGTATCACACTGCATATTTCACTAGCATTTCTATAATGGACAATCAAAAATGAAGTTTAAGATAAAAAAAAAAAACTGTTCCTTAATACACCAAACACTGCCTGCTTTACTAATGGCTATTATTTATTAATAGTGATACAGGACCTTATTATGTATCTCTGGCTGGCCTTGAACTCACAGAAATCTGCCTACCTCTGCTTCCCAAGTGCTGGAATTAAAGGCATACACCACCACGTCCAGCAATGAATTGCAATTTGGCCTATCAAGCTTCATGCAATTGTACACTTACAAGGAAAGAATCTATGTTACAATTCCTAAGGAAAGCTTTCTATGTGAAATTCAATGTTGCCTTTTACTTAGAAGGAAAAAGACACTTCACAAAAATGTTTCAAAAGACTACATTCCTCTACTTTGAAGCACATATAAATATTCAGTGGTTTAGAATGAGACACATTATACTTAATTTGAGGAACGCTTAGGAAGTGAATCAATGCTTTTCATATGTTTAAATTACACCTAAATCAACAGCAACAAAAAGACAACACAGTACATTACATGCTTAGAAAACTCTTCTCTTACTTAGGAGTCTAATGTATCATATTAGTTACTGTTGCAGGAAATAAGTCACCATTTTATTCCATGAAAGCATAGGCAGGCATAGCTGAAAAATTTACTGCTTAACATTAAGAATTATCTATAATTAAAAAATTATTTTATATGTATAAATATTAATATTTATATGACTCCCTCTATAAAAAGGAGTCAGATCCCCTTAACCTGGAGATACAGACAGTTGTGAGCCATCATGCGGATGCCAGGAACAAAAGTTTGGCCCTCTAAAAGAGTAGCTAGTGCCTTTAACTACTGAGCCATCTGTCCAGCCCTGAGAACTCACTATAAATCTATATATACTTATTGAATCTCTCGAAAATTCAGAATTTTATTGTGCCCTTACGCCAAAAGATTTGGCTTTGAATTTAAGGCTTTCCCCATCTTTTTATGGATGGAATATAAGTTAAAATAAACTTTGAAAATTAGCAAATTCTCTCCAATAAACCTCTTCTAGGATTAGACCAAAGGATATATTAGCTCATTACCACAGCTTAATTTCATCCGATAGAAAAGATTATTGAGGTTCTTACCCAATTGTTTGAACACCATTCCTGTTGGATTTGATGAAGTAATGCTTTCTTCCTTGTCTAGTGATATCTACCCACCCGCCTTCATTGTCTATTATGCCATAGTGGATGGCAGCTCGGCAGATACTGGATTGCTTGCAGAGAAGGAAGAGACACAGGATGTTAAAGCATTCGAGCTCTGTATGAAGAAGCAAATTACTCCTTATATGACTTTAACCTAAACAAACATTTCTAAGAAAAATATCTACACTTAATATAAGTTTCATGCTCCACATTAAAAAAGGATACTATATGAAAACATTGTGTTCCCAAATAATTTTAATTTCCGCTTACCATTTCATAATGGACACTCCCAATGACTTTCGCTTTACTGTCCAAGCAGCCAGCAGGACACTCATACCTAAATAGTGATAGTCATGGGAAAGAAATTTCAGTTCCTCTGGGCACTCATGGAATGCAAACAGTTCTTTCGTCTTGTCAGCTGAAGTTGAGACTCACGGTGGAACATACCTGTTACAGGTGGTCCCTTTACACTGGTCGCGTAATCTTACTTCGCAAGAAACAATCTGAGCTAAAAGAAAAACAAAAATAACAAAATAGTTTTTAATATTCCTAAAGCTTCTAAAACAGGTTTTATGTATTTTTTTTCTTTCTAGACAGGGTTTCTCTGTTGTAGCTCTGGCTGTCCTGGAACTCACTCTGTAGACCAGGCTGGCCTCGAACTCACAGAGATTTGCCTGCCTCTTCCTCCCAAGTGCTTGGATTAAAAGTTTTACATATTATTAAAACATGCTTTTTATAATTTGAAAATGTACAACTAAAACTAGGACAGATATCATTCATGCAAAGTATAGGTATCTGATACACGATTAAGGTCTTACACATCTGCTGAGTGCTGACGACCTCATTTCTGTTACTATCATCCGATCGTGTCCGCACGTGCGTGTCATGCACCTGGGCCTGCTGCCGTTCGATTTCATTTGTTTCTTCTTCCCGAGGGGTATAGTAACTGTCTGACCCTTCTGAAGGTCAGAAGGAGAAGATTCAGAAATACGGATTTTATTTACATGACCACAAATTATTAAATAAATGCTTTTCTACACTTGTTAAATAAATAAAAAATAAACATCCAGTACCCTTTTGACACAGGTCACGCTTGTGTGTACCACACTGAAGTGAAATACACACATGAGACTTCAAGTCCCTGATTCATTTGTGTCAGTGCTTAGCTAACATTCAGACTCATCTCTAATCTAGTTCCGGTGTGGTATCCATGTTTGGTTTGCATAAAGACACCACAAAATTGAGCCTGTTCTCTAATAACATCAGGGATTGGGAAATGCACATTTCTCCCCCCAAAAATAAAAACATCCCCTAAAGGGTGACATGTCCTTGCTATCTGTTACAGCATAAATTCCCGTGGATTTTTTTTTTTTTTTTTTGGTCTTTTAGGATAAACTTCAAAATTCAGATTTTGGCTTTAAATAGAGAATAGTTTCAAGCTTGGAATTTAACTCCCCTCTTCCCGCCTGGTCGGCCTATATCAAGAGCTTGTCAAGTTGTAGAAAGTTTTTATTTGTTTGTTTGTTTGTTTGTGTCCATAAACTCAGAACCTAGAAGAAAGGTGTAAATACAAAGTTGTGCCAATTTTAGGAGGAATAAACCAATCACATGGCGAACGGCAGAGAGGCTACAGCTTTAGGGATGGAGAGTGTAAAGACCATCACAGAAGGAGGTCATGCTGCAAAGGCTGCTGGGAAGTCCAAGAGGGACACAAACAGGGAGGCAGCATGGGTGTTTCCTGTCAGCACTAAGGAGCATTCAGTCACTAAGGAAAACAAGACATGTCTCTCCATCAGCACTTAGCAGGGAGGGATACATGGTTCGAGTCTTTCTAACACATCCAATCTACATCAGCCTTCATTTATTCACCAAAAAAATAATAGAAAGTAGAAAGTGAAATGAGACCACATACATGCCCAAGACCATGCCTCATCACAAATCTTTGTCATACACATTTTATCTTCAGGCACTATTAAATAGGGAATTATATTCATATTTACATGCTTTGAGGAGAGGGGTTCGGCTATTCCAGGCTGGCCTTGAACTTGCTGTACCGCTGAGGGTGTCTTTAAAATCCTGATTTTCCTGCCTCTACCTTCCAAATGCTGAGATTAAAGGTGAGTACTGTCGCTCCTGGTCAGTGGCGTGCTAGGGATTCAGACTAGGGCTTTCTGCATGCTAGACAATCATTCCACCACCTGTGCCCTGTATTTACATGTTAAGACTTCAAATGTGTTTGAGAGCACCAATTTTATGTGCAATAATATTCTGCAATATGGTTCCACTTTCAAAATTGTTTTGGCATAAGTATTACAGTGTGTGGTGAGAAATGGAGGTTGAGTCTGACTCACTGCGCATGGGTCCGTACAGTATGTGGAGACATGCTTTTGTCCAAACTCTCAAAGCATTAGAAATGAATTAAGTTAAAATGCCAGGTGCTTACAAATGACAGTTATGGAGATAACTCTCAACAACACATTAAGATGGCTCTTAAGAATATATATGATCAGTCTGGAGGAATGACAAAGTATTAGAAGCAGTGGTCTAAAACCCTTGCAACTGTATTGTAGGTGCATAACACCCATTATAATGGATTCAGTATAATAATCTTTTAAAATAAGTTGAAAGCAATTATTCATATTTAAATTGCATACTCAAAATACTTGAACTAGAGCTCTGGAAAGTATTCAAGTGATAACTAGTATGGGTTTAGACTTCTTTTTAATTTCCTGGCACTGGGGATTCTACCCAGGGCCTCACAAAGGAGGAGGTAAACTCTAGCCTTTTGCTACAACCTCCCTCCCCCCCACCAAGAACATGCACAATAATATAAAGCTGAATAAACAGAGGTTTCAAAGCAAAAACTATAGCCAAAGAACACTGACCTTTGTAGCATAAGTTTTCTCTACAGCCTCCTCCAAAACTAGGCGGGCAAGCAGAACAAGGCCTTCCATGTTTGTAAGGGGCGTGGCCCCACCAGTTTCCCCTAAAGAGATGATCCAGTCCATTAAGACATCATCTTACAGCATTGCTAAGACATGGCAAACATCACTGCATAAGTATTTCCGGAGTAACGATGCAGGCATCTTAGGATAAAGACCTTTATATATTTTACTGTGAATTCCTTTTGGTCTAGGTTTACATATAGTTAAATGACTCATTATTCGAAAACTTTCAAAGTCACTTGGCATGACTACTATTAAAATTTTGAAATCAAACATTTACAAAAACTGAATTCGGAAGAATACTGACCTAGCCCATGTACGCTAATAATTTAAATCTGATTCTCAGAATGGTTGTATGAAATATTTAACATAATCATTCAAGTCTTCTTTACACAAGCCAAAACATTTCTTAGCTGATGTGTAGCTGAAAATCTCTTATCAAACTTACTAAATATGGACTAGCATAGAATAATGAGTGAAGATGAACGCATTCAAACGTGTGTTATGTTTTTTACAGAAGACCGTGGTTTCAGTTCTCCTATTCTGTTCAAGAACTGACTTTTGCATTCAGTAACTGTAACAGCCGTCATGGGAAATAAACTAAATTAAAGCAATATACTCTATGAATATACCTTGAAAATGGGGAAAATCAGGATTATAAGATTATTTTAGCATCAAAAAGACTTCCCATCAGACACTCATGCCTTGTCTACTCACTTGGGAGAGTAATTGCACACCAAGTAGACGGCCTTGGGCCAAATCTGCCCCCAGATGTTCATGTTGTGGCACAGATTGATGGCACAGCCTATCCTGCTACTAGTTGCCCACACCACCTGTGTTAGAGAAAAGAGAGACTCAGGCAGGACTGAGATGAAATGAGACAGTAGTGCATCGAGGGGAAATAAAGAAAGATTGAACCGGAGGATCCAAGATTGATCTCTCACACTGGAGTGAGAACTGACGAACATGTAGGTTGCCTGAGATTTGGGGTTACGTTTGTCATTCAATTTATAAAGGAAATTTGCAGCTAAGTAGCTCTCTCTGCAATACAATGTCAGCATATTCAAAGGACAAACTCACTAAATAATTCAAAGTTCCATCTTATGCTATGAATATTTCTATGAAAAAGCTTACCAGCCAAAGTAACAGAAGTCTATATCGCAAACATAAAATAGAAGTGCAAGTGCTTAGAGGCTCTGCCTTCTAGACACCCAGGCCCGCAGTGATCTTTGTCCACTTTAGCTAATTCCTTTGTATGATCTAGAGATTAGGAGTGCAAGCAACACTAAATGTGAGCATGACATACAAAATATACGCACGCGTATTATAAGTTCTGTGCAAATGTAAACAGTGAATGTCAATGGCAAATTCTATTTTTGGCATCAGATTGATTTCAAAGATGGCAAATTGTTCCTTGACGATATTCCCTGGGGCGTTAGTAAAACATTTTTATACGTGAAGTCAGTAAAATAACTTTTTTTTTAAGGAAGTGTTTAGTCTTTTGTGATAATGTTATTGCTTATACAAGTCGTTTTGTTTCACGGGATTAACAAAGAAATTTTCTGAAATAATCGCATTAAATAATAAAAGAAAGACAACATGCTCCTATGGTCTACTGCAGTCCCAGTAGCTGAGTCTGGAGGAGGCCACTGTAGCTCACACACGCATACCTGAGTGTAGTGTGTGCAGACGGGGCCGGAGCAGCGGAAAGGACAATAGGGGTTGCACTCATGCTCGTATGGGTAGCTGAAGTCTCTCACTTCATCATACCATGCTTGAACATGAAATGTCGGGGGTCGATATCTGTCAGAAGAAAATGATCATAAGTAAGGTACAAGGAAAGTTAGAGGAAATGTAAAACCAACTTAGGTTGACAAGGCTCGACCAAAAGCTCGTTCTACGTAAGCTACAAGTCATAAGCAAGCAAATGACTCAAAGCAAGTCAGTGAATCAGGAATCACTCTGGTAGGATATTTGAGTTCTCTTTGTTTTCTGATTAGCTCTTTTACTTGCAGGTACCGAACATTAGAATTTTTTTCAGTAATAGATTAATAATAATGATGATGATAATTATAATAATGAAATAAACATTTCATTCAGGACATTCCCCCTCCCCCCTCCAGAAACAAAAAGCTGAGCTTTCCACTACCTTCCCCAGTGTGCTCCCAAATTCTGTCCAATGGAGGGCAGCAGGCTTGAAGGTCCATGCTCCCACAAACACGTTTCAGCCCAGGATTCTGCAGATCTTTCCAACTCTATGTCCCATGTCTACAGAGTAAACAGAAACAGTATACAGACATACTATGCTCACATTGGGCATTCCTTCAAATACACATCACTGGGTTCTTATATCTTCTCCCATCTTTACAAAGTGATCACACTGGTCTATGTTTTTCCTTATCTACCACCTGGATTCTTTTCTTCAATAGCTTCATAGTCAAGTTCCTTGACCATATCTTTTCTACATATTTTAGAATTGCCAGTGTGATCACAAACATATTTATCTGACTCTTCTACCTAAATGCAGTCAACAAAATCCAATGCAAGGTGTCCTTATCATGAATGCATGTTTTACCTGCAAGAGTTGTTTTCTGTTCTAAGCATCCTTTGGTTATCTGCCAGGGAGGACACTACTCTTGACTTTCTATCTTGCATTACCTAACATGGTGTCCGCGTTACCTCTCCAACTTTCCCAGAAGTAAGCTCTGCCCTCCGTGGTGTTCTCAGAACTTTGTTTCTTTCCATTGTTTGGCACTATTACGCTGTATGGCAATATTTATTTACACATCTACCTCTGGCAAGAGAGAATGAGTTGCCTAGAGGTAGTCACTCAACTTCTGCTGGTACCTTTAGCCTATATTCTGTGTCCATTATACAGACGCTGTGACAAATGAGTACATGTTGGATATATGAAAAAATAATGAATCTGACTACCATAAAGTATACACTACTCTTATTTACAAAATTCAATTAAGTTGACTGTACAGGCTGGTTTCGTGTTAACTTGACACAAGCTAGAGTCATCAGATAAGAGGGAGCCTCAATTGAGAAACTGCCTCCTTAAGATCCAGCTGTAAGGCATGTTCTTAGTTAGTGATCAATGGGGAGGGCCCAGCTCATTGGGAGTTGTGCTGTCCCTGGATTGGTGACCCTGAGATCTATAAGAACCGAGAGCAGAGCAGGCCATGTGAAGCAAGCCAGTAAGCTACACCCCTCTATGGCCTCTGATCAGCTCCTGCCTCCAGGTTCCTGCCCTGTTTGAATTCCTGTTCTGACTTCCTTCAATGATGAATAGCAATATGGAAGTGTAAGCCCAATAAACTCTTTCCTCCACAGCTTGCATTTTGGTCATAGTGTTTTTTCGTAGCAACAGAACTAAGACAGTGTCCTAACTAAGACAGTGACTGGCTCATTTAAAAAACTTTTTTATAAAGAATCAAAATACAAATTGATAGCTTAATGAACTTTTCCAAGTGCTGGGTTTAGTATTCAAATTTGTTAACTGATTCCAAACACATGCTGTTCACTAGAGATAATATTAAAATCACAAAACCATGTAGAACTGAGCACAGTGGCACTTTTACAACAGGATCGCCCACGATAAGGGGACAGGAAAAGAGTCCCAGGAGTGGAGATTCAAACAATTTAAGGGGTAGAGCTGCAGAAGAACAGACAGAATAAAACAATACCTAGATATTTAAATACTTCAAGGTTGATGGGGGACTGAAGGCAAGGCTGTCAGGTAAAAGAAATGGTAAGGTAATACAATTACCACACAGGGATAAAGGAAATAACAAACGTGTATCGGTGGTTGCCTTTGATGGAATTTCAGAAGGCTGCAATGTACACTTCAATGGAGGGTAAGAATGTTCAAAGGCAGTTCTAAAGGAAAATATGCTCTGAGTTTTTCTGTTAATTATCTAGAGAATAATAATAATAATATAATGATATAGAACAATGGGAATGGTAAAAAAAAGGAATTCAAAGATTATTAAAATTAGAAGGGAAAAATAATGAGATAGTATTTTTTGAAAGCCAAAAAAAAAAAAAAATACATAAAGGCGAAAGGAAAACTAATGGTGAATTCAACTATAGCAAGAGTGAAGAGATTTCAGGAGGAGACAGACAATGACACCACAAATAGGACAAGACAAGAGGCTGGCTTAGCAACAATGTAAGAGGAAGAGCAATTCCAGATCGGTGATGGGGAAATCTGGCCATAGAGGTTAGAAAGTGAGTGGGAAGCAAAGTCAAGGATGTTGACTTTCCCAATATGACACAGGAAGGTGGTGGAGAAGCTAAGAAAGGTAAGAATTCAGGCCCAAAGAGTCTTGTTTGCTTTCTTTGATTTTAGAAGCTGAAAGGACCCTAATGTGGCTGAAAGATGTCTGAAAGATGTCATAAAGACCTGCTCAGCCCTCCTACACATACACACACATACACATGCTCACTCACACACTTACACACAAACACACTCATACACACATGCGTACATGCATGCATATACACATACTCATATGTACATATACACATGCACACATGTAATTACACATGTAAGTATAGAAATCGTCCTCATTCATATAATTTTTCACAAATGAGTATTTTTCCCTTTTAATTGTGGATTGGAAATATAAAAAAAAAAATATTTTCACAAAGTAAAATTTCACTACTTACCAAAAAAGACCTCTATATTTATACTAAGAACTATATTTTAACTTGGTTAATATCAAGTATCCAAGTACCAGTTTCAGGAGCTAACATCAGAAGTATATGCTACCAATAAATATTTATCAGGTAAATACTTTATTTCCTTATATAGGTATGCTATTAGTTAATTTCATTATTTAAGTTCAATTACACATTTTAATTTATTATTTTAAAAAGATCATTCAAGTCACTGTTGTCATCTATTCCACAAAAATTAAACAGGAAATATGAATTTGGAATAAGTCCCAGAAGATGGGTGGGCAATATGCTACTTCCTATTGTATCCACAAAATTAGAAAATAATCACTTCCCTAAAGCAGTCGGGTCTCCAGGTAGTCACCTGGAAAGTAGAGTGTCCTTAAGATATAAAAAAAAAAATTAAAAAAAAAAGTTTTGTCTCCAATCTTAAACCTCAAGCTTTAAATCACATTGCAAAACCACTTTAATCCATAGGTTACCCAGTAACCAACCTCGTGTTAAAGGACTTCCAGAAACAAGAGTGAAAGCACAAATAGAACTTCCACAGCTAAAAAAAATTAAGTATCTAGAGACCATTGTGTTGATTTTTAAATACTCATCCTACACAAGGTGTTGTAGAATTCCTGTTTCTTCTTTTCAATCGGAGCCGCACAGTGACTCACTTCTAACAAATGGAATGAGGCCCGGAGAGTTCTGAGGCTAGGTTATGAAATAGAGCTTCTATTTGGTTCTCTTTTCAGATACATCTTGACTAACTTGAGCCAACACATTATGCAGCCAACCACAGGGAAAAACTGGCGGGAAGGACACTGTGGAAAGACCACACAGAGGGATCAGCAGCCGTGAGATTTCTTGGCCCAGGCTGGAGACCGGTGAGAGTACAACCCCTCAGGTGATGGTGGCCCAGGTCCAGTAAATAAATGAGAGTCTCACACCCACCACTCACTCCTGAGGACCACCCAGATGAGCCCACAGAAAGTCCAGAGACGCTTCTGAAGGCCAGCTTCTTCTTGCTTTGCGATTGATTGTATACTCTGACCTGGGAGATTTTTTTTTATAGAAACTGGAACTTTTAAAAGAGGATATATGACTCTTTCTGAACTCACAAACCTGTGTTTTCCAAAACTGTTTATATCTGTTATACAGGAAGGGAAATAAAATTTAAAATGTGCTCAAACGTGTTAGGCTAACCTTCCCTACCTGTAAAATCTGATCAGATGAAAGATGACTTTAAGGACTAAAATGTATTTAGTCAGTATATACTATGGATAACTCATACACAGACATGCATATTTGCAGGTATATTTATGTATATGTATGTATACATATGTGACAACAATTAGTGAAAAAAAGAGGCCATGAATTTGAAAAAGAACAAAGAGGGGTATTTGGGAGGACTTGGAGATACAGAAGAGAAGGAGGAAAGGATATGATTATTATAATATAATTATATTATAATATATAAATATATAATATATAATATAATTATAATCTTGAAAAGAAATAAATTTTTGAAAACATCAACTGTTTTTGCTTAACCCACTGAAAACAAGAAAGTCAACAGACTTCATTTATAATACATGTATTATATAATACATGCATATGTAAATATATTCATAAAGAATATTTGGATATGCTAAGGACTACAGCAGAGAATCATGTAACTAAATTTCCTTTTAAGTCAATATTCAATACATATTAATTAGTAATCATTTTACAGTGATTCCTTATGGAATTTAGTCATATCCAAGTGTCTAGGTCAACAGTTCTCAACCTGTGGGTCTTGACCCTTTTGGGGGTCAAACAACCGTTTCAAAGGGGTCATCTAAGACCATTTACATATCAGATATTTACATTACAATTCATAACAGTAGCAAAATTGCAGCTATGAAGTAGCAACAAAAATAACGTTATTGTTTGGAGTCACCACAACGTGAAGGTTGCAGCATCAGGAAGGATGAGATCCACTGGTCTAGGTCAAAAACAACAATATAAATCTTAAAATGTTCTCCAGAATAATGTCCTGAAAATACAGCTGTCCTAGACGCATCTTTACTAAAGCCTAATGACAGCATGATGTATGGATATGCATTTTTTGGTACGTGTGTATTTTCATTCTACAACGTGATATTTCAGGCTTTAAGACTGCCAATAATTCATACCCACACAATTTAAATGTAGGTTGGACTCTACACATTTCTATTTAAATTCTGGCTTGTAAATCAAATCAAGATGGCTTAAGAGGCTTCTTTTTTTCTTCCTCTGAACTATTCACCCAGCACTAATTTGAAGTCAACGTACACTAAAATTACCATTTCTTCATAAAATGGGTACATGAGGTATGTTGAAAAGAAAGCATGGTTATTTCCCAACTACATATATAACACACACACACACACACACCCCTATGGAAAAGAGCTGTAATACATTGCTTCCAATTTGGAAATGGCTTCAGGTTTTAACCATCCTGAATCTTTTGTCCTGAAGGACTCTCTAGTGAGAGGAGACAGGCACAAGGCTCAGAGGCTGCAGAGACCAAGCAAGCAGCATTACCCTGAGTCGATTGAGAATCCTCTTATTGGAGTTTCCTGGAAACCACCGAGACGTGAGATGGGCCTCTCTTAAAATCTACTTTCAAACAAAGCCTTGATGACCTTACAGACAGCAGTAACCTAAAAATTTAGGACGTTATCTTTGTGTTATATTAAGTTTAATTTCCGAAACAAAAATTTAATAGGCAGATAAGCTCAAAAGACAATTTCAGTGTTCCACTATTACATGAATACTGTGCTCAATATCAAAGAGGTGCCGGAGGAAGACAGACTGTCGTCATGGAGTAGAACTGACACCATCCTGACGTTTTCTACAAAATTTCGACTTATTAATCTCATGTCACTGTCTAGGCCTTTATATCCCAGCTTTCCTCCTTGCTTGCCCCTCTACACCTTACACAACCAAACTTTAAAGCGCTTCTTGTCAAAAGGCAAATCACAACTCATTTGTACAGCAGAGAAGTTATGCCATGTCCAGCACCGGCGCCAGGACCCGTAAGGAACACAAAGCAGCAGAAGCCACGCCTGTCCATTCGTCTTTCTTGGATACTGAATTGATTAGACTGTTTCTCCAATAGGACTGTTCATTCTTTCTCCTCAAGTTCCCCCCAAAGGAATGTTCACTCCAACACGCTCTTTACCGTACAACCCTCTCAATCTGTTTAAACACACAATATACCAATGGTTTCCCCTTTCTTTGCCTCCATTGTTTTGGATCTTAATTCCAAAATGAGAATTTTCAAAGCAGAACCCTGTTGAGTATGTCTTGTGAGTTTTCTGTGACTCCTGATGTATAACTTGACTTAGAAGAGACCTGGACAGTTCCAGTGTGTGCACTGCTTCTCATCACACCAGATGCCCAAGAGTGGGCAGTAACTTGGTTCAGAAACAGCACAAGTTTCCTGTCTCAAACATACTTGCATGACCTAAGAGAAAGTGGGAGAGTAGCTATAATGCACTTAAGTTACACAAAAATGAAGCCTTGCAAACTTGAATCTTCTTTGTGAATGGTATTACCTTTTTATAGATTTCTTTATTTTTAATGACATTTAATTAAGATGGGAGTGGCTTGGGCAGGAGATATAGCCTAGTAGTTAAGAGCATTGACTGCTCTTCCATAGGACCTGAGTTCAATTCCCAGCACCCCATGGCAGTGAATAACCATCTATAACTCTAGTTCCAGGGGACTGACAAAGATCTTCAAACTTCCTGTAACAGCACCTCCAGGTGATGGCCAAGCGTTCAAACACACGGGGCTATGGATGGCATCTCATAATCACACTGCAATAAGTACCAATAACTTAGGTTTATGAAGGCTAATGAAAAGCTTGTTTCTATTTACTGTACTTGGAAGATCTAGTTTATATTATTTTAAGATTAAAAATAAAAAACTCCTTCTTGGAGTTTAGATAACTTTGTAAATGAAAGCTTATGTAAGCTTTGTAAAAGAAATTGAAACCACAATTCACCCACAAACTTCTGTTTAAACCAAAGGCATATATTAAAAAGGTTCAAGTACAAGTTTATGTACTTTCAACAAAACTGCTGTATCCTACTGTTTGATTTTCTAAATTGCTGTATTTATATTCTATGCTGTCTTTATTAATAATTTTTCCCTAAAAGGGATAAATTGGTATCTTCCCAGCCAGTGACAGCTATATAAATCTTACATTTTTGGTTTTTCTTCATTGCTAGGAGAGTTAAAAGCATTTTGATAAGCAGAATATATATTTTCTATGAGAGTCTTAGAGACCACAGAGAAATAATTTCCCTGAACAGTTAAATAACAACCAAAGACTAGCATGCGTTAAATGTATGCTTAAATGTAAACACACACACACACACACACACCACACATTTATATATTGTGGGCAAGTATATAATTTCTTTCAAGTATTTGATCATCTGAGAAAAAGTTATAATAAGCAACCTTCATTTAGCTCTGCACAGTTGTCTCAGACCCTGCTGCTATGTGCTGTGTCTCAAAAGGCTCACACTGAGGTGTTCCTTAGCTCACTTGTTCCTTGGATTCTGGCTATATCTAATCAGTGGAAGACACAGGTATTCAGAAGTGACATACTCACACACACACACACACACACACCACAAACACACAAACACTACAGACACACATACACACACATAGATATAGACACACAGACACACACATATATACATATATATGTATACATATGTGTGTGTATGTGTGTGTGTGTGTGCATATATATATATAATCTATTCCAAGCCTTCTCCTTGTCCATGGTGACTGTATCATCTCACACGGCTCTGCATTCCCAGCCCAGGCCACACTAGGCTGTGATGCCACTTCTGAACACTGAGCATTGTGAAACAAGTGATGTTGCACTCACTCCAATCCCACTTACATTTGACTCCACCAAGACCCTTGCACAGTAGAGCCAAAGATACGATGTCACAACGTTCCTACATGAGACCCTCTTCATTCTTATCTGCTCAGACTCAGCTGAAGGATTTTGCTCTGGCGCTCACTAGGAAAACCAAAAGCACTCACACAAAAAGGATCTCTTTATCAACCGAATCCAACCGTCTCCATACTTGTGGCCTCCGATTTGCTGCTGGTATACTTTGTCCCTTCTACGCAAGGTTCTCCCCTTGACTTGCACACACTGTCTCTCTTAAAAAGAAGAGCAAAAACATCTTCTCCATTAGCTGCCCCCTCATTTCTGTGATTGTCACAGCAACATCTCAGAGAGTTACAGTGACGTCATTGCCTGATGACATCACTCTTCTCATCTCTTCAGTGGGGTTTCTGGACACACATCGTCACTGACGTTCTTTTGATGAAGGTTACCTGTGGCTTCCACGCTGACCAAAACATCGTTCATTTGTCTTCTTCATCTTACAAGCTTTTCAACAACGCTGAAAAACTGCAGACTTCTTTGTTTCTCTCCTCCTGGCCTTAAGAGATACCGTCTATGCCACCTGTCCCTCCAACCTTGCTGAGTGTTTGCGCTCAGCTTCTTCCCTTTGGCTTTACACCCATATTACTCTGCTCCAGGCTCAATCCAACGCATTCAGTCCTTTCTCCATAACAATCTTCTCTTTGACTCAAACTGCTCCAGTTCAGCTGGGATAACTCCTAAAAACGATCTACAGCCAGCCCTTTGTTTTTATCTCAAGCCTCACCTCTTCACAGAACACTGAACCCAGCTAAGGATGCCATGGTACTTCAAACTTGCTCTCCTCCCCGCAAAGACTTTGTGATTACATCTTCGCCTTGTCCTGTTTCTCTCGCTGCCACTGGAAGTCCTTCAAAGGGCTGTAAATTCTGAACGTCATCTCAAATTCTTCCTTATCTTTGCCATTCAGTGTAAAGTGAATCAAAGGTATCATTGAAACATACTCTGAAGCTACCCGTGTCACCCCATCTTTATCAGTCGCATGCTGGTCCAAGCCATCTCACCCAGAGTAGAGTGGAGGCTTCCCAACTCAACTCTCTGCCTACTACCAGACCGCTGCCTACCAGACAAGCAGAGTCATTTTAAGAATTTCATAACACTTCAAATAGGAACACACCGGTCCCTTAAAAGAAGCTGTACTATGGTTATGGACTTCACTCAGAATAAAATAATCCAATTTTATTTTCACTTGGGACACAAAATGATTCTAGCCCATGCTTACATGTCTACATCATTTTCACTCCCCTGGTGACTGAAGAACATTCAGTCACCTTGAACTGCTTTGTAAAACTCCAGCAATCCTACTCCATCTTATCCCAGAGTGACAGATTTTGGGTATAGAGCTCCTTCTGCCTGGTGTGATGGTCTCTGCACTCGTGTTTAGCTGAAACATGGCAATCTAGTTGCAAATGAAGAGCCTCCCCAAGCTGGAATACTAACGGCAGGTCAGTTTCACGCCTATTATTTTCCATCACCTCACTAATCTTATGTTTGTGAACTTGCTGAATGTCCAAACACTAATACATTTATGAAGCTCACGTTCTACATCTGGAGCAAAAATATTCAACCAATATCTATTAAAGATAATGCATTTTGAAACACAAAAGTATTGATGCAAATAAATTATTTAAACAATTATAACAGCTTTGTTACAGATTCTTAAAATTATAAAGACACGGATACTCAGGAAAAGGTAGATAAATATCTTAGGTAGACTTATTTTAATATCTCCACTAAGGAAATCCTGCGCAGTGTTTTGATTATACAAGTTCCTAAGAAGAGCGTGTAAGAGAAAATGATTTGAACAGCAACAAAGAGAGAATAGTCCTGAATTAACATCATTCTGGACCGTGAGTATATGTGTACAAACGATCATTTTCAATTTTCATGAAACTATACAATAAGGACAACTGAATATTCAAAGAAATTTCATTTTCTTGTAAGCTGTCACTAAATTGGAGATGTGATCGCTGATTAAAGTTGAGAAGACTTAGCACTGTGAATACTACCAGTCTACATTAAATGCTGCCAATTTGGAAAGACAGTGAAAAAACATGCTAATTTCTTGCATCTAATTCTTCTTTGAACCAGGCTTGGACTATCTCAAATCTCCTGTGTTTGCCACACAGTTCTCATTTCCTTTGCCTCTTTAAAGCATCATTTGCAAGAGTCACCTTACCTTTCTGCTTTTCTCAGTTTAGTCTCCAGCACACCCTACCTTCACCTCTTCCATCCAGCTCCTAAGTCTTCACTTTGTAGCTCCTTCACTTTGTACCCACACCTACACTTTTCAAAAAATGTCAAGAGTTCACGTCTTGAATGTCTCTATCTATAGAGATATTAGCTCCTCCAGACTCCACTTTCTGAATGCTCACGAATCATAACTCCAGTCTGAAGACTGGACATCATTAATCCTGATGCTGCATGTCTAACTGCATTCTTATAAATTCACTTGAGCCTGGGCAGTAGTGGCACACGCCTTTAATCCCAGTACTTGGGAGGCAGGGGCAGGCGGATCTCTGTGATTTGGAGTCCAGCCTGGTCTACGGAGTGAGTTCTAGGACAGCCATACTTACAACAGAGAAACCATGTCTCAAAAAATAATTAATTAAAATAATTTAAAAAAATAATTAACTAATTCCTTTGGACATCTGCAGGACATCCAACACTGGAAACTGAGCTCCCGTTTCCACTAGCAAAACTGTTCCGCACAAATTATTCCCCAGTTTAGAAAATGGCATCTCCAATGATGTTAATTCCTCAAGCACACAAAGCCACTTGTTACATGTAAAACACAACAACAGTACTGCAAGAAACAAAAATGAGCTCCTATGATCCACCCATCTTAGCACAATGATGATCTGGGCAAGGTTGGCCTCTGTGCTGGTCTGCATCTCAAGCTAAAGTTACCATCTTCTATTACAGAGGGAGTAACGGACAACTTTGGGTTTGGAGAGAAGAGGTCAGACCAGGTAAGAAAACAACTATCCACTCAGTCCTGAAACAAAGAAGAGGTAGAGTGTGGGTTATGCCTCCTTTCATCTCTTAGGATTGTATTGGATTACCATGTAATCCGCGATTTCTAGAATTTTCACATTCTGAAAGCCCTTGCAAGTTTGTCGGATACATAATGATTTCCATTCATATGTAAACCAGAGTGGAAACTGCCATTAATTTTCAAATTCCTGCATCATGGCTTGGATAGACAGGTCTTTCACCAGGACAGGGAATTCCTAGTCTGCTGGCTGACTGCTAGCCAGGTCAACTCCGTGTGTCTTGGAACAAGGCTTCTTTGAATTTTTCAGGATGAATGAATTGCAAGGATATAATAATATTCTTATTCCTACCACTTCTCAGCACCTTCCCACTGCCGCCCACTCCTGGTCGCTACCAACCTCACAACTGTTGCCACACCATTGTATTATTGTACACAGTTGAGTTTCAGTGAACGGAAACCCATTCCCAGGGAAGCCTGGGACAACCCTAAAGCCAGTCAGTCCCTCCTCTATTAAAATGTTCAAATGGCTTTTTGTACTGATTAAAAGTGGCCCATATCACCCCTCCCAATAACCCCCTTCTCCATTTTCTATACCACTTCCTAGGCTCATGCTCCCAGCCTCAAGGAGCAACTTATTGAATCTAGGGAGTCAAGGGCTCTAGGCAGTGAATAAAACTTATATTTGCAGCTGAGCCCTGGATACTCCCCAGTATATTAGAACCTCTCTGAATGTAAGAATTAATAGCAGCACAACACCCAACCCTTGACACTTTTTCTCTCTAAAGACTTAGATAAGTAGCTCCTATTTGAGAGACAGCATTTAATCTCCTCGACTCCAGAGAGTTGTTCCAGGAATAAAAAATTTCAGGAGAGCTGAGCTGATGTGCTATTTCTTCCTCCAGTATTGACAAAATAGCAAAACAGTATTTTCTCCAAAGAGAAAAATACATTAAAGTATCAACATCTTCACAAAAATAGAGGTCCCCTGAACTTTAAATTCCGTAGCTTAAGATATTTTGAAAGAAAAAATAACTTCGCTGTTTCTAAGTAATACTATTAAAGGAAAATTGAAACATTGCGGAGAAACAAAATAAGTTATTCTGTTTATTATTTTAATTTCTCTCTTACGCCTGTTCTCTACAATTGCCTCAGATATTATCTTGCGCCTTCATTTAACACGTATATTTTAGAATTTAATAATATTCAAACACAAGATAGACAATTCTTTTATCGCAGGCACTGAGTTAAAACAATAACTATGATATAATCCTTACCCTTCTAAGAATTCAGTCTTAGAAAGGAAATAAGACATGCATGTATTTCACTGACAATTTAAGATTATAAATAGAGTACAATTAAAGTACATTAGAATGGGTAGAGGCATGGGCCCACCAGAAAATGCTTTAGAGGAGGGATGATGTGTGAGCTCAGTTTTGAGGGATAAACAGGGGCCTGATAACAAGAGGTGGACTACAGCATCCAAATACATCCAAATAACTATTTGGACGATACCGAATAGTTAAAGAAGCTGCAGAAGCACATCCTTCATTAAGAACAGCAACTGGGCCAGTGAATACAAGTATCTGAGGTCGCAGAGCAGACTACAGGTGCTTCCTTTGCTTGAGTTATTTCTATAGCCTCTGACTTCTGAACCATGGAGGAGTCAGGAGAAATTTTGTTCAACTGAGTGGCCAACACAGACAAGCCTAAGGGAAGATCAGCTTTACCAATAGTAAAGAGGGTGAACTAACATATAAAACAGGAATGAGTTAGTGCAGTCCACTAAGGGGAAGCCATGATGTCAGCACAGGTTTGAATCAAGGAGCAAAGGTGAGAAGATGGCCTCCAGAACGTCGTGAGACAAAGTCTATGAACTAGGTTAGCAGATGCGTATTAAGGGGGGGGGGGGCAGAGGGGCAACCAGATTTGTGGACTTGAAGATGAGTTCAGTTATTTGTCTGATTCCGGGAGAGGACTGAACAGATGACATAAGGCCCTTAGCTTTCTTTTGAAGTTACTGCAGAATGACTCTACATGGAGACCACCCCTGCAAACACATGCAGGAAGTGCAGAGAGCACTGCCAGAAGGAAGTATGGAAGACAGAACCATGGATGCCTGATGCCATTTAAATTTAACTGATGGAGCAAAGCCCAGAAAAGACAGTTTTAAATGTCGAAGGGAAGAAGGTAATGGATGATTAAACCATATCACGGGGTGAAGGCAGGAGGGAAGAAAGTCAAACGCCCTCACTTCAGTGCAACCTCTGGGATTTGCATTTTTCCCACCAGCTTTACCACTGAAGTAGCTGTGGCCCAGAAGGGCAGCAGATTATGAGAATTCACATTCCAGTAAGCAACAGGACAGGATGTGAGCCTGCTGCTGTACACATCCCAAGCCAGTGTTTTTACTTGGTAATCCCTTGTCCCTTCATTTGATGCCCTGAGGCTCCCTTCTCAACTCACCCCAAACTAAATGGAGATAACCTCTCTCCATAGGGTTTCTGGTTTCTCTCACCATTTCTTTGGTTCTGGATTCTGCCCTAGATCTGCGCTTTCACCTACTTAGTCTGATTCTAGTTCTCCGAAGTCAGGCTGACAGTGCCTAGTTCTATCTATTCTTCTTCTCCAGCCCATGAGCTCTCCTCTTATACCTTCAATTAGCAGTCCTAACCACCACTAAGAAACAACATAACTAAGCTGGGCAGTGGTGGTGCACTTCTTTAATCCCAGCAGCAGGGAGGCAGAGACAGGTGGATCCCTGAGTTCGTGAGGCCAGCCTGGTCTACAGAGCGAGTTCCAGAGCAGCCAGGGCTACATGGAGAAACCCTGTCTCAAAAATGCCAAAAAGGAAAAGAAAAGAAACAACACACCTCACTGTTCCTCTTGAAGAGTTCTCACAGAGAGAGCTTTCACTACACCAGTTCCGTTGGCATCCCTCACAGACAGGATCAAAGAGTGTGAAGATTCCAAGCCCATCTATTCTTTTTTCCTCAAACTATACGTTCTTCAAGAAATGGTCAGGATTGCAACGGTAGGTTTTTAGCTCTACTGGTTATGTGAGGATAAGGGTAGGAATGGGGACATGACATCAATAAGTCAATGCGTGGTCTGGCTATTATAGGACTAAAATAAGCACCAATTACAAATAAGGAGATGGGCTATTTCAACAGTTAACCTGAAAAGAGTTAACTTTTCTACAGCCATCAGCTTTTAGATCTGAACTTTATTTCTTAAAATAAATTCATTCACAATAATTGAGCTAACTGTATTCTAAAACACTAATCGGTGTGTGTATTTTCATTCTTGTGAAATTCATAAAAATATCAATAATATTTCCAATAATTTACTATTTTTTAAAACACCCTTCAGCATGTATTCTAAAATTAACGTTACTCGGTGTTAAAGTGGGGCACTGAGCTCTGCAGCCCGGTTAAAGCCAGCACACAGTTCCAATGTTAACAGTATCTACGGGCAACACAACATAAACCCTGGCTGGTTTCTGAATCTACATTTCAAGGCTAGAAAGAAACCAATGAAACAAAAATGAAATCCAAAAAACATCCTAGACTAGACATCATACATACTCTGTGTAGTTATTGTTTGTTTGTTTTTCTGTAAATAGACATTAAAAACAATCTCAGAACTTATTTTGTATGATTGGCACATTGAATCACACACAGAGATTTTAGAACCCCTTTTGTAGGACTGAACTCCTTTAAATTCTTCTTTATTTTAAATAAAAACTCAGTGGAGGGGTTGGGGAGGTGGTCCAGCCCACAAAGCATTTACCACACAGACACGAGGCCTGGGTTTAAATCTTTGGCACTCTCATAAGAGAGGCACACTTCTAAGCCACGCAAGGTGGTGTAATTCTGTAATGCTAACACTAGAGAGGCATAGAGAGGACCTGATCTCATTGGCCACACAGTCTTGCTGACTCAGTGAATTCCGGGTACAGTGAGAGACCCTATCTCAAAATTAAGGTGAGGGGGGTGATAGAGGAAGACATCTATTATCAACTCCTGATGGCCACACATATGTACCCACAAACACACATGTGCACACACATGTGAACATATACATACACATACATCTCATAGACACCAGCACACATTGAAGGCCTATACACTCAAGGCCTACCATCATGAAATAAATGTACAGTAGTCAACTTAGAGAGGCTCCACAATTGGGTCTTATTGAAGGCACACAAATGAAGCAAGTTGAAGCATTTTTCATCTTAACCAAACAGTCTAAAATAACTATGACATTGAATACAAAATAAATAGGAGACATGTCACACCCTGCATGGAATTTTGAGAAGAGTAAGCAGTCTCCTTGGATGCCACATGTAAACAGTTTGAGGAGGCCTAGAACCCCATTTTGTATTTCTTCAGGACATATTGTCACCTTATAATACGTATCTTAAAGAATTAAACCACAATAAATCTCAATGAATCATCCCAACCCTTCTTGGCACAGCCTTGAGAAACACGAGGCAGAGAAACATTAGTAAGTGGCCATTCACACAGCTAGTCGGTGACTATTCCAGAATCTCTACCTGCTACATGGGTCCTAATTCCCAGTTCCCGATGAGGTGTCTTGAATCTGCCTGCTTTCTTCAGGGCAAAATAGTTTTCAAGTAAAAGTTAAAATAATGTAATGGGGCTGTTTTGTGTAATGGGTGATGGACAGTTAGAACTGTCATGTTTCTAGAAATCTATCCAAAGGAAGATCCATCAGAACCAATGTAGATACAGGGGTGCAAAAGGAAAACCAGAATGCACTGAAACTAACTGTACTCCTCCAACACTTCTAAAGAAGAATTGTTCCTCTGAGTGTTCACTAAACAAGCCTTGCTGTCAGCAAAGTATTTGCTATCAGGCTTTGCTCGCATGGTGCATTTTGAGTTCATGGGAGTAATAGAATACAGTTTGAAAGCCTGTCTAAATATGTAAGGTATGCTAATGATTTTAAAGAACTAATTTTGTTGTTTGGTTATATTTATACCTTGAAGCTCACAAACAATAAATACATGGAGGTAACCTATGGCTAAAGTAGTCTAATGTAACATAACTATAAAATGATTTTCATATTTGCAAGAAAGAACAATCCACTTGGCATCAACAATTCAGAACTCTTAACTAAGTCTCAGTCTGAGTGGTCTTTGATCCACTATTTACAGAAAAGGTTCTATCAGTCATGAGGGCATAATCTTTCTACTAAATAAGTTGAAAGTCAATATGGCGGCTGGCCAGATGGCTCAGCCAATAAGCACCAAGTCTGAGAATCTGAGAGTTTGATGACCTGGGTTCACATACAGAAAGAGAGAACCGACTCCTGAAAGTTGACCTCTGACTGCCACCCCTTCATCTTGGCATGTGGACCACCCCTAGACAAAATAAATAAATGTAATAAAAGAAATTTAAAGTGAATACAGTGGCTATTTAGGAGGGTAACCTTCCTTCCTGTCAAAATAGAGTTTAGAGTGTTTAGTACGAACAGTGGATCTGAAGGTTCTTAATTTGATTCTGAAATTGAAAGAGCGCTTAACAACAGGAACATGAATAAAAGATTTCGTAGATAAGGATGTACTAGAAGAAAACATTTTTTAAAAAAATTAAAACAGAATGAGTGGTAAAAGATTAAAGAACAGCATGAATGAATTACCTACGGTGCCGAGTGCACCAAGAAACGTTTCTTAGGTATACACCACATGAAAAATATCTTACCATATATTCCATATTAGAAGCTGTTGGGTACACCTGACTCCTCAGTTTATTGTGGAGATCCAAGATGCTCTGCATGTCATTGTCTGTGATGGCTCTTTTCCCTCTCTGCTTGGCTGTCCACCATTCACCATCCTCATCCATGTACTTTTCCAAAAGTTGCTCCAACAAAGTGGCATTAGGAACCACCATCGCTGGAACCGCTCTAGCCATGAATAGCAGTGCGGTCACTCGGAGCCACTCCCCTGCTGTACACATCATAATGAATAGCTTCGGGGGTTTCCCCGGGAAAATCTCCAAGACAGGCTCTTCAATTCCTTTTGGCTATAAGACATGTCACGTGATTAAGATGAACTTATTTTTCTAATAGCAAACTCCAACTAGTAAGCACTCAGTTTTTGAAAATACCTTTTCTATGGTCCCCATTTTCCCACAGAGAACTTTCACAATCCACTGTCCACATATATTTTTTCCAAGCTACCCATGAAATCAGAAGTCAAGGGCGAAAAGTAGCCCGGGAGGTTCCGTTCAGAATAATTTCTGAATTGCAAGGTTTTAAATGACATAGATAACAATTAGTCTGCAAAGAGTTCTAGCTACATTGTGTTTTACTTTTGTCTACAGCCCATATTTTCTGTAGAAACTTTAAAGAGGCTTTCCTTTTCTTTTTTTAATTTAAGGCACAATATCCCAACATCTCACTTGGGACTCAAAGCTGTTCATAATGTCCATAGCATTCTGAAATTTCGAGCAAATTTTTATGCTCTTCACGCCTGGGTCCCTGGGTACCTGGAGAAAGCCCGGTAAACCACTGCGGAATGAATGGCTCCGGTTCTTTCACCCACGCTCAGATAGAGAAAGCAGTCATGTTTCCTGCAGTCTGTGCCCAACTTGTGAACCATATCCTAACAAGAGCGCTCCTGGAGAACTTCAGAGCAAGACACACCGCAGGTGCCCAGGATTCACTGATCCTGGAGGAAAGGGCGCGCCTGGGGTGAGAACTAGTCTGGCTCGCCCCCTTAGCCGCGGGTTCCTGCTCCGCAACCCACCTTCCCTGCCTGGGCCAGACCTTTCTCTAGAAGTTGGTGTTTTTCCTAGATCTTGTTTGCAGAAGGGGAGCTGGGAAAACCTGGCATCTGGACCACTCTGGATGCAGCTCGTGAAACGCCCTTACCTCTCCAGTGTGAGGTTCCCCCCGACAGAGCTGAGCCGAGCAGGACTGAGGATCTCCACAGCCGCCCCCAGCAATCCCCGGCCGCCGCACAGCACTGCCCAGACGCGGCGATGGGGAAGGACCGGGCCACCGAGGGGCTCCGTGCAAGGAGCGCGCTCACCGCCGGGGACGCGAGCCCCTACCCCCACGACTCCACGCAAACTTAGTAGGATCAGCGGGCGCGGGCTCCAAAGTTAGATAGCAGAGTGGCCTCGGAAAGCTGCTCCTTGGGCAGGGTAGGCTCCCTTGTGTCCCTGAGCCGTCGGTGCTGGAGGCGGGGTGGGGCGAGGGGAAGGCTCCGCGGCGACCTTGCGCTTCACCCGGTGCAGTCTCGGGGTGCAGAGGCCAGGCGCCAGGCGCTTCCGCTGCTCCCCAGCGCTCCCGGGCATATATTGAGGTCCCTGAGCAGGCACGTGACTCCAGAGCCCTCCTGGCCCACCCCCACCCCCCCACCTCCACCTCCACCCTGTCCTGGCCCGAGGCCCACGGGAGTCGACGAGCAGCGAGCCAGAAGCTTTCGTAGGCGTGCTCTGGGCCTCTGCAACAGGGGCGGGGGGTGAGAGGGGTGGTCTGGACCCTGGGGGAGGAGAGCCCCTAACTCCTCCCGCCCCTCTCGATTCCTCTGCTATCAGACACCCTCCCTGGAGTTCCTCTCTGATGAGGGGCTAAAATTCCTTAACAGCCTGGCTGCAAAGCAGCTGGCCCCAGAACTTGAGGTGGGTGGGCACGGAGGTGCGCTGAGAACCTCCAGTCTTATACACACACAAGGAGATTTAGGGGGGCGGGATGAAGGGAGAAATGCTTTTTTTATTTTCTCTAATGGGTCCCCATAGGCGCTAGTTTCTAGAAGGGAGAAGTCGTTCTTTGGCTACTCAGCCTTAATGAGAACCAGATGGAGGAGTTTCAGAAGACTTTTGGGGCGGATATTTCTGACAGTTGAGACCTCTACTTCAGTCATAAAGCACACAGCATTCACTTTGCAAGAGAGATCGCAGCACTTGGCATTTGTGGAAATAAGAGAAGGATCCTTTAAACAATTTATCACTGATTGACTGACAGGAGCTGAAATCTCAGTCCCAGGACAGGTAATGAAAAAGTAGGCACTCTCATTGCCCATGTTGCCACCTGAAGTTAGGAATTTACTAATTTTAAATTTATAAAGTGTCGCCCTATTGAGTGTGGTGCACACTTTTAATTTGAAGTGGGTTATTTAATTCTCCTGACTTTTCTTCGTGGAACATCATTCCTGAGTGGGTCGTCATCTCAATTTTCTTAGTCTGTATTCTGGAATATCACATAAAACCAGATAAAAACCCAGTGGTGAGGATTCTCATATCATTCCAACCACTACCTGCCTCTTTCCGCTATTCTCAAGTGAAAGGAGTCCTTGCTTCCTGGACAGGGGAGAGTAGGGAAACAGACCTATTTGAAGGAGTAAGTTGCAGAGCACACAGAACTTTCTTAGGTGTAGACTCAATTTTTATCTTCAGCATCTTCAACACAAAATGACTATAAATGCGTAGTTTTGAAATAATGATTCATAATTCTCATGCCTAGCTTTTGCATCTGAAACCAATAGGAGAGTTCACGATACAAGTTCATGGTGACAGATCAGTGATATGACTGAAAATGGAACCCTGTATGGACCACACACTTTGTGTTTCGTGAAAGCCATACAGGGAATTGAGTTAAACCTCTTAAAAGTGACTGTGTAAATTTGAAATATTTAGAAAAGCAAATATGGGATTAAAGCTTCATTCAGGAAGCTATATATTAATAAAAGTACGACTTAAATATTCATCACTTTAAACATTAACCTTTCAATAATCTTGTCATTTCCAATTCTGTCATTTATAAGCTTTTTTTGAATACTCAAAAAGCATACTGTTCGTGTTTTTATTTATTGTTGCAAAGTCTATTTGTAAATGAAAGGGAACATCTTGTCCACATAAAATTGTGTCAAAGTGGCACTTTGGTCTGTGGTTGAAGCAGCTCTAAGGTTGGAAGCAGCATTTCTACTTTCTTGTGGCAGACATCATTGGCTACATCATTGACCAACAGCGGATCTCCTACCTCGTTATTCCTTCCAGGGACATAGCCTCCAGTTCTATTGGGGACCACAGCCTTCTCATGTCAGACAGCAACCTTAGAAAGTGACTGTTGCTCATATCTAAGCTGGCCATTACAACAGAGCCCTGGACCTGTGATTAGCTGAGTAAGAGAAAGCTCAAGCAGTACTTGCTCATCCTGCAAGGAAGGCAGGCCTTTGGTTAGGGCCGAGGAAAGGGATTGAAAAGGTTTTCTTCTGTGAGAAAATGAGGTACATCAGAAGAAGATGTATCCCTAAGGGCTAATTTGTTTAAGTGCTAATTTGCTGGCATTCTGCAAAGAAGTGTGACAGACTAAAGGCAAACACCTCTTTACCTGTTGAGCAAAAGGACAAATGGTGTCTCTCTCCCTGCTATTGACCAATCACTAGAATGCCTACCCTCCATTTCCTTCTTATGTGAGATAATCAGTGCATGCTAAAGCCACTTATTGGCTCGAGTATTTAGCTACTTACAGCCCAAAGCATTGTAACTCACGTGCTACCACAAAGATGATTCTTCCTTTGCCAGTGTCATTCTCCATGCTCTAGTTTTCTGTATTCTTGCAGAGTAAGGAATTACCCTAAAATGCATTCTAGCCTCTCTCTGAATTTCCAAAAGTTAGTATGTGCTGTACGGATGGCAGTCACTTTATAGAGCTGTGGCCCCATGTCACATCTATCGGGACACTGTTAAGTCTCTTCTCCTGGGGATATGTAATGATAGATTTCTTGTGTGTGATATTTTAAGCAATAGAACTGGTGTAGATTTACTTATTTATTTTTAAGATTTTTTTCTTATGTGTATGTGTAAGTGGCTGCATGTTTGTATGTGTACCACATGCATGAGTGGTGCGCACAGAGGCCAGAAGAGGGAATCAGGAATCAGGAAACAAGAATCACTAAAGGTTGTGAGCCACCATGTGAGGGCTGAGAACCAAACCCAAGTCCTCTCCAAGGGCAGCAAGTATACTTAACCCCTGAGCTATTCCACCAGCCCTGGACCCTGCAGGAGGAGTACTTGACTATCCCAAAGCCATGAAGAAAAGCCTGCTGTGTTTTCTCTGAACCATATTGCTTGCCATTTTCCAACCAGATCTTCCTTCCATGGATTTTATGCTATAGTGTAAAGGAGGAACAGTTTACATTGGAAGCAATTTTATACAAAGACCATTTCTTGTCATCATCACTGTGAAACTATCATGAATTGTTCACCATAAAGTTCAAATCTCAAAATTAAGATACAGAAATAAATGCTACTGTAGAGGCCAGGCTTATAAAAATGCTGCAGTTGAATTAGTAAAGACTGTAACTGTTCAGACTTATAGCATTTTCATGCTATAAGTTCGAAACTCCTTGAAGAATATCTTCATGTCTAGGAAAGAAATTAGCCTGTTTTAGGTTTGATTGAGACACTCTGTTTTTTTGTTTGTTTGTTTGTTGCTGTTTGGCTGGCTGCTCTTCACTCCTTACTCTCACTAGCTCACCTCTAAATTATCTTCTCTCACAGCCTTGCTACTCCCTGTGCCTTGAAAGAACATTCAGACTTTCAGTAATTCTTATGTGCTTCTCTGCCTTTCTTGATACTCTTGTCTCTGTATGAAATCTGTAACATTCATTCTGATAATCTATACCTGAAATGCCCTCTGCCACAAAGGTTTTCACGGGTTAGCCATCCTTTCTGCCATTTCACTGGTCTCTTTCCATTTTTCAAGTGATAGCTATCTGTATACTTGCCCCACTTCCCAACAATGCTTAAAATTTCTTGGCAGAGTAAATTGTATATATGTATCGCTTTGTGTCATTTACAACATATACTAAATACACAGATGAATTGCTTTTTTGAAATACAAAACATGATCTCAGGAAAGTATGTTTATTAGTTTCTTTTCTCATTGCTTCAACAAAATACCAGACAGAAGGAATTCAGTGGAAAAGGGATATATTTGAGTTTACAGTACAGGGTGTATATAGTCTTTGATTGCAAAGAAGATATGGCTGAAGAGCAGTTTAATCATGAGATGGCTTGCCACAGATGGGAGGCTGTTCAGGAAGCAGAGAGCTCCAGCCAGAAGTAAAGTCAGGCAATGACCTTTAAGGCCCAACCAACTCCAGTTGCTTCCATGTGCAAGGCCTCATGTCCCGAAGGCTGCATAACTTCTAAATACAGCACCATTAGCCAAGGACCAAGTGTGTAAACACGTTCAAACCTAACAGTACATGTGCTCTAGGATGTGCATGGCAGACAAACTGGAATCCACAAAATAAACAGAGCTCATCATGCGTGAGATGATTGTCACCTAAGATATTTCCTTCAGGAAAAACATCTAGGACTGAAGGAAGCATGTGGGAGACAAACATGATACAGAGCAGGGTAGAAATTCAGATTATCTTAAAAGTAAGGACTAGAACAGAAGCTAGCAACCTTGGGAAGTACCTCCAGACTAACAGTAACAGGTTTTCAGCACTTTCTACTTAAGGAATATTTCTCTAAGTCATTCATTTAAATTAAAACTTATGGACATAAACTGTCCCTTAAACAAATAAATGCGATGCATGTCTAAACCATTTATTCCTTTCCGTATAGCCTCCCTAAAGATCCAAAGAAAATGTTTCCTAAAGGGAGAAAGGTTACATTATATTTGAGAAGGGTACTATATTTGTGTTACAAATATTGTCTCAATCGGTGGATTATATTTCCAGATACCATCCTATAGCCTATATGTTGGGAGCCGCAAACGCCGTTACAAAATGGCGCTGGTTTCCTGCTTCCTGATTCTCTACGGAAACAGGCACCGACAATGCGCATGCGTGAATCTGCTTTGCGTACGCGCAAAGCAGATGCTAATTAGGTGCAGTCTATGAGCCAATGAGAGAATCACACGTCCTCCGGAGCTCTATATAAGCCAAGGGATTTTCGGGCTCGGGGTCCTTCTCCACCTGCCTGCTAAAAGAGCTGTTAATAAATTGCTGTCAGAAGAATCTCGTGTGTGGCGTCTCCTTATCGGCGAGGTGGACGCCGCACCTATACACCTAACTGTACCAACAGAAAATTTTTAATCTACAGCATGTCCAAGAGAAAGAAAGATGAACCCATTGACATAAAACCATCCAACTGTATACTTTCACTTCTATAAAGCTTAATGTACCAAAATGCAAAACTGTTTTCGTATTAAAGAAGTTGCAGGGGTTAGTGCTCCCTATCTAGAACTGCAGACGAGCTCCATGGTGTGTTTGGAGTAGAGATCCTCCAGGCTTACTGTGAAGAACTGTCGAAAGAGAAGCATTGTTAAAGGAACTCATCAGCAGAATTAATGGTTGAGGCAAGCTTTTCATTCCAGCCTAAAGGGATGAAAGCTTCCTCAGCTGTCATTAGCAAGCCTGTGAAGAAATAGGCAGTGACCAAAGCCCCTGCACTCTACTTTAAATAATAATTTTACAGAATCTTATTAATCAAACTAAATAAAAATTCCTAGTGTAAAATTCCAAGCATATACATACACTTTGCAATTAAAAATGAAAAATGTGTGTGTGTGTGTGTGTGTGTGTGTGTGGTGCCTAAGGAATAAACATTCTTCCACTGCACACATCAGGGGAGTTGTTAAGAAAATTTAATTATGACTAGACAAAGTGCACAGAAAACATTGGAAATATGGAAGAAATGAGCAATTTTTTATTTGTGATACATCCTCCAACTATTCTTCTGAAAATTAGCCCAAGAATTGGTATGGATCTTATCGATACTTTTTGTCTAAAAATGGTCAACAAGAAGATGGCTCAGTCAATAATGTGTTTTTCATGTAAGCATAAGGACCTGGATTTGAACCCCTAGAGCCCTGGTAAAAGCTAGACAGGACAGCACAAGAATTGGGTAGGCAGAGATGAGAAGATCTCTGTGGCACATTTGCCATATAACTTAGTTAATTCAGTGAGCTGCAGAGTCTGAGAGACACCCTGTCTCAAAATATAAAGTGGAGAATGAAGGAAAAAGATAGCTGGCATCAACCCATGACATGCACTCACATGAACACATACATACTAAATGAACACATAACAGAGAGAGACAGAGAGATACAGAGACACAGAGAGACAGAAAGAGAGATCAAGACTATAAAATAAAGTATTTGGTGACCAATGACTTCATAAACAATAAGCAAAACCAATAGTCACATAGGAAATATGTTTAAATAACCAGCTTTTGCAAACATATCTGAAGCATCCACAACCTCAGTGCTAAAAGCAGCATCATTGACAGGAGATGCCTGTTCCTGCACCTGGCTTTGTTCAACTGTCTTAACTTCAGTACCAATTGTAGGTATCTTACTACTTCTAAATATTTATTTTTATGCCATTTGTGCATAATCTTTCCCCAATTACGATATCTCTCAATGGATACAGGTATCTCTTATCTATTCTTTCTTTTTATCTCAGATGATAACTCTTCTAAAAAAATATTCATGGCTGTCAAACTATAAAACATTTTAGAATACTCTAAAATTCAGATATAGCTTAAAATGCTCAATGAAAGTCAAGATTAACAGAAGAACTACAATTTATTTTAGACCTAAAAAGACTGGTAAGACTTACTTACAATGGAGATCTAGGCTTGAGAATCTTAAAGCATATCTTGTCCATGTATGTGAGTGAGTTTGTGTACACATACACATCAGGTGTAAACCTCACTTGCTACCCACCTTATATTTCATAATGTTTAAGTATTTTTAAATTATTTTCATGTGTCAGAGGGCAGGGGTGGTAATGTACACACGAGTCAATTGTCATCAGAGGAGTTGCAGGTGGTTCTGAACATCTAGATGTTAGTATTGGGAACCAAGCACGGGTCTTCCGCAAAAGAAATATGTACTCTTAATCACTGAGAAATCTCTCCAGTCCCAGTCTCTGTATTTTTTTTTAAACAGAGTTTCTCACTGAATCTTGAACTCATCAGTTCTGCTAGACAGCCAGATCCTCTAGGTATACGATTGTCTCTTCCTCTCTAGTGCCAGAATTACAGGCACATGCCAGGATACCTGGCCTTGTACATGTGGGGGATCTAAACTAAGGTCCTCACTCTTGTGCAGTAAACATTTGATTGACAGATCCATATCTCCAGCTCCCAAATATAATCTATTTTATCTTAAATAACCACAATTAAGTTTAATATGTGTTTGCTGAAACTTGGGTAAAAAATGTGCCCTTTTATGGAAATATTTCTTCATTCTTCCTTCATGTATCCATCGCAAACACAACACCCCTCATGTAGGGATTGACTGAGGTTTTGCTTGCACATCTTTCTCTTACATTGAATTTCCCCATGTCACTTTCATTGCCCAATTGAATGTGGATGCGAGTGGCAGAGTATTTGTATCAAACTATGACTGTGGAGACACAGAAGATTGTACCTGCCATTTTGGATTTCCCTCCCATTGTCATGAAACAGCATGCCACACTTGCGGTTGCACTTCCAGAATAAACTTGAATTAGACTCTAAACCACGGAATTCAAACTGTTCTACTTGAGGTTGTTCAAGATCATGCAGTTCACCTACCAGATTCTTGAATGCCCAGGGAGTGTTTCTCTTAGCTCCTGAAATTTTACTGTTGTGTGCTACACAAAATTCATCAGAGAAATAGCCCAGCTGATCAATAAACACTATAAGTAATAGCCTATCCATGTAGAATAAATGTTGTTGAGGCACAGAGAGAGAATAAGTAAATAGAATTTGATGACTCATCTTTTCCTCAAAATTAAGGTTCTGACCAGAGCACTCCCATAACCAAACCTGTCCCACCACTGTTACTTCCTTAGAAGTGCAAGTGAAAATCTTTGGACAATCTTTGGCATTGAAGGTAAGAGGTAGAGGCAAGCTAAGAGAGGACATCTGTACTAACCATTTTGTTTCGAAGTTTCTAACTCTTACTCTTGTGACATCACTAGTAGCTAGTAGTTTGTCATTTGAAAGGTCGTTTGGTTTGATTTTTCTGTGAATCTTGTCACTATTCCAGTTAGTGCCTCTTAACAAATAAATAAGTACAAGAATAATTGTACCTAGGTGATTCCATTTTAAAGAAAATCAGGAAAGCAAGAGGCAAAATGTTGCACCAAGCTTCATTCCACAGCTATCCATTCTAAGATATCCTTTCCCTTGGAAGAATTGAATTGCTTTTCTAAAGAATTTCTAGATGTAAAAATTTATGCTTTTGTCAATCACACACTATTATTACATAGTATTGTAATAAGTAAGATCCAGGAGGAAAATATAACTCTGAAAGAAAAAAAATGGTTCCAACTGAACAGGATTCTTGACTTTAGAAAGAGCTAGTTGTGCAAAAAGGAACACTCATTTGACTGAAAAAAAAAAAATGAATGGCAGGAAGCTTGCAGGGTCAAATCCAAGGTGAGACACATTTCTTGGTATGGAAAAATAAAAATGAAGTACAAAGACTTTCTGGCCTCAACATTATTATATAAAGGAAGCAATGTTCTGCAAAGTCAGGTTACACTTGTGCCAGGAAGGAAGTAGTAGGTGTGTGTTTGGAGATGTGAACGGTGGCTGAGATCCAGATGGCCACCGAATGGCTGAGTGAGGAATCAGAAAAATTTAAGACACGATTCTGCACCCGCCAAGGCAGCAGTTTATCCAAGTTCATTCAAGATTTCATAGAATAAACTGAGGTGAAACTGTAATTTTAATTACACATTTTGAATATGTAAAACTTAAGATTTCCTGTAATAGTAATAAAAAGATTATTTGGAAAGGAACATGTGAGAATCTTTCGTTTCATTAAATCCCAAAAGATGGACTTGATTTCTACTTTAAATTAACAGTTTTTCTGTTTGTAACAATTCAGCTCATGGAGCATCTATCAGCAAGATGAACATGGCTCCCACATGTTGAACAAATCGCCTTGCTCTATCTAACCAGATTTCCTGTTCTACTTCTGGCTTTTCAAGATTTGTTTAAAGTTGGCCTTTGGCTCAGTTTGCTAATCCAAGGGACAAGGATAGAATTAAAGGAATGCAAACCAGGAGAAAAATCACTGAAAGATAAACAGATGTGTTTTCTTTCTCCTTGCTGTTCTGCTATTCTATCCAGGCTTTTTCCTTTCCTCCTATGTCTTTTTCAAAAGATGGCTTTTTGTGTCTGACACTCTGAGTTACTTTGAACATTAGCAACTTTATACATCCTAAACATGCATTCAGCTGTGAACTGTTCTCTGAACTTCTCTAGAGCTGTTTAATTTGGTAAGACATACCTCGCAATTGATCTTCAGTTTCTGGCATGAGCCTGGAATCTTTCTGTTTCTGTAGCCATCTGAGGTGAATATAATTTCCTTAGACAGAAGTGGCTCTGTCTTGGCATTTCATGAATAGCCAGTGATCATGACTTCCTGCTTCTTAAGTCCTGGGACTGGTTGCTTTCCACTGGTAATCAACACCACGAAAATACCTACCAAGGGTTTCAGCAACCCCTGGGAAGTCTATTTTCCTCATGTAGTTTTCACTTAGTCATTTATTTTATAATAACATGGTAAATACCTTTAGCTTAATATAAAACTGACCTGCTCTCTCTCATTATTGGCATAATCATAGATCATAAAGTGTTTGAAAAAAATTTTCTTTATTAGTATTTTTACTAAAAAGAGAGTTCAGGACAAAGAAGTGACCATTCCCTATGCTGTTATACATATATGTTTACTCTAAGTCAAATTATCATTTAATTAGAAAATTGAAACTGTCTAAAAGCGGGACTGGGGAGATGGGTTAGTCAGTAAAATGTCTGCTGCACCCACACATAAGAACCCCAACTCAGAGTCCCATCACCCATGGAGAAAAACAGGCATGGCAGAACGAGCCTAAATTCCAGCACTAGAGAGAAAGAAATAGGAGGGTATCTGGGGTTCCTGGCCAGTCAGTTTAGCCAGTTTGGCAAGATGGAGGTTCACTGAGACATCCAGTCTCAAAAATAATACAGAAAGTGGTTGAGAACAACACTTGAAGTCAAACTCCATCCTTCATGTACATTCGCACACCTCACAAACATCTAATCTAAGGTAACATTTTTCTACCAAGAAAATGTCAAAATTTGGTTTGACTTGGTTTGTTGTGAAATGCAAGAATCATGTTTTTCCTCACGATGAGAAAATAGTGAAGCCAAAGGTCAAGCTACTTTTGAAGTGTAACCAATAAAGATAGTATCTCAGAACACAAAATGTGTTCAAGGCACTAAATTCATTATGATATTTCCTTAAATAAATGGTACGCGCAAAGGGCATATTTCCCGGGGACACAACCTTCGTTCCATAGTCTGAAAAAAAATACTTCTACCTATTTTTACAACTTCCCAAACACTATTTTATTTTAGTTCACTGCTATTTCCAGATTTCCAATACAAGAAATCACTTTTGCTTCTAGATTCAAGTCTGATAAAATTATACTTCAATCATTATAACTTGAATTCAGAAGACTGAGCACACCAGGACATTTTCTACAGCCTTGCTTATGTTTTTCAACTTTTCTAAACCTATTTCAGTTTATTATCAAAAATAGAAGAGCAAGTTTATAAATAAATCCAACCTATGTCTTAAAGAGTCTAGTCAAGTAATCTTCTGCTTGACAGGGCTTTCAACAACACAGACTGCTTTGGGTGAAATCTGAGCTAAGACCTCAAGGCTATGCCAGATGAGGGTCTCAGGCATGTCCTGACAGCATGGCAGCCTTGCCCCTGCTGTCAAAACCAGATGGCTTACCTACCACAGGTGCTCATAGCACACAAGGAGGAAGGGACCAAGAATATTTTAATTTTTTCTCAAATGTAAAAAAAAATCATAATTTTTACATTAAGAGGTCCAAACAAAACACAGTCCAGCTAGGACTGATCTGCACAGACCTTAAAGAGATCAAATGATCCCAGGTAAAAATCCAGAAGACTTCATAATTTGGGTTTTGAAAAAAATTGGAAATAAGCCAAGTCATGAACAAAGGTTGCTCATCTCCTGGATATTAGGAAAAGCCTTGTTCCTGAGCCACAGCTGGCGAAGTTTGGCAGGATAGCTTTTCCTAAGAAAATGCACTGAATTTTCCAGGGTTATGGTTACGGTTTCTCCAACTTCACATTTTTGCATAGATTTCATCTATAAAGAGTACCATTTTGACAAAATCTCAGCTCACTCAGATTTTTCTCATGTGTTGGGTGGTATTATGCACCAGAGTGTTCACCAGATCACCTCAAAGCTGATTGTTGAGGTCCCCTTCATAGATAGCATCACATGGCACTTTCTGCCTAATCAAAGTGAAGCAACTGAAATCCTTCAGTGAAGGAAGAAGCAGCAACAGAGGTGGTCCATGTGTGCTGCCATAGAGGCTCTTTAATTACCTTCTTTAGCAAAGTCTCCTCTGGTGGTCATTAAAACAACAATCCGTGTGTATGTGTGTGTGTGTGTGTGTGTGTGTGTGTGTGTGTGTGTGTGTGTGAAAGTTTAGTGTATGACAAATATGACATTTTCTAAAAAAGGCCTTCATTTGACCATTCAGTAAATTGTCTTACAAGAAATTGGCTTCAGTGTTGAAAGATGAAGTTGTCTCCAGAAATAAATATGACACTGATTCCACTAAAGAGTCTTAAAAGGAGTCTTAGCGATTGTATAAAAGACTATCTTTTGCCTTGTATTTTTTGCCTATAGAGACAGGGTCCCATGCTGTCTTTACACTTAAAATCATTCTGTCTCAGCCTCCACAGTGCTGAAGTTACATGCATGTACCATCTCACCCAGTCAAGAAGGGATTTATATTATCAAGTAAAAGAAGAATTTCTCAGACAAGATAGAAAAATCATAACACCAAAAGAAAACATGTTAAATTTGACTATGATAAAAAGGTCATAAATTTGAGACGGAGTGCATGTGTGTATATGTATGTTGCGGGGGGGGGTGGAGCATGAAAGAAGCAGAAATGGAGGGATAGAAATAATACAAATACAGAACTCATATATAAGATTCTCAAAAAATTTAAATTAGAACTTATCATATTAGGCATAATAAAAGAAAATATTGCCAAATAAAATAACAAATTATGGTTTAAAAAGAAATTTGCAACTTTTGTGTTCCTGATGGATTTGTAAACAGAACTAGCAAGCAACCTCAAAAATCATTCAGTAAAACACAAATGACTCAATTATGGAAAGTGCTAAAAGAAACAGAAGGGAAAAAAATGGTAATCTCAAGACTTAGGAGAAATACACCATCATGTTATTAATTAGGTTAATTCAGGTTTTAAAACAAATGCCACCCTACTTGCAACATCGGTTTTTACTAAAAAGCGTAGAAAAGTGGATTCTTATCCTAACAACTCTATCAGGCATATTCTGTTATTGATCTAAAATTTTTGCTGGTAAATAGAGAACACAGATAGGAAGAGCACGCTGGCATGAAACAGAACTTGCACTGCACATACTCCAATAGAACGGTTGAGGGATGTCATCTGATAAAACATTGCTATCTAATCACCTTGAAGGAGAGAGAGAGAGAGGAGAAAGGAGCTAGAGGACAGAGAGGGGGCATATGAGAGAGAAGAGAAAGAGAGAGACAGAGAGAGAATCCTTATATTATAAAACTTACCCCTGACTCTCATGATGTTTTTGAGATCTCCTGTTAGTACGGCTGAAAATATTCACAGTAAGTTTAGAAAATGACATTTTTTTCCCTCTGAACATACAATAAAACAGACATTGTGAGACTGTCATTGACTTCCTCAAAGCTGGTAGCTGAAAGAGTCAGCCAACCAGACTCATTGTGCTCCAAGAATATTTTCTAGCAAGGCTTCCTACTGGCTGGATCAGGAGACAGCAGCGGGGATTTGGATGGAGGTCTAATTCATGCTCTGCCATCAGCACCCTGAACTCAGGGACGTAATAAATACATTTTTGTTCTCTGCATTTTAGTTTACTCACCTGTCAAATGCTGTGTTAACAACTTCAGCAGATACTTGTGAAATATCATGTATTCTATCAATATAAGGTTACAGGCAATTCTTGTAGAAGAGGAAACAATAGTTTTAAATTAGCAGTGAAACCCTCATTTCTCTCCTAAAAACAATGCTGTTGTTTCCCAGATAAGAAAACAAAAATTAAGTCATTGGCAGCTCTTGACCAAAGTCCCTCACAAATACATTCCCAGCGAAGTATTTCAGATATACTCTAACAACCACATGGTTCACGTATTAAATGTTTGGACCTCATGATAGTGCTGTGATAGTTGCTGGGCCACAAGAGGTGGGGCCTGGTGAGAGTTTGTAAGCCCTGTAGGGTATGCTTTCACAATGTACTTTTCACACAACCCTTGGAGTTCTCCTGGGAAAGTGGACAAAGCAGACATCAACCTTGCTAATCCTGTTCTCTTATTTTCTCTACTCCCTGGCTGAAGATGGGGCTGCCAACCCCAAGCTACCTTACCACTATTGTTGTCCACGTCCTACTTCCTGTGGGCTCCTCACCACAGCTGAGCTGATGCAGATACCATGTTCTTGAATCTACCAAACCGTGAGCTCAATAAACTCCTTTCTTCATGAGAAGAAAGTGTCAGGATTTCCTTACAGGGATGAGAAAATGACTAATCCACTCAGCATGGGGGAGTTTAAGTTGCTTTTGAGAAATGATAAAATACATTCAGCCTACCTGTTACTCTATGGAACACTGCCATATCCCTTGACTGTTTACTCCCTGGATGAGTAATCGTCTTTCCTTCTTTATAGGACAGCAATTTATACTGCTTCAAAGATACTTTATTTTCCCTTTAGTAGGATTGATCAAAGAAGCTATTTCTAATACAAACAGCTAGCAACAATTTATACCTAGAACAAATGTAAATGACATAAACCAATTCCTCCCACTCTAAATGATGGATGAGAGCCTGACTCAACTCCTATGACCCAGAAATCTGCGGGTGCTTCTGTCACTGGACAAGAGAAGAAGTGTCATGGAAGAGGAGACAAGATGGAAAGAGTAAGAGTCTTAATAATCTTCATCTAAATACAGCGTCTTTAAAATTTCACAAAAACCGAAGAAGTGCAGGTGTACGTGTGTTGCTAGAGCTTTTCCTGGGGTCCCCGGAGGGGTCTGGGTAAATCATGGGCTCTGCATATTGCTCTCTGTCATTTCATTGCAGTCTTCCTTTCAACATGTCTCCTATCAGCCCAGATATATGGAGGAAGAAGCAAAGTCAGTCATCTGAAAGGTTACCGGGAGGAGGAGGAACAGTAGCCCTCCCAGTCAGCCATTAGTTCCTTCTGGCCTTGTAATACTCTTAGTTGTCAAGCCAAGTTAAGAGTTGGAAGAAAACTGGGGAATTTCAAGTCATTCTCCAGTGGAAAGTGCCAAAGGGAACATCGCCTTCTTGCCAAAGCTCTTGCTCTCACTGTTAAAGCAATTAAAATCCTAATGCCATTTCATTGATGTTTATAATCATATACTCTGACCAAAAAAAAAAAAATCTAGCCTCTGTTAACTTTGGGAAGACCACTTTTGCATTAGGCATTTAGGAAGATGTTTCAACACTGATATTAAAAATGTCTAGCTGACATTGTCAGAACTACACTGAAGGAGACACTTGAATGTCATATATGAAAAAATATCGTCCATACAGATAACAGATGGCGGCTGCATGGAACACTAGCAGCTTAAACAATCTTCGCATCCTGGGTCACCTTCACGGAACATCTCAACATCTATGTTCCCGTGGCCAATCACTCAGTCTGCTGCATAGGAAAGTAGTACTCAGTGTGAGGTACAGCTCTCCCGGCCCTTCCAATTTAGGCCACAAGGAACTTGAAGTTCAAATAGGGACAGCTTCACAGAGAAGACACACACACACACACACACACACACACACACACACACACGCACACACACACACACCCTTAAAACCACACCACAACCATCTTCACACTGACCTGGCCCTGTGGAGCCCTAATTCCAGTAACAGCCTTGGCTCACATCCACTCTGCCCAAGCCTCTCTCCTAAGACCGAGTGAGCTGAGAACTGTATGTGGCTTAAAAGGGGACACCGAGAGAGAGAGACTAGTCAGCAACTCACGTAGCAGAGCTTTCAGCTATGTGAGGGAGGCTTGAAGGGACGTGAGAGCGGCCACAAAGAGAAAACAGTTCTTCCCAGTTCACAGCTATTATGTTGAGAGAACTGCCATGCCACAGAGTTACCAAACCTTCCCTCCCCATATCCCTGGCAAGAATATTAGCTCTGCATTTGATATTAACAGGCATACCACATTTTCACCTGTGTGTCCAGTTTCTTAGTTCACATATGTCTACAGTCTAATATTTAAAATGAGCAAGTTATTACTTAAAAGACATTTCTGGGTAAGTGTAATAATCTCAATGTGTGGAATGCTATGTTCTAGGCATTGCTCTTGGCTTCTTGAGTTGTAAGCAGCTATAGTTACCTGAAGGAGACCTGTACAGAATTGGGCTCATTAACTTCTACCATAGACTGAGAGAGAGGCTTGGAAGCTCCCGCCTCAGGCTTTATAGGCAGTTAGTAGTTATTCAGACAGATGGATTTTTATCCCTTTAGTGCTGTTACCAGTCATTGGTTGTCCATGCCCTTGTAATTAATCCTGATTAAACTCATTGGTTCACCAAACTACACTTGGGTGGAATCGGTCTTTGTTTGTTTGTTTTTTGTTTCTGTCGCGAGTGTCCTACCGTGTTGGTGGGACATTTTTTCATGTCCCCTCAGGAAAGATTCACCCAATACTTATTCAGCCCTCTATCACCCATAGGCACAGCCTAATCATGACACAAACTAGATTGAAATAAGTATTTCCCTTACTCTTTAGGTTGTAATATAAATACCGATACATTTTGAGGAGGTCATTTAACTTAATATATTATCTATTAAATTTTATAGTAAAAATGGAAGACTATTTAATCTCCAAGTGACCACATCAAAATGTTTATCTTGTCTTCTGGCCAACTTAGACACTCTTTTGATAAAGATAATATAAAACTAAGAGATGTATCAAGGAAAAAATATCACGCAATACCACTTCATCTTGTAATGTGTAGATAGTCAAAATGGTCTCAATAAAATGGAGACACGCAGTGGGTAATCCTTACTATGCTGAAGTCATAACCCCTAATGTTCCTCTTTCCTCCAGGATTCCACTCTAACTGTACCAAAAGATCATTTAGTTTCTTCAGGAAAAGTAATTAAAAGTAGTTTGTTTCATAAACACTCATTGCCCATTTTGCTTAGTTTTAAGAGTTATTACTTTCCTTTACGTTTTATTTTGATAAACATGAAATAAAACTTTAAAATGCCAAAAGCAGACTCACATAAAACCGTAGCTAGTGTTCAAAGGGTTGAAGTTAGGTAGACAGATCACGCACCCGGAGACTGGACAGACTGCTCCCTCTTCTGGTAGATGTATATTAAAATGAAAAAGCTCTGTGACTCTTCGGCTTACTCTTAGATTTAATCAGTCAAAAAGAAAAAGATCACTGTACTATTAATTATTTTTTAAGGTAGATTATCATTAAGTACCCGAGTCTCTGAACTGAATCCATAGGAGGTTTAAAGGCAAGTCTGTGGTAACTGGATATACATGTTCTTGCTTTGAGTAACTAGTGAAATTTTGCTACCCTGAGGACACTTGAAAGGATTCCCCTGACCACTGCTTTTGAAGATAGTAACAATCCAGATAGTATTTGATGTGGCTAGATGCACTGTACATATTGAGGGAGTCTGCTCAACACAATGATAACTTTTTTTTTCTAAGCCTTTATAAGAGAGTCAAGCTCAAGTTTCCCCTAGGCTTTGTTTATTTAATTTTGTTAATGTATTTATTTAATGCTGAACAGGACTGACTAGAAGCCAAGACAACAAACTACAGATCAAATGAATTCATAAAATCACTGATTTGGAATCCAATTTTTTTTTTTTCAGAGAACTGAGCCGTAAAGTTGTGTTCATTTTCTAAACCTTAGATGAACATGTAATGTGGCAGATCCTGCGGGATGCCTTGCCAGGCTGCTGTGGAGGAGAAATCCCAGCGCTGAATATTCTCTCTGCAAAAAAAAACCCAGTAATTTCCTTCATCAACCAGAAGTGCGCTGTGTGGTAGAGCTATGAGAACCGTACGAGAAATCCCTGAACATCAACGAGCAGAGGGAAGACGACTGACAGCCTCGATGTTAGGTGAATGAAGAACTTCTAAGAACACGTTCTCCTTAAAACTCCTTTGTCTTTTCCACCTCCACTTCCCACACCCCGTCGTCTAAATTAGTGAGCTCGCTGGTGCCCTCTAGAGGCTCATCTTTGAAATTGTTGAGGTTTGGACTTCAGGAGTATTTCATTTCATGGTTTAGTTAGCGGGAGGGAAAAATACTCGACCTGGTGAGGTCAGTGGCCAGAGGTACTAGACAACAACCAATACCTTATTCAAAGTGGGTGTGCAAAGCGTTTTTTCTAAACAAGCCAAGTCCTTCTTTCCAGGTGTGAAGATATCTGTTTTGGTCAGTTGAATTACTAGTTGTATATTACTTGGTCTTAAGAGCCTGGTTTAAGACCTCTATCACTCTTTGTGATCTTGTTTCTCAAAAACGGAAAGGTTAAACAAGAGAAACAAATGCAAAGCAATATGACTTTTTGGTACTTTAATATGACCATTACTTTCAAATGTCACATGTAGAAATGACTAATGAAAACATCCAATGGAATGCCCAGATTTCAGCCAGTCAGAACTCCTGTCATGGAAACAAGGGAGCCTGCCAAGATTACATGACCATTCCACAGTGAAGTATTACTTTAGTGATAGGATTGAATGTCCTACTTCTAGGACTTTAAGGAAAAGCTTGGAAAGTGTAAACTTACCAAAGCATTCTAAAAAATATCTCATTACTATAAAGTTCCAGATGATAAAGACTAGAACAGACTATTAATTACAGTGAGCTGCACTTTAAAGAAGAAGAAAAAAATAGTATCCTGGATATAAGAGCAGTCATTACATCAATGTTGAAAAAAAACATTGGTGCAATTTCCAAATATCTTGATCTCAATTTGTTCAATATTTGATATTACATTAGAGTTTGGTTTGATAAAAATTAAATTGTGAAATAATATGACAAAAAAATTGATTGAAAAAGTCCATTTCTCTTAGATTTGTAATGATAGGCATTTGGTTTCTTTATAGTGAAAAAAATATTATCAATATTATTCTCAAAGATTTCTTGGCTGACCCAAATTTTTTAGTTGATTGCTTTAGGCAGATAAAAGTTTATTGATTAATAAATAATGGGTACCCTTTGGAGACTTTTTAAAAATATGAAGTTCAGATTTTTTAATAAACTAAAGTAGTAAATTGATATTTGACAGAGATAAAACATAATAGGGAACTTTACAGGATTAATAACTTTGACACATAGTTGAATTGCTACACATTTAGTAATCTAGTTGACTATTTAGACTTTTGAGTAAATGACAATTTATTGTAACACTCTAATTTTGTTGTAACTAAAAGTCTATAATGAAATGGTAGCTAATAAAACAATGATTTAAGATTTCACCTTATGTGAATGAAATATTAAACTGTCAGAGGGGAAATGTGAGCATTTCATAAAAGTTTATTAATGAAGCCACCAAATGAAACAGCTCACATTATTGCCAATTAAATAGCTACCATAATGGAAACTAATCTATTCTGTTGAAACTTCATGTTTAAAGCTTGTATTTATTTTTTTATTATCATTAAAAAAAAACTTTCTCTGTTGTGAAACTCAGGGTCACTTTAGACAGACTTTGTTTGTTTGGTTGTTGCTGTTGTTTGCCTTTTGTTTGTTGAGAAGGTGTGTCATGTAGCCCAGGCTAACTCTGTAGCCATGGCTAGCTTTGAACTTCTGATTCTCTTGCGTCTGCCTTCCGATTTCTGGAATTATAGGTATGGACCAACACTTCCAGCATGAACAGATAATTATAACACTTTATCTTTATTTCAACTTCTTATGGCTTGGGTAACTCATTCCTAAAGGTTCTTGGACTCATTGGAAAGTGATTCTAACTTCACTCCAGCCTAGTGGGAGGGTCCCTGCCACTGAGAGGAGGGCCCTGAGACCACAGATAATCTCATCTCAAATTTATTTCCACACAGTGAGTAGGTCTTTTTTTCCCCCAAACCCAGGACCGAAACCTCCAAACTGTGAGCCCAAATAAACATTTTTTTTCTTAACAAATTTATAATCTCACTTATTGTAATAGGTACCTAACACATACGGTAATATGTATAACTGTTATCTTATTTCTCCTTGATTTATAAAGAGAATGATTCATTTATTTTAACGATTAAATGTTCAAGTTAAAATTATTGTGGGATATTAATTACCAATAAAACAATCATAAATAATATTTAGTTGGACATTTCTCTTCATAAACTGTCCCCTGCCCTCCTCTTCCTTCGGGATGAAACAATAATAGACAAAACTTGAAACTTTTCCTAATCACCGTTGGATCAGAAACCAGCCGGGGGTGTGTGTGATTTGAATATGAGAAAACGGGTGTCACCCTAGCAGACGAAAATATGAGTATAAAAGGGACCAATTTACTCAGAAGCATCATTAAAAAGTAAATACATTTATTAATTACTGACCATAACTTTCCTTTGTCTTACATAGTAATTGTATGCTAAAAATATTGGCGTATATAAAAACTATAGAGCACATTCTCGTATTTGTCAAAAAGAAAGTATCTAAACCATGTAATAATATATTTTCACCAATGAAGAAGTCTAACAAATTATTTGAAAGATGTATATGACCTATTTTTTTTATTATGGCCCATAATATCCTTAAATGGGATAGTAACTGGTTAATTATATTAAATTAAACATTTCTTTTAGATTAATTATCTCGATTATATTTAGATCTAAAACTTTTATATTTGCTGTATGTAACCATGACACAGCAATTTATATCTATAAACCTTTAGTTACTCATGTCATCGCTAAAAACAAACAAAAAAAAAGTATTAACAAAACATTGATGCATAACCCCTCAGCTGTTACTTTGGTTTTGTGAAAATCAATTTATAACAGCTAATTAAATTATTTTCTTTTTCATATCTGTAAAAAAAAATGTAGACGAGAAAATAAGGAATTTACAGCAAAATGTTTTTAAATATGTTTTCAAAATGACAGAGATCAGGTATAACAAGCTACTTGTGAATTGTCATTAAAATTGACCTTGAACTAGGACATAAACAATGCTCTGTTCTCTCCTCTCCTCTGCTTGTCTCTCCTCTCCTCTCTTCTCCCATCTCTTCTCCCTCTCTCCCTTTCTTTGCCTCTCTCCTCCTTTCCACTTTCCCTTCCCCACTTCCCACACTGAAAGGATCCAAGTCACTGTGAATTGCCCCTTCCATAATGCCAGCAGAGAGCCTGGCTTTAATCCAGTGGTCGCAAGAAAAATCAGTCTTAGTGTGCTCCCGCCAAGAAAAGGCACACCTTGCTATTCTCTGTTGAGCGTCTATAAGAACACTTGGAATGACGCCATACCACAGTGAGTCAACCATTATGCTTTCACCACTGTTATCCCAATCAGAGTCATTACATTCGTTTGATGTACTACAAAGGCATACCCTTGGCAGGAAACACTGGTATGCTTCTTTATGCTATGAATATTATACTTTCTCACGTAAAATTGCTACCATCTGCTTACCTTACCAGTGTTAAATGACAGAATGGTGTGAATGAACACCCTGCTTTAAAAGGCTTTGAAAATGGTGCTACTCATTTTAAGTTGTTGTCTCGAACCATTCAGTCCATGGAGTTATGCTTAAATGTTTTGCTTCTCCAAATTGTATCAAATTTTAGGAATTGTTTTTCCCTTAGGCCAGTAAAAAATTTGCAACTTTTAATAATAGTTGTGTATTATTCTCAATTATTATCATCATCATCATCATTATTATTGTGTATTGCGGGGGTGTGATGTGTATGTGTGAGTGTGGGTACCACAGTGTGCTGGGATCACTTTGGATAGTCAACTCTTCTTCTACCTTTATTCGGATACTGGGGAACCTAACTCGTGTTGCCAAGAGTAAGCAGCAAGCGCCTTTACCCACTGAGCTATAGTGTCAGCCTCAAACAGTGTATTTTATTAACGAACTATATATAAGGAGAGTGTATTGCACGAACAGATGTAGTCCATGTTTAAAACAATCAAAACAAAATAAAGAGAATATATTCCTATTTAGCAAATTTATAGATTTGGATGACACAAAGGTGAATCTTCACCTCTTAACTGATCTTCTACTGTAGAGGTTGAATACTCTTTTAATAATTAAGTCTCCCTACTTTTAAAATATAATTTGAAAATTTTCAATCTCAAGCTGAAAACACTTTCCACTCCAATTTTCAAAGTCAAACAAAATATAGACAAGAGAATATAAGCAGTAGTGATTTTGGCTCCTACTCATTGACTTCCTCAACTCCTACTCAGCTGAGGGGTATTTGATATTCAGATTTGTTTCTTCCATGGTGACACCAGCTCTCTCATATTGATGCCGCATGTAATATTGTTTGCTTTTCATTCTGACACTGATTAGGGAAAATGTTGAGTTCTGTTTGTCATTACCTCATCCTGAGGCGTAGGAGGACAGTTTGTTAAGAAAAACATCTGAATGAACTCTATTTATGATTATGTAACTTAAGAAAAAGCCACCTAAATATAATTTGTTTAGAACTATCAGTTTTAATAATTTTGTGCCTGTACCTGAGACCCAGCGACAGAATTGTTTTGATCATCTCTGACCGTCAATTCAGAAGTGAGAAAAGCTAGAAAAAATAATTTTAAGTAAATGTAGTAACTTTAAGTAAATACGCTAAGTAAAACACAAGTTTTTGAGAAGTCAGAGAGTTTGAAGTTGACTGAAGAGGTAGAATATTGGAAGCGCCAAGTGACCTTGGGAAAACTGAAATGATTGCCTCAATCCACCCCAGTCCTACAGAAAATGACAACTGGCTTTGATTTTAAAATGGCCTCAACTGTTAAAGAAATAAATATTTTTATCTTATTTTAAATGGTATACAGAAAAATAAGGAAAATGTTTCTCTGAAGGAATATAATATATATATATATAAAATAGAAAAGTAAAAAAAATTAAAAAATAATAAATAAAACATATTGATAATTTTAGACCCAAAATTTAACAAATTAAAATTCAACAATATATTAAAATAATTGTCCAGAATAGCTAAGAAAGCTGTGTTTTAATTACCGTAGAATTGAACACTGGATCATCTTTATATATAATCCATTACAAAATAAAATAGCTGAAAAGATTATATGATGGTCTCGATATATTTCAAAAAGTTGTTTTTTAAACAACAAACTGATTGAGATTTAAAAGTCACTAGTGCAGTAACAAACAATGACTAAAATCATATTTCAAGCAAACAATCGAGACAGTGTTTAGGAACTTGGAATAGTGCCATTTCCATTCAAATAAGTGCAATGGTTGGAATATCACAATTGCTTTAATGAACACCCCACCCCCTTTAATGGTTAAGGAAATAGTGATATTACTGTTCCACTCAGCTTTGTTTATCTAAGTTGCCACCATTCCAACGGTTAAGTTCTGCTTACAACATTCTATGGCTTCTCCTGGCCACCTCTCAGAAGCCTTCCAAATTCCTCCTACAAACCAGTTCCATACCACAAAGTCAAGGTTCACTGTCCTGATTCTCTGGTTTTCCATGCCGGTTCCTCTTGTCACTGTTGTGATAAACACCTAACAGACACAGCACAAGGGAAGAGGATTACATTTAATTTATGGTTTCAGAGGTGTAAGCTCTTCGTGGTGGGGAGATCATGGTGGAATAGAGCAGCTCACAGCATGGGTGCCAGAGTGCACAGAACAAGAATACAGAAAGAGGCTCAGAGCAAGATGAAACATCTAAATTCCTAGAGATCTCCCTCCTCCAACTAGGCTTTGCTTCCTTTCTGAAAAGGCCTCATAGATACTCCAGAGTGTCCAATATCCTAGGTACCTCTACATCCTATAAAGTTGGCAATAAAAATCAACCATCACAGAGAATACATCCTCATTTATTTTCTATTTGTCAGATCCCCTCATTTGTGTACAGGAACACACTAGTCTAGTAACATCACCTTAGACACACATGTCCTGTATCTTCAGTTGTCTCCATGTCTGTCCCACTGTCCTGAGGTCATGATGCAGCTTTCCTACACAGAATCAGAAGAATGCTTACCACCACCGCTCAGGTCTGGCATTCCACTTCTTAGATAGATTTGGCTGTCATACCCCAATTTTTAGAATTTTCAGCATTGGGATTTTAATGCTAGAGGTTTCCTTTATTAAGAATCATGAGTTTTCAGTGATTTTGATCTTTTAGGACTTCAATGTTAAGGATTGGTGTTTGGCATTCTGCTCAGATTAACATTAAGCAATAGCTATTTTATTATATCATTACTCAATTTATTTTATTTTTACTTTTATTTGAGATGGAGGTCTTGTTATGTAACCAAGGCTAGACTCAAACTGGAGATACTCTTGACTCAGCTTCCCAAGTTCTGGGATTACAACACATCTAGTTTACTTAGGCTCAATTTTTGATGGATTATAGTTTTCACTAAGAAAGGTCAACCTTGACTCTTGCCGTGGGTCTGTTCTCTGAGTCTTCTTGTTGATCTACCACCAGGTCCTCCACAGATCAAAAAGTATCTCTGTGCTAAGACATACACACACTGATGGAGTGCTTTTCTAGACTTTGAACAAGTTCACTCTTCCAGCAATAATGTATGGTAATTCCCAGGAAACCCTGTCTTTGTGTGTGATCAACATCATTGGTCTTTTCACGTACCTGTTCTATTATGAGCTCAAGGATATACATTGAGGTGATAATTTGCATTTGCCTGGTTTTTATCTATTTGGTGTACTCCAAAAATTGACACAAAATTCATAAAAATAAAATTAACTACTTTAAAATACCCACCGGGACTGTGTAGTCATCATTAGTAGTTAATTCCAGAAAACGTGCAACACTCCACAATTTAAGCAAGAGTTGTCATCAACCACTGGGCTTCCTTTCCCTGTCTTCTAGTAATTGATGATACACGCATATATCCATGGATTTGCTTCTTTTACACATGTTATATGTAACCATACAATATGTGTTCTTTTAGTTCTCTGGCTATTTCACTTGACAGAATGTTCAAGGTTTATTTGTGATGTAGACTGTGTCAGTATTTTATCTTTGTTAATACCTTAATAATAATGTTCCATTGCACAGACTCTATGTCCCTACCAGACAAGGTCTCACCATATAGACCAGATTGTTCTTACACTCACAAATGTACCTGCCTCTACTTAAAATGTCCTTATGCAAAATATTGTGTAAAAGGCAGTTTGAATTTGCTAAGGTTAATATGTGGTAAAATTCTAGTCAATTGTGGAGGTGTTATTTCAGTTTTAGAACTCACTGTCAAGACTTCCCAAAGCAGTTTTATTTTAATTTTTATATTCTTACTAACAACAGTACATGAGAATCCAGTAGGCTTAAAATACTGTATGTGTTTAGTCTCATGGATCTCTGTCACTTTCTCCTTCCAGTGGAGGTGCAAATAGATTCAGTATGTCCCTCTTCATTTATTTGAAGGGCAAAATGACACAGAGCACTTACATTTTGTTGTTATTAATATGTCTTTTTCTGTGAAGTGAGTAGTAGTTGCAGCTCCAGTCAAACAGAAAAACATTGGAAATAGCCAGAGTTTCAATCCACAAGAAATGATATAAACAAACTGATATAGTCATATAATGGAATTACACTTAGCAAAGAATAAAGAATCCTACACTGATATGGAAAACAACATAAGTTAATCCCCGATGACATGCTGGGTTGAGAGCAGTATATAAAGAACATAGGCTGATTGCCACTGCTTTAAAGTTTTTTCTTTTAAATGCATGATCAAAAGATTTTCTTTAGGTTAAAAAATCCACAAAAATTGGCTGGAAAAGAAAGGAAATGTCTCTGCACTTTCATGCAATTCTGTATCTCAATCAAAATAGGATTGCTGAAGTGTTAACATCTCACAAATGTAGTTCTTATTGTCACAAATGTATAACTTATTGTCAGTAAATCTTACAGCAAATTAAACTAAACTTATACTGTAATTCATATTATGAATGCCAAATCATTTAGGGAGAGGCACACTGATGTCTGCTTTAATCAAATGAGAAAAATAAGACAAAGTTTGGGTGGTTTTACAAAGCAACTAAGATAAGTTATTCACTTTTCTCAGGATGTAGCGTAATTTTATAAAGTGTTCAACAACAAAATAAAACAATATGGTCTCCATTTTTAGACTCTGGGTTCCTGCTACATAACACCTCTCAGTTTGTTTAAGACATTATTGAACACTAGAGTATGTAAAGATACATTCTTAATATATATTATGTATATAATATATACATAGTATATACTTCATATCTCTTCATAAAAAACATGAACCAATATTCGCCAGTGAGACTACATTATTATAACATAAACATCTTCATTTAAATCTTTATTCAAAATGGTTTTATCTGGCAAGACCCGGAGGCATATGCCTTTAATCCTAGTACTTTGGAGGTGGAGGCAGGAGGATCAGGAGTTTAAGGTCATACTACACAGCAGGCATCCTGGTCTACATGAGATACTGTTCTAATTAGCCTCTCTCAGGAATGAGCACCCTAATTGATTGTCCAATACAAAGTGGTCAGCTCTTAAACCCTATCCAAAAAACAACAAACCTGGACTCAGCAGCATATACAAAAATTAAATAGAACATACATACATACATACAAATATGGGTATGTGATAATGATTATTGGAGAAGAAAAGGCTCTCAATCTGAGAGATAAGACATGAGAGGAGTTGGAGGGAGGAGACTTGGGAATATCTGATGCCAAAAGAAAAATTGGAAAGTGATATAACTATATTTTAATTTAAAGTAATAAATACATACATTTAAAAATAATGTGTGTGATTTTAAAATTTATACTTGCGGTCTAGCTTTTCATGGCAATTTAATATTAATCATTATAGTCAGAATTGATGTCCATATACATAAATCTTTGATCACCTCATAGATTTAGTATTAAATTTTAGCAGAGGGGGTCTTTCATTAAGCTCGGAGAACAGAGTACTAGTGTGAATAGTGTATGAGAAACTGAAACATTTTGGATACAGCTAAAATCCAATAGATGGCAGTGAAATACAGAACATCTCCTGACTGCTGAATCCCTATGATTGCTTTCCCTGGTAAACTGCTAGTCTACTGTCAATTAAAATCTCCACCGAACAGTAAAATCTTTAGAATCATACTACAACTTTAATATATAGTGACGTTCTGAGTAAGAAATGCTCCAAATTATGACCACGGAGGCATTGTGACTGTGTGGAATGGTGACTTCCTTGGGTCACATTTGCGAGTCTTTGGTATGTCCCAGAGTGGAATTAACACAACTCCACAGTGCCCGTGGAATCAAAACTCCTCTCACAGCTGGGAGTCTCTCTCAAGAGACCTTGACTGTTTTCAAATAATCCGTGAAAATGTGAAGGAGAGGAAAGGAGACAGCATTGGCGATGGCAGGGGAAGGGTTAAGTCATGAGACAACTTGGACCCCATTGGTATGGACCTGTGGTGAGGTAGAATACCATAGACCGCCAAGGTATGGCAGAGTGAACCTGTGGCAGCTGAGAATCAGAGAGTAAGAAGGAAGAAAAAACTCTGGATGACAAGCAGTACTTCCCAAGAGCTTTTGGCCAGGGGCCTGTTCTTTTCAATGAGGTCTTACCTCCTAGGTTTTCACCATCTCCCAGTAGCCCATCAGATAATGAGATTAATGCACAGCAAATGAAAATTTCAAGATACAATTATTTCCTTGAGCCCTACCCCCAGCGCCAATTGCTGCCTTGGGAACCAAGCCTTCAAAACATGAGTCTTGGGGAGGATCCAAATAATTATAACAGGAATGGAAATATTAACCTCTTTGCAATGAGAAGGAATAAAAGGAATCAAGATTCTGGTAAATGTGATGATCAGAAGCACTGTTGTCATCTACCATAGCCTTCTTTGAAGTGTCCAATGACATGATAACTCTAGGCACTTGGTTGGTTATTAGGAGATAGTTGTCTATTTATCTGAAAACAGAACATAATAATTGAAGTTATGGGCTTCCATTAAGGAAGCCAGTCTAGGCCAGGTGCAATGTACACATACTGTATAGTCATGGCTGATTTTCTTTCATGTGTGGGTCTATCCATAGCAGTGAGCAGGTAGGTGAAGTTCTTGCCATAGAGTTTGCATTTGGGAGCAGGGAAATGGAAATAACCATACAAACAAACAAATATTTGTTGCACTCTTCAATAATGAGTGTGATTATAGCCTCCTTCCCCCAGCCCCTGTGTGTGGAGCTTAGACTGAATTAATTAAAACTCCTATGGACTCTTCTTAGTCAGAGTTGGGGAACATGGTTTGTAAATTTTTGTAACTTTAAAAACCCATGTCCCAAAATTGGATAGAAGCATTTAAATGTTTGAGACAATCGTAATTCTACACATCCTGATAGCTCCTGATCAGATATTTACGTTCGTCTCTAAATGCTTTTCAATCAGATTCCCCTGATCTCGTGGTGATTGGGCCAATGTTTGTAAAACATTAGTGTAAGCTTCCAGCTAAGAGCCTAAAAAAATGCCCATCATGCTAACTTAGTGGTTGTCCGTGTCTCCTGTATACACATGAGCCAGAGGGACTTCCGTTCTAAGTGATTAAATTTCTGGCATTCCTCTGTATTCAGTTTTGCCTCTGGAGGCAGTAGAAATAGGAAGTAAGATTTTACAGGACTTTCCTCAAGTAGGATAAAGTAGTTGGACCATGAACAATTATACCTAAGGTAAAATGTGATAATATCAAAACTAAAAAAAAAAAATCTAATCCCAAAAAATTCTGGAAAAATTTCAAAAACTCCTGAAATGGATGGTGATCTGTGTGCAAGGATGAATGCATTTTTCTCTTGTGAAAAAGCTACTTCTGCATTTTTTTTCATCTTAATGCTCTCAATAATGTAAAGGGCTCTCAATGATGATATGTTCAGTGCTGTAATGAGAATTTACATTTTATTTCCACATTGGCTCTGACCAATTTTAAGCTCCCTTTGCCCCAGTATCAGTAAATATAACTTCCCACAGTCACTCATGCTGAGAAATATGATAATGTGCCAGGAAGCGCTGGCACTTTGAAAGACCCTGAAAGAGGAAAGCATGTTAAGACGAAGGGGAAGTAGAAGCCCAGTTATCCTTTGGAATCTTTCTTTAACATTTAGGATTTTTTTTTAAGTATCTTCTTTCTTCTCAAATATATACCAAACTGGATTTAAAAACATTGTCAACCATAAATTTAGTTGAAGATGGTGGTACAATGCCACTATATTTTCAGAAAATATTTAAAAGATGTATCTTTATTTGTAAGTGTGTGTATGTGTATCTGTGTGAGTGTGTGTGTGTGTGTGTGTGTTTGTGCTTGTCTGTGTGTGTGTCTGTGTTAAGTGTGTGTGTGTGTGTTTCTGTGTGTGTGTGTCTCTGTGTGTGTCTCTGTGTGTGTCTGTGTGTGTGTTTCTGTGTGTGTGTATGTCTCTGTGTGTGTCTGTGTGTGTTTCTGTGTGTGTGTGTCTGTGTGTGTGTGTCTGTGTGTGTCTGTGTGTGTGTGTGTGCCTGTGCCACATGTGTGGGGTGCCCAAGCAACTCCAAAGGGACTGTCATATCCAGGGAATTGGAGTTACAGATAGTTGTGAGCCCTCTGGCATGGGTTTTGGGAACGGAAGTTCAGTACTCTGTAAGGGTGAGTCTCCATAACCACAGAGCCCTCTGTCCAGTCCACTCACTCCTCTTTTTCTAATTCCTTTTTTTTTTTTGCTTTTCCCTAATGATTTTTAAAATAATGTTATTTATGCATATGTGTGTATGCTATGTTTGTAGATGTCAAAAGAGCCTAGAAGGGGTGTCATATGTCCTAAAACAAGAGATTACAGCATTTGTAAGATGCTGGATACAGTGCTGGGAACTGAACTCTGGTCCTCTGCAAGAGCAGCAAATACTTTTAATCACAGAGACATCTTTCCAGCCATGATGACATGTTTTTAATTATAGTTCACAAATCAGGCCAAGCACATGGTGTAGAGGAATACTTGGAATTTTATGTTAAGAAAAGCTTTTTGGTTTAACTGACTAGTCACTAGAGGTTCGTGTTCCCACCCCAGCTGTGGTAGATGTTTACGAGTTGGAATTAGAATGCTTGAAGCAGGTGGCTATAATTTGGTTGGGTGCAGTAGTTCTCACACCTGTAGCTTGCCTTTGGGATTGTGTGCCGCGTGGGTTTATGGGAACTTTTGACTTAGGGCATAAAAGGTCTGAAGCCCTGAGAGTCAAGGTGGGTGTTGGTTGGGTTGCTGTCGTTAGTTGGTGAGATAATTCCTAGGAGAACAAAGGTTGGAGAGATTCGAGCTTAGGACAGCCTAAAAAGAGGCTGTGAAGATTTCTACCTCTCTCTCTTTCTGTATTAAGGCCGTTTGTAAAGGCGGTGAAGATTTCTGTCTTTCCTTTCTCCTTCCCTAAATTGAGGGTAAGAGATTGTAGTGTACTGCTACAACATGCCCCTTAGATTGTTCACTTTAATATTGATAACCCAAAACAACATAATTGACAGTAAATACTGGAAGAGTTGAATGACTACATGGAAAGAATGAGTGGATAACTAATGTTCCAGAAAAGCTTACTCCTCTGAAAGCTATCGCAGGGATGAAAGAGTACCCATGCATACCATTCCTACCTTTGCTGTAGTCACGACATCCAAATGAACACAAAAGTTCCTATACCATCTCAGACAATGTGTTTAATCAGGAAACCACAAGCCCATACTTTAAGCTCTAAGAGATACCAAACACCCCAATTACCATTCCTGGAGAGCTGTACTGAACAATGCTACCCTTGTTCATGACTTATTAAATGAGTTTCAGTCATGACCACTATTTAACACTCGTATGTTGGCAATAAGAAGACAGAGGAGTAAAATCATGGACATCACGCAAACACACACAGTGACCACGCTAACAATAGATGTACCTTGTGTAAAATGATCGAAGACATGAAGAGCTCTGGACTGGGAATCTGAAGGAGGTGAGTACGTTGCCAACATTCTCTTGTTTGTGTTCTCGAAGTTTGCCTTGTATTCCACCATCCTTCAGGAAGAAGGCGAGATCAGCTCCATCTCTGATTTCTCCCTTTCTACTTCACCTCCATTTCTCTTGGGAACCACACGCATTAGTTTGGAATTAGATTTCTTTGGGGACATCATTAAGGGTCTTCCCTCTCTTTTCCCTTTCTGCTGCTTGTGAGGCCGGGAGCAGAAATGTCCATGGGACATTGACTAAAATAGGGTCCTGGATAGGGAGATGGGTAGATGCTCAGAGAAAAAGCACTTTGAGAAGAGCCCACATAGATAGATTCACAGGGATCCAGTGCAATCTGGGGACAACACACGTTCCTCGTGGGGCTGAAAGACCAAACTGTATTTACTTTTCTGTGTGGAATCCTCAAAGGCTGTTCAGGTCTTAAATGGTTATTAACTACTTTTAATGAGTTGGTTTCTAAGGGACTTAAGTTTCCACCAACAGAGAAAGTCACAGGTCTCTGTGATCTCAGGCCATGTCCTGTCCTTCTTGGTGGGGGGCAGGGAGCAAATGATGCCAGGGTTACTTTCTCCTCCAGTTTCTCCATTTGTTCCCAGGGCAACAGCACCATTCATGAACTTAGGGCACACCTGGCTACCCCTTCAGCTTCTTTCAAGGGTTCCTTCCCCAGTAACTGGGTTTGGTGAGCCCTGTTAAAACTGGTGGTGAGACACCTGGACCCTACGGGTACAGACCATGGAATTCCTTCCTCTTATTTGTCCTTGCTCTGTTGTTTCGGGCCCACATGCCTAGGCTACATGTTCTGTTGCCTGCTCTATCAATGCCTACCTAGCTCAGATCCTTGTTTTGTTTTTTTTTTAAATTATTTAGCTTTTGAGATTATCATATAGTTACATCATTTCCTCTCTTCCCTTCCTTTCCCTCAAACTCTCCCATATTCCCCTCTTGCTCTACTTGACGCGAATGACCTCCTATTCCAGTAATTATTGTTATAAATACATGTTCTTGCATGCACAAACACACACACACACACACACACACACACCTTCCTAAATATAAAGTGCAACCTACACAGTCCATATAATGTGATTTGTATTTATGTTTCCAAGGAGATAGCTGCACTTATGCAATACATTCTGTGTCTCCATTGCTGTGGGTATAGGTCACTATATTTACTATAAAGGGCTAAGTAGATAATAATACACATCTATGGTAAGTTCTATTGGTTTTGAAGCATTAGTTTACTGGGTCTTAAAGTTCCCTAGTCACATGCCTTCAGAACTGTCAGCAGCCACAGAGAACTAGCTTTTGAGAAGACTAGACCAAAGATGCCCTAGTGAATTCAAAGCAGTTCAGGGCCGAGTTCTGTGGAAACATAGATGACGGCTGGGACCCAAACAAAAGAATGCCAAGGATTAGACAGTTGGTGCCAGCGGACAGTCACAACAGCCTGTGGGAGGCGGGATGTGGATGCTAGCTCTTCATGCTTACTCTTTCTGCCTGCCATCCCCAGGTCTTTTTTTTCTCTCTCTCTCTCTAGCTGAAATAGAATGTTCTTTCCTCTGCCCTAGATACTTCTGCCACATTGTACCATGCTTTTGTTTTAATTATTCAGGTGCAATGAAGCAGACAGTCTAGAGAAAAATATGAGGCTGATACCATCCCTTTACAAGTCCTTTTAGATGTTGTTGTTGTTTTCCGTGTTCAGTATTCTCTAGATTACAGGTGTGATCCAAATTACATGTGTAAATTACAAAGATGCTCTTCTAATCCAATTCACCTGGCCTATATCATGCCTACTTCCTATCTCAAATGAGAATTGAAATATAAACCAACATATAATAAATTTAATGAATGGGGAGTCAAAGAACATATTTAAGGAAAATAGATTTTCAACCCACAATAAAGTCTAAACTACCTGATTCATATAATTGTTAGAAATTGGCTGATTTCCCTGAAACATGAGGTTCAATATTTACTTCAGAGATTTTTTTTTTTTGGTCCTGCACAGGCAAATAAGTTTAATCAGGCACATGTAAAAAAGCATCAGTGTCATAGTGCACAGGAAGACCTTATAATAGGCCTCATCTTCCCTAATGGTCACAATAGGGAAAAAGACATAGATTTGAGGATCTACTGAGTCTAGTAGTCCACTCCTTTTCTTACAGAAAGGATAGAAAAGGGATAACCAGGGATGCTCTCATGAGAAAGGCAGTAACAATCCATCATTCATCTGAACTCCACCAGATTCTGACAAAAATCACCATGTTCTTGTATGTTCCAGCCTGGCCTAAATATAATTGATGAATGGAGCAAGTAGCATCTAGGCAGTGTCTCCAAAGATCCATCCCAACCTCTCATCCTGCATCAGGATGGCCCTCTAACTCTTGAGTGAATGCACTCTGCCCCTGCTTTTTTCTACTAATTTCATTCATCCAAATCCTGGGTGTGGCAGATCATTATTGGACTGTACATTGCACAAGACTGACTGCCTTATATTTTCTACTGAGTCTGTCCGAGTACTTACAAAACCCCACAGTTTAACAGTGTGTGCATAAGAAACCATAATTTATCATGTTATGCTATGTATGTCATTGAACTTTCTTTAAGTAAGGTGATAAGTTTACTTATTGGTGCTATTATATTCAGTGGAATTTTTTTAAAAAGGAAAGGAAAACAGTAAATAGAAGAAGAAATGTTTAAAGGAGTGTAAGAATGGAGAAGTTTTTAGGAAAGAGGGATTTCTATATAATAGGATTAGGGTGGCTGAATGTTTTCTCCACAGTGGGAAAGAAATCTTAAAAGGTCCGGGAAAGTTATACAAGGGATGTAAAAGATAAGACAGAGAGATGGAAAATGGGGGAAGAGGGAGATTAAGAAGTAGAAGGAGAGAGAGAGAGAGAGAATACATATTTATATATGTATATGCATGCTGGTAGGGATGCAACTAGTCCAGCTACTATGGATGTATGGATGTTTCTAAAAAAAAAAAAAAACTAAAAATAGATTTGCCATATGACCAATCCTAGGTGTTTACACTGAAGACCCCAAGATTGAAACTTTTAAAATGTGTTTCCTACAAGACTATCTCGTGATATTCCCAGCTTCCAGCTATGACTAATGTCCTCTGATTTTTAAGCCCTAATGGACTTACATAAAAATGAAAAGGCTCTCTTAATATTTTTTTTTGGTTTATAATCACAAGATAATTAAGTAATGAATTAGTAGTGAGGAGGATTTATAGCATGGTATATTCCACACTGTTGGAGCAAAGCCCACTGCAGCAAAATTCTACCTATCTAGTCATTTATGATGGTATAAGTCAGGAAACATCCAAATCTACTGTAAAATAAGCTGGATCATTCAATGTAGGGAAGACGGACAGAGAGAAGGAGCACTGAAGCATTCTTTCACCTGTATTAGATAGAACAGAAGTTGACTAGGAAGCTCTAGTGGGAAACACAATTGCTGGCTGCCTAACACAACAGGACTAGCTAGACCAGCTGATCAAAAGATCAGCACATGATGTCAGAGTACACAAAGGAATAACTAGGGCAACAAGCCAATGACAGCGGACTGGGGCGCAGTTAAACATTAGTGTCTGTTTAGCATATGCAAGGCCCTGGGTTCAATCGCAGCACTGAAAAAAAGAAAAGTTAGGACCATTGCTGGGAGCTGTGCAGAGGAACATCAGAAAGACAGCCTACTGTTTAGCAGGGTGACAGTAGGTTTCTATCTTGAACCCCCTCGGGGGGGATTGTCTCCTAAATGCCCTTTGCTATTGCTGGGCCTTATCGTGTTTGTTGCTACCATGTTGCTACCCTATCTCTCTTGTGGTATGAAAGTTCTATGGGGTCTCTAACCCCTCACTGGGCAGTGTTGCTGGCACATATAACAACGGTGATGATTTTTGCTCGAGCAGTGTTACCTGGGCAAGGCAGTGCCACTCAGATGAATTGGTGACTGTATTGAAACTCCAGAAAGAATAACTGAAAAACATGTATAGTTAAAAAAAATAGGTATTTTTCACGTATAGTTATAGAGTTAAATTAGGATGTTTTGTCAGCTGCCTTAGAATCAGTAACTTAAGAAGAAAACACATTTTTGTTAGGGACTTGTTTAGTCAGAGTGAGAAAAGCTAGAACAAATGCTAACGCCCATGAGTTTCACCTGTGAAAAACCAGATCCATAATCAAGTAATAACAAATGAGTTTCAGTGCCCGTTGTTAGGCCTGAACTTCCTCAACCACAAATAAAATTGACTCTTTCCTGGTCTCTATAATCAAAAATTTACTGATGGGTTTGGGGTATGCCTTGGGGATATAGAACTATGCAGCAGAATTTCCTTTTACCTAAGGAAAACAAAAAGACCCCTGACTTAAAGTTTTCTAGTTGTAATAAACTTGTTTCACTGTGTTAACTGAATAAGAATTGTGTCCATTAGGATACTATGACATGTGCTCATTCCCTAACAACCCGCCAATTACAATAGAAGCTGGCTGTGAAGTTAGTTGGCTTGCTAAAACTCTGTTAATTTATAATGGAAAAAACTATTGCTTCTAGGATATAGATGTACTATGGGGGAAAATATATATGGAAAACTAGGTGTTCAGGTGTGGGTTTCAAGATAAGTTGTTTGACATGTAAAAAGGAGAAGAGAGAGAGAAGAGGAAAGAGGGAGAATAGAAGAGATGTGGTTTTATTCTTATTATTTCGTCTACTCTGCCTCACCCTAGGGTTTGCTGAACACTTGATGGGACCGGTGCTTGGTAGAGCATCGTCATGACAAGGAGAGTACTCTGAGCAGTATGAAGAACATAGTCAAGCATAGTACATCAGGCTCAGAAACAAGATCAGCGGCCATTACCTGATGCACAAAGAGATGACAAAGTATTCACAATGTAAGGTATTTCAGGTAACTTGGCATTTGAGGTAACTTCCAGTTCTAAACAAGGTATTCAATGAATGGGTTTGCTCACTCTTAACTTCGTGTTTTTCCTACTTGTTAAAATTTCGACTCTTAGGGAAAAATGAATTTAAAGCCCCATTACACAGGATTAGAGCCACATAATATACAGCAGATCCACAAAAATAGCTATATTTCTGTCTTCATTCGGTTGTACTTCAATGTTATTTGGGCGCTGACTTCAATCTGCAAGCCTAATGGGGTTAATTAAGGATCTCAAATATAATTTGAAAATGTTTACAGACAGCACACTTCAGATTGCCAACCCCATGTGTGGACATTGCTATATTAATGACACAATATTTGCTTTGGAGGTCATCGTGGTACTTGCCAGGTTAAATATTTGTAATCTGGATCCAGCTTTAATATCCCCTTTCACAAAAAAAAAAAAAAAAAAAAAAAAAAAAAGCCACAGGCTGCTATACACTACATCAACAGGCCTCTTCAATTGAATGGTTTTGTCGGGATTACAGAGGCAAATCAGCCAACAACAACAGGCCCCTTACATGTGGATGCTAATTAGAATGTTGACATGCTAAAACCATTTACAGGGACAAGTCTGCCTTCTGTACTCACAACCGGACATCATGCTGAAGGCAAATCTGTTAATAGAATTTGTCCCCAGCGTGACCAAAGGCAGAGTAGGCAAAGCTTCAACCTTGTTTGTCCCCTGTGGTGGTGGTGAGTGTGTGGGTGTAAGCTGCTGGCTCTGTGTTACTGCTGGTGACCACACAGTGGTTAATGCGTATTTCTCCTCTCAAATATCATTTCAAAGGTCACTCTGCTGTATTTTAAACTGTATATAGGTGTGCAGCATCAGAAGAAAGCTTTGAGACTTGCTACCATTACGGGTGTAAAATGAATTATGCAAATTTTTATTCTAAGTTTTGTAATATCCTGGATCTCCATTATCAATGTGATGCTTGGTCTTTTGAAGTTAAAGCAGTTTCACCTGTCGCGCTTGTTTTCAATATTACCGTGAGCTAAGAACTCTTTTTGAAAGATCAGCGAGGATATCCTTAAGAAATAAAACAGACTTCTTAGGATGTAGTAATGATAGCAACAACAAAACAAGATGATGAAAAACTCAGTTTAGAGAGGGAAAATGGCTCTTAGAGTATGCCCGGCAGGTAACATCTGTACCCAGAGAATTACGTCAGTTCCCTGCAGGGGATATGCTCTAAGACTCGGTGGTTAACTGTAGCAGAAGATAATGAACTCTGTAAGGCTTAACTTACAAATTAGTTACCCTGACAAATTAATAACAAAATAAAGCAATAGGCAGCGAACGTCACCCCTCCTTCTCACTCGGAATACCTTAATGCAATGTACTGGACAGAAGGAACGCTGTGGGATTATGTTAGCTGAATAAAGCACACTGTGGCTCCTCTTTGGAATATCTGAATTGCTAATACAACCACTTTTTCCTTTGGGAGCCATTAATGAACAAAGGTAACTTTAACACAAGCACTGTAACAATCAACCTAAAACCTGAAATAGTTAAGTGACGAGCAGGCCGGTGGGCAGGTAGCATATAGTACGGATACTCTGGATGAAGGGAGGATTTAAATTCTTGGGCAGGAATGAGAAATGTGGCTTAAGATCTCATTGTACAACTTAAAATGGTGTGTCATTTAAAATATCAATTATTTGTTTTTGGAATTTTCTGTTTTTAGACTGCTATTGGCCACAGGGAACTAAAATCAAGGAGAGCAAAGCCACAGCAAGAGGAGATAACTGTAAGCATGCACAGTTCTAACCAACGATTAGCGAGGATTTGTGAGGTAGTCAGCCATGTTTGCAACCTTACCTGACGATGCTTGCTGCTGTATTGAGTTCACCTTATCAATGTCACCAAAATTTCAGGGATCCCCATATTAGATGCCAAATGCTATAGAGAAAATCAGGGGCCCTTCTTAGGATTCTTGGTCTTCTTAATGAAATAATTTAAGAATAAATTCAGGAAAAATTTGAGCATAATTTCTATTAGAGTTTAAAAGAGAAACCCCTCCCCCCCACACACACACACACAGACACCAGGACCAACAAGTTATAAATCTTGGCAGCTGTTTAGGAGGAGGACCAAAAGAAGGACTAAGTTTTGAGTTGAAAAGAGTTGAGAGTGTCAGATAAAGTGTAAGGACACCCAGAGTGTCAGAGAAGACAGGCATGCTAAGTAAAGAGAGGAAGAAAATGAAAAGTTACAGCTTTTCTGAATGATTCAGAAAAGTGGGCAGGCTTAAAGCAGTTACATGGCTGCTCCTTCATATGTAAATACAAGGGCGAGATTCTGGGAAATAAAAATGCATCATCTCATTAAGGGGATAATTATTCTTTAGCATGAATCAGCCTTCCTTGTGTTAGGGGAGTGATTAGCCAAGTGATTGATTGGCCTAACTGGAATAACTCTTATGTTTTAGATACGTTGGAGTGTTATGTCTCTACTTAGGCCACAGTCATAGCTTCCCCTTAATGGGCTTCCAATACTATGGAAATAATGGTGCATTGCCAAATAGTATAAAGGCATATCAAATACATTACCCTCATACTGTTCATAGAGCATGTTATGTCTTTCACTGTCTCCATGGTGACTGCACTTTAAGATGATCCTGTAAGATCTATCAGTCTCCCAACCCTCACATTCTTGCTCGACCATTTCCTTCTAGTACACAGGAGGATCCTGACCATTTGCTTCAAACAGATTTCTGATAATTTGACATAATGTCTCATTGTATATCTTTGCATAATCTTTAGAGCTGAATTGCATCTAGTCAGTATCGCCACATATTACATAAAATGGATAAACCCTTCCTCAGTCACTAGTCATCATAGAAATGCTTCCTGCATTGAAATATCCACTAATCTAAGGCTTTTAATTTATAAAATAACACTTCACATCTTATTAGGACATGTGTTAGAAAAGTTTTGGAAACTGTTGACTGGATCAGTTAATCTTTCTCGGAAAGCTTAGGCTATAATTAACAATGTCAGACCTTAATTAAAAAAATACTTTAATGGTTTGAAAACTACCATTAAAAACTTTTTTTGCAGTAATGAGGCTGTCAGTTTTATCAGTAATTGTTACTTGCCATATAATAATCCTTCAATTGGTCAGAAATAATACTTTCGTGTTTTATCCCAATTTCCACATACAAAAATCTGTATGCATATTTAGGAAAGATTGATGTTCATTCATTTCACGGTATTTATGATTTTATAATTTTGATTCTATTTCTGTCCACTTACATTTTTTTTCTCCTAAAGGACTTCTAGCTTTACACATCTATCATCTCATGCATTTTAATTTATTGTATTAACAATATCTTTTCTAAAATGACTCTATTTCTATGGCTTCACGGCCTCCTCAAAATATCTCAACAGCATAATAACAAGAGCATAGTCTCTCCTAGAACTCTACGTAATAGGACCCTGCCTGGCCTTCTTGGTCACAGCTTGGTCACATGGAGCATAAAACTCTGAATAGATAAACTTAGAATTCATTATGTGGCCTCCAGAAAAGTATTTCACCTAAGTTTTGAATTCATTCTCTATAAAAGAGAAGATAATATTTTAAAGAATTGTTATAGGTAGAACAGAGAGGAAAATGACCTTCAAATTTCAATACCGAGAGGCAAGAGGAGAAAATACAGTGACTTTTCCTTCACCTACAGACACGGCAAAAACAAATGGATGAATTTCCACGAGGAAAACAAAGAGAAAGCTAAATTTCTCAGCCTGGAGGATATAGGCAAATGGACAAAGTAGAGGACAGCAGAAAGACAAGGACATGGGTGTGCAGGGTGGAAACCGCTGAGAAATTTTGGTGCCAAGATGTTCACACCGAGTGATAGTTCTAAAATTCTGGGAAGTGCTACAAGGTAACCTTGTGGCCCCACCACTTAATAGAATCCCTCACACACAGGAATTCCCACTGTGAGTGTTGTCTGTGGAAATCAAATATAAAGGACAACTAGAAATTGCCTGTGGCCTTGGCAAATCAAAAGGGCTAACAGTGTGGAGTAAGACACTATTGAGAGCTGACTCCAGGGAACTCAAGAAGCTGGAGAAATAACTGACTTGGAGAAAGATTACAAACTACCTAGATAAGAAGCCATCAGGAGATCAAGCCCCAAGAGGGATATGGAAGAAAAGGCTTAAAATAGATATCCACACATCTCAAAGGACATATTCACTGACCCCAGTTCATATCTGTATTGCGCAAGGATTCTCAATGCCTAAAACAGACTCTGTTGTTCAAATAGACAGCACCGAATAAAACGAACTTTGAGACAGACCACCAAGGTTTTAAAGGTTATTTTCCTGGATGTCTGAAAATACCTAAGACAAAATGGGAGAATTTATCTGAAAAAAAAAAATCGATCATTCAGAAACTGTGAATCAAATATAACTATAAACATGTATTAATTAGTTACATTCTAAGTCAGTTATCTGCACATACATAATTGCTAAGCCACAAATCAAGCGCAGTGACATCCCATAGTTCTTACTGTGGAATTCGTAAAATATTGTGCACGCGGCACCAGCTGGCATCTCCCCTTTTCACAGAGCCCGCTGTTAGAATCTCATCAGACACTTAGGAGATTTCCCCACCTGCACTGCAATGTGCCAATACCCAACTGCCCAGCCCATTCTCGCTTTTTTATTGTCTCCCAAGCACGCCCTGCATTATAAGCTTTCTCTGTTTACCAGTAAGTCAGCTACTGACTCATTTGCTAATGGAGACATTAAAACATTCTGTACTTGGTCAGTCTTAAGTCTGACTTACCTCACAGGTGCTGTGCCACATTCCTCTATGTACCTGCCCTCTTTGGGAGGCATTCATCATCAGGATATTTTTTCTTTCAGCAAGGCCTTGGCACACAGAAGACAACACCCTCATCATCTCCAGGCACACTGACTTTAAGTCACATTTTAAAGACCAAGTCTCTTTGAGGATGGAACTACTTAAAACCATGTTTTGCAGTATAGGGATGCTTCCTCTGACCAGAGTACTGTGACAAAGTGTATTAGACTGGTTAATTTATGCACAAACAACAGATGTGGGTTCTTCACAGTTCTACAGACAGGCATCTGAGATAGAGAATCCAGAATATTGAATGCATAAAGAGGCTCTGCTCTTCATAGGCAGAGCCTCTCATGTGACCTCATGTGGTGGTAGGGGCACACCGGCTCCCTGTGCCTCTTTTATAAGGGCACTAGTCCACCCATGTTGCCTCTACCCAGATGTGGTCATTTCCTAAGGCTCCGCCTCTGAATGACATCACACTGAGAATTGGGTATTTACATATATAATCATCAGAGACACACGGGTACTCGGGCAAAGTAACAAAACCTCTAATAACTGTGATTGTTCAAGATTAACCACCTTTAAAACATTAGAGGTTGATTTCTGTGACAAGGAATACTAGGAGTTTGTATTGTCACTAGACCCTGTCTATAAGGAACCCAGTAATTTTTTTTTTCTTATTCTTAAGATTTTTCAATTGCTGTCTTTGATAGCCTCTAAGCTGGTACGGTTACCAGCTCTGTCCAGATACCACACTCCTCCCTCGATGGCAAGTACTCAAGTGTCTCCTTCAGCTACCTCCCTCTTCTCTTCCCAAGACCACTGTGAAGCCAAAGGATGTTAGACTACAGAGGTTTCCCCTTGTACAAGACCCTGTGCATAATTCTATATTTATAGCTTTTACCATTGTTTCTTAAAGCCCCATCTAAAAGCTTTACACACTTGGCATGCCTACATGTATATTGAATTGTGTGAACTTCGGGTATCATTTCCTGCTTCCTCAGAGACATCGCTGAGCCTGAAGATCTTAGCACACATCACCATAGAAACTGTTAAGTGTAGATCACAGAGTATGGTCTCCTCAAGTCCCGGGGTGGCTTCACAGTCTTCCCTCCTCATTCAGTGCGCTCTTGCGGAAATGAATCGTTAAGAACAAAGTCTCCACAGCTCCACATTCTCACTGGTTTTTCACCTTGGACAAAAGGCTGCTTATTTTTTTTTTGGCACCCCCACCCAGGAATATTTTCTGGTTAATGACTAGCTTAGGAAAAAAGTCATTACCCTTTTCATTTCAATTCGTAAGTCTAAACCAACCGGCCACTATTTCGCTTGTACAACTGTAGGACTTCATTTTCCATCTTTCATGTCAAGTTTATAATCTGTACAAACAAATAAGCAAACAAACAAATGAAAGAGAAGCAGGGGCCTAGAGGAGGAGCAGTGTTTGCTTTGGTAGCATCACATGAAACTATATATACGAAAACCAGGACACAGCAAAACTGTAAACTACAATTTTGAAAATCTGGGAGACAAGTTCATACAATTTTATTTATATATAAACATAGATTTGGTGTTACTCTTTAGTTAAATAATTATCCCCCAAGTTCACAAACTTAACCTTCAGAATCATAAAGTGATTCTAAGATCAAAAGAAAAAAAAATCTGTGAGTGCAGTCATAATTAAAATGTCATCATAATAAAGTTACTGGCTACTTTTGATTCCTCGGGGTTTAGAAACAAACAACTTGCTCAGCACATTTTGGCAGAAGGCCCCTTTAAAAAACAAGGTTAGCTACCTAATTACAAGGCCAGCGAATGGAAAAACACAACTGTGATGCAGCTGAGTAAGGGTTCGAGCACAAATTCTACGTTGAAAATCAGACGAGATGTTTCAAATTGAATGTGATGTGGTTTTGCTTTGTTTTTCTTTTCTCTTATATTGGTTATTTTTTGCAAGTGTCTTATAAGGGACTTCCTTGTGTGTGTGTGTGTGTGTGTGTGTGTTTTCACCCCAAAGTATGAGCATTAAAAAAGAAGAAAACAGAAAACTCTATGACGTCTATTGACATAGAAATAAATATTTTTTCTCTATTTTAGCCTTATTTAAATACATGTGGTACATAAAGGTATGTTAATTCTAAAAATACACATTCTGTGTTAAGAATGTGTATGTGCTCTCAGAGTATAACATATAAGGATGTAATAAGAAAATTGGACTTTCATAGTTGTGAAATTACCTCATAAGAGCAATATTCTGAGAGTATATTTATATTATTTTACCCACTAACAAGGGAAAATCATAAGGAAAACTTAGTCCTGTTAGCAAATATTCTTCTTCCAAATAGCTTGAGTATGAAATATTTATCCTTGGAAAGTTCCAGGGACCCACCAGTTTGGGAAAAGCCAAACAAATCAATACATTGTTTATATTTTACTGCGCAGTACAATTTCTGAATTCAGTTTTAAAATGTTCAATGTCTCTTTTATTTCCAGATAAATTAGCAGTTTACAAAAGATTTTACCTTCCTATGAGTTTATTACACCAGGAATTTTGATGCAATGTCAGAAAGCCAATGGAGTAATGTTTGATTAATACTAAGAGTCTACCTGTAAAAACTACATCTAACATCACCAGAATTCATAGGTGACCAAAACCCATAGCCCCTTGAAAGCACAATTACTATGTTGCATTGCAGAGTCACCTGATACTGCAAGATGGTTTGTAAACTCCATAAATATATTTAAAAATAATGAAGTTACCATATAAAGGTCTGTTATTTTACTTCATGTGAACACTTAAGTTCTCTACAAGGATGGTTCTTTTGGGTAGGGCTTTAGTTTAATTCTTAGTATCATCACCTTTATTTGGGAGAAACACTTATAAATGTTTTTAGTGTTCATGTCCCTGTGCATAGTTCCCATTTATAAAAAACTAAGAAAACATTCTGATAGAAATAACATGATCCTGTTTAAACTGATCTAGCAAGTAATGTAGAGGAACATTCAATTTTTTAATCAAGTAGCATGGCTGCTCTAGCAAAGGGTCCCATTGAAAGGCCTGTGTTCTAGCTAGGAAGAGGTCATATTCAAAGGCCTGTCTGAAGGGATCATATTCAGAGACCTGTGTGATCTGGATAAAATACTCTGAAGTCAATGGTATAGATGCCTTTAATCCCCAACTCTGAGATTGAATCCCTCACTCTGAGTCAGAGTGCCCAACTCTGAATATATAAAGGGAGGCTCTCAGCTCACAGACAGTTCAGTCAGAATTCAGTTGGAGTCAGAGAGAAGAAAGAGAAGTTAGTTCAGACGGAGACAGAGGAGAGTTGAGACAGAAGTTCAGAAGGAACAGTTCAGGTGAGGAGTTCAGATGGAGAGAGAGGCAAATAGAAGGAGATGCCAAGAAGATCAGAACCAGATCAGAATAAGCAGAGAGAAAGCAGAGAGTCAGAAGCAGATGGTGTAGCTGTATATTCAGGATAAAAGATGGTTTATTTTTTCATCTAATTAAATCACAGGTTCTTAGTCCTGCAGCCCTGGTGCATTTCTGCCTCCTTATAATACACTCTTAAGCCGAGAACTGGAAGCTTCAGCCTCAGCCACTGTGCAATCCAATAAATCTCAGAGACCTACTGCTGACTGAGTCACTCTGGCTAGTTCCTTCTAAACTCTGACTCTGGTTTACTTCACTCTTTTCTGGCTCAAACTCTTCTCCAAACTAACTGGTTCAAAGTGACCTTCTGAGCTAGCTGACTGTTTCTGACTGAACTCTTCTGACTCCAGCTTACTCTGGCTGATTCTCTGACTGCTTCAGACTGAACTATTCTGCTTGGCTTCAAACTGGACTCACTCTTCCCACTGACTTCTGCTGAGCTGCTTCTGTGTATCTGTGTATCTCTCCCTGAGCTCTCATTGCTCCTTACTGCCTCAGTCAGCCTCTGCTCCTCAGTCAGACTACTTCGTTGTCTCTCATCTTGTAGCCCATCTGCTTGCTTCAGACTGCTCACATCATACTACTTGCCATAATTTAAGACTGTAACTGACCTGCTCTGAGCTGAAATCCTGCTTCTTTATAGTGTGAGAACTGGGCATGTCCTCAGTCTGACTCACTCTGCTAACTATTCCTCTGATTAATCACTTTGCCTGTTCTTCATTCTGACTCATCTCAGATGTCATTTCCAACCGTAAGCTGACTCCTTCTAAGCTCTGCCTCCTGTGTCTCCTGCCATACTCTGTCTTAGGAATTAAAGGCATGGACCACCACTGCCTTCCGAATACTGGAATTAAAGGTGATTGCTACCACTGCTTTCTGAATACTGAAATTAAAGGTGTATACCAACATTCCTAACATTCTTACTACATTCCATCCAGACCACAGAGGCCTCTAAATGCTATCCTGTCACATAGACCCCTGGAATATAGACCCTTCTTAACTTTCACACAGTCCTAATAAAGAGGCAATAGAGATCCAGAGCCTTATTCTGATTAATCAGCATTCAGCTTTACTTTCTTTACTTTTTTATTTTTACTTTACTATCTTCTATTTTTTTATTTAATTTTTATTATGTATATGAGTGTTTTGACTGTATGTGTGCCTGTACACCACATGTGTGCCTAGTGACACTAGAGGTCAAAAGAAGATGTCACATTTCACAGAACTAGAGTTAGAGACAATTGTAAGCTGCCACATGGGTTTGTGAAACAGAACCTAAGTCTTCTGAAAGAGCCGGTAGTGGTTGAATCTTCTGAGCCATTTTTCCAGTTCCTCTGCCTTTTTATGTGATTAGCTATTTTAAAGCAGTTTATAAGCAAAGCACAACTTATGTGAACAGGATCCAACTCTGAACGCACACTTTGATCTTAGAAAAAGTGTTGACTGGGGGACTTGAGCGATAGATCAGCAGTTAAGAGCACTGGCTGCTCTTCCAGGGGTCCTAAGTTCAATTCCCAGCACCCTCACGTCAGTTCACAGTTGTTACTGTTACTCAAGTTCCAGGAATTCCAATGCCTTCTTCTGGCCTCTGTGGCATGCAAGTGGTGCAAAGACAAACATTTCAACAACACAATCAAACATGTAAAACAAAACAAAACAGAACAAAAACTGGTATTGAAATGGAGGCGAATAGCAATAGCTAGGAAAGAATTAAAAGTGCCTCTCCTGGGATGAAGGAATGACTCTATGCAGTTGGATTTCCTAATGGAAGTCTTTTTAATAAAATGCGCATGTTACTCAGACAAATACAAAATATGTAAAACTAGGTTGCTACTCCTGTTAAATAAATGGCAGAAACAGTGCAGAGACAGCCTGTCACGAAGAACCAGAGGATATAAGGCTCTGTTGTCGTGAAAATAGATTCAGTAGTCAAGGGACAAATGAGAACCGTGCTGGTCCAGGTTATAGGGCATTGATGGGAGAAACTTCCACAGAACAAGTGGTGATGGGCCCAGACTGTCATGCTGAGTTGGAACTTGACATTGTGGTTGGGAAGAAACTGGGTTGGGTTGTAAAAGGAAACTGGAATTAAATCTGTTCTCATAACAATAGTGTAAGGACAGTAAGGGGATGATAGACGCCTTAGACACAGAGAATTCAGGAAATATTTTTGAGATAAAATCAGTGACATTCCATGAAATACTGGAAGTAGAAAAAAGAAACCATATTCCAGGATAATTTTAAAATTTCTAACAAGGAGCTCTGAGACACTAGTGGTCCATGCAATTGGGAATAAAAACTGGGGGTGCTCATATACTTATCCTGATTCATAGGTGTTAAGGAGAGATGGAGGGGGTGGGAAACTGGGTCTAGAATGGGCTTTTGAAACCTCAAAGCCCACCCCCAAGCAACACATTTCATCCAACAAGGACAAACCTCCTCATCTTTCCCAAATAGTTCATCAGCTGAACCAAACCTTCAAGAGAGCCTTTCTCATTAAAATCATCACAGCTTCCAAATATGCACCTTGGCGAACATTCAAAGACACACACACACACACACACACACACACACACACACACAATTAAATACATGTAAAGACAGTAAAAGAATGTAGTTAAATAATTTATGTTTATATGTATTATATAACAAAAGTACAAAATACAAATGTGCAAACGCTGGTTCATAGATAATCAAATATTCAAAGAGATCAACAATAATGACTCTTTCAGATTATGCAATTAATTTTGAAAATTTTAATTACAGTGAAGATTCCCTGACAACAACACCCAAAAAGAGCCTGGAAATTGAATAACACAAACACAGGGAAAAGTTTCTAACAATTTATTGCCCTTGAAAATAATGTTCTTAAAGGCAAAACAAATAGTTTCTATTGAAGTTTCAAAGGCAGATAACTCATTTTATTTATTCTAGCTCTGAATATTATGAAATAGAAAACCTGTCACATTCCTCCATAAACCCAACATAACATTGATACCAAAGCTATTTAAGTAGAGCAAAATTAACTGTATTTAATAAAATTTAACAAGTTCAACATGAGAAAATCACAGAATGCAATTATAAAAGCTAAACAGAAAAGGGTGTTTTAAAAAGCAGTCTAATATCAGAACTATTGCATTTAGTAATGATAACTTACGCAAATAAGGAAGCAGAAATCTAGTAATCAAAGAGGAAAAGAGGTAGACACTTGAAGTTATACTAAATTAATGTCACAAACCATCTATAGGATAAAAAAATTAAGCTAACTGTATTATATAATATTATTTTTCTCTAGTTAACATGTAAACATAAACATTATTGATATTTGGCCAGGATGTAGTTGCGGGTTGTAAATAAACAATGTCCATTAAATTCTGTAAGTTTATATCTTTGACTGGATTATTTTGCTTCTACATATTTAAAATATAAATGGATCCAGTGAACATTTTATTTTTGGATATTTGTTTTATTGTATTTAAAAGACCTGAAGATATTTCAAAGTGTTTGTATTTATACAAATGTATATTTTATATTATCCATGAACAATGAATAAGGATTAAGTTCCAAAATATATTAAATGAGAAGATAAAGTTAATTGCTAGTTTGTTTTCCAAGAGTTTGATTTTGGCACAGTTCAGATAGCTTATAACTGACTGGATTTTAGTGTACATGGACGCAAATAGGTCATATAGAAACGCTCCTTTTTCTCTACTTACTTTTTGTATCACTGCCTCTATCCTTATGTAAGTATCAGGAGACCACACCCCAGGTCATAGGTTCAAACAAGGCCATGACTCATTTACTTGTACTTTCCCTCACAATGGAGCCCCTGAAGATTACCCAGTAGTTGTTTGGCCTTTGCAAGTTAAAACTAGCTTTGCCGAATGTGAGAGGATAGTGGAGCCTGCCCTTCCAACATGGATCTCAGTGACCCATGACTACCTCAGAGCGGAAGAGGCCTTTGGCCGTAAGATAACTCTTACTAAATGAAGTTTTGATGAGTTAAGTGTAGATGAATCAGAAACATACGTATCATATTTCCCCTGAAATAGATGAGGATTTAAAAATTAAGGGGAAAATGGTTTGGAAAAATGTTTTGGAAGGTTTTGCCAAACCCAAAACATTTGAAAAAATGATCTGCGTATTTGCACAACATCCACTAGTTTTGCCTATTCCTAATTTTTATAGTTTGGCATTTAATCATGGGATTTGGGACAACAGGATTGAAATTCGGAAGAAAAGTAGGTTACCATCTGTCATTTATGCAGAACTGCGTTTTCTATAATTAGTTTTTAATACGTTTTATTTTGTTTTGCTCATTCTTCCAAGTGATTTTATGAAAGTTCGTTTATTTTTGGCACGTTTGAGTCCCCCTGTTCTTCCCTCTCCTCCTTTATGAATCTTTAGTCTTCGATCTGGAATTTGCCATTTGCGCGCTCTGTATAGTTTCTAAATTGTTTGACTGTAGTGCATACTGAGGAACCCTACCTTCATCTTGGTTTTGGTCATGACTTGAAGACTCTATTCATTTTTCTTTTTTCTTTTTTAAAATGTGTATTACTGATTTTTTTGATTGACGAATCACAAGTATACAAGTATATCTGTGTATCAAGTATATCCATGCAGCGCTTTGATGGGCACATGTATGTATACATGCATAGGTTAAATCTAGCCAATAAGTGCATTTATCATCCCAATCACCTATCTTCTTTTATTGGTGAGTCCTTTGGAAGCTATGATCTTGGTTTAAAATATGCATACTTGTTTACTTTAGTTACTATGCTATACAAAACATTTCAAAGTCTATTCCTCCCCTCAAGCAGAAGTTTTGTAATTATTTTATTATTAAGAATTTTTTCATAAAACATATTTTGATCTTGTTTTCTTCTCTTCCTGCTCCCTCCAAATCCTCTCTAGATCCTAGAAACATTTTCAATTTCTTTTTCTTTTTCTTTTTCTTTTTTTGTATACTACATCCTGACCCCCAACCTTTCTCCCCCTTCTTCCCCTCCTCCCGTCTCTGTCCATCTCCCCTCTCCCTCAGGTGTACCCCCACTTTCACCCTTTTAGCCACCCCATTCCCTGCTTCTCCCCAGAAAGCAGCAGTTCTCCCAGAGTTACCACTCATACAAGACATAACGAGATGGAATAAGGCTTAGTATTAATCTCTATATCAAGGATGGAGTAGGCAACCCAGCAGGAGGAAAAGGGTCCCAAGGGCAGGTAAAAGGGTTAAAGACTCTCCTACTCCAGCCTGTAGGAGTTTTGCAAGAACACCAAGCCAGACAACCATAATCTATATTTAGGGGACCCTACAAGTTCCATGTCTGCTGCTTTAGTCTCTATGAACCCAGTTGATCCCATGGGGCTTGATCTCCTGGTGTCCTAGACTCCCTCTGGTCCCTGAAATCCCTTCTCCTCCTCTTCTGTGGGGTTCCCAGCCCTCTGCACAATGTTTGGCCCTGGAACTCATCTGTTTCCATCATCTGCCAGAGAAAGCCTCTCTGATGAAGAATGGACTAAGTACCAATCTATGAGTAGAGCAGGATATCATTAGAAATCGTCTTGTGGCTATGCAGCCTCTAATACCTGGCCTGCACTGTAGTATAAGACATGGATTCCCTCCCTTGGTATAGAGTTCTGCCCTTCCATTGTCCCGGTGGCTTCTGTTGGGAGGATAGGTTGTAATTGAAGGTTTTGTGGCTGTGATGGTGCCCCAGTCCCACCACTGGAAGCCTTACCTGATTGCAGGAGATGGCCTGTTCAGGCTCCCCATCCTCCATTGCTAGAGGTCCTTGACAGGGTCTTCCTCATAGACTCCAGTGAGTTTCTACTACCCTAGATCTCCAGATCCCCTCCCCCCATATCCTCCAATTCTAGTCATCTCTTCAGATATTCTTTCTCTCCACCTCTCTCCCTCCATCTGGTCCCCTCTGCTCCCATTCCCATCATTCCCTAGCCTACCTATACCATCTGTTCTACTTCTCCTTAATCAAGTAGATTACTGTGTCCCCACGGGGGCTATCCTTGTTGTATATTCTCTCTGGGTCTGTGGATTGTAATGCCTTTCTGGTTTTCATAACAGTTAACATCCACATATAAGCAAGTATATACCATGCTTATTTTTCTGAGACTGGATTACCTCACTCAGGATGACTTTTTCTAGTTCCATCCATTTGCCTGCAAAAATCATGAGGTCATTTTATTTTAACAACTGAGTAATACTCCATTGTGTAATTACCACAATTTTGTTATCCATTCTTCAGTTGAGGGCATCTAGGTTGTTTCCAATTTCTGGCTATCATGAATAAAACTGCCATGAATGTAGTTGAGCAGTTGTCCTCGTGGTAGGATGGAGAGTTCTTTTGGTATATGCCCCACAGTGGTACAGCTGAGTTTGAGATAGATAGATTCCAGTTTCCAGAGGAATGGCCATAGCTATTTCCATAGTGGCTGTACAAATTTCCACTCCGATACAATTTTTAAAAATGAGGTACAGATCTAAACAAAAAATCCTAGAGGCTTTTTAGTCCTTGGTCAAGAAGTCCTCACTTGTTCTCCTCTTCCCAAGCTCTTCCCTAGTTCTTCTAACCATCATTCTATATCAATTTCTCTAAGTTCATCTGTTCTCATATTTCACATATAAGTGAGATCATAAAGAATTTGGTTTTATGTGCCTGGCTTATTTCACCTAGCATATTGTCCTCCATAGTCACTCATAATGAGCTTATTTATAGCATTTCCACCTTTTTAAGTCTGAGAAATATTCTTCTGTGTAGGGTTGGTTCTGTATCTTAGCTTTTGTGAACATTGCTGAAATGAGCATGGGATGGTACATATATTTGTAACATTTCCAGTGGCTTTAAATTTAGAGCCAAAACTGCATTTTGTATTCTTATTAGGGATCACTTGTTGTCTCCACAACTTTTAGCTCTTTGACCTTAAGCAAATCAGTCATTGCATGTCTCTGTCTTGGTTTAATTGAGTCTAAAATAAGCATGGAGATATGATTTTGTTTGCATATAATATAATTAAGGGCCCATAGATATATCACAAACAAAGTAAATATTCTATGATTCTTCACTATTATTAAACAATATAACTGCTTTGATTTTAATAGCTCCCCTGCCCCAACTCTTCTGGAGCTGAGATCATTAAACATCTAGAATCTGGTGATGGTGTGATTTCAGGCTGCCACATAGCTTTTTGAAGAGTTCCTTCTCTTCTTGATATATGTCTTTTTCTTGTGACTGATTTTAAACTCCCCTGATTGTGGAAGTATTGCTTTCAGATCTACTGGGAGGTAAGGACCATGCTACATTCCTGGGTTATACAGCTCCATCCTTCATAGCACCACAGCGTCTGCATCCTTGGTCCACCTAGTGCTCTCTCTGTAAAGAAGCCACAATCCCAACACCTCCTAAAACTCCTGGGTATACATCCTCTCTCACTGAATTATTTGTTGCTATCATAAAGTAGCTGAGACTGAATAATTTGTGAGTAAGATAAATTTATTTTCTCACAGTTCTGAAGGCTGAGAAATTCAAAGTCCAGGTACCAGGAGACTTGGAGAATGCAGGAGGGTTTCTTGTTGCATCCTTACTTAGCACAAAGGAAAAAAAAACATATTTCCCTTTATAAAACAAAATGAGAAAGGAGTCTGTTAGTTACCTCTAGGCTGTTTATAAGATGCTAGCCATTCCAGATTTCAGTCCATGTCAATATAATCAGATCTAACAAAGCCTCACTTCTCAATACCACCACAATGGAGAATAATTTTTGAAGTACATATACAAATCCTAGCACAATGCACCCCAACACTTGATACTGGCAGTAGAGGCATCAATAGCAAAAAGATATAGTCTCATTTTAAAGTATAAACTTTTCTCCAGAATGGGCTGAAACTACTGTTTGTCATCCATTTATTCAGTTTCCTTAAGCATACTTTGAGTATACAACAAATGATGTTATAGAAACCATATTATAGTAATGGTTAATTTTTTTTCAATACTTTGGTTAAAATACTTGTCAGAAACAACCTAAATGAGTCTTTACTGAAACTCAATGTTCCAGAGTGTTCTGGCAATCATGACAGAAGGGAGAAGAAAGTAGCTGATGTCAAGACAGCCTGGAAAGAGAGAGAAGGGAAGGGATAATGGAAAGAAGAGTGAATAAGAGAAAAGGAGAAGGAGTAGGAAGGAAGAAAGATGGGGAATGAGAGAGGTAGGAAGGAGTGCTGATGTCAACATAGAGAAAGAAGGGTAGAGGGATGGAGGAGGCGGGGCAGGAAGGAGGAAGAGAAAGGGAGCAAAAAAAGAGGATGTGGGGAGGGGAGTAGGAAGATGTGAGAGAGGAAGAAGAGAGACAGGAAGAGGGGAGAAAAAGGGGGAGACAAGGGGAGGGAGAGATGTAGGGAGAGGGAGAGAGAACATGCTTACCATGCCACTATACAGAATCATTACACTCTGTCTCTGAAAGATAATTCTGTAAGTTTTCAGGTGGGACTAGAGAAGAGGGAACATACATGAAACATGCCTATTCAATCTATAATGATGAGACTCTAGTCTGAACTGCTAAGAAAGTATTTTAGGTCTGTCTGAACTCATAAATATTAATTTAGACACACACACACTTTCTAGTAGAATCAAAAGTCCTCAAGAGTCCTTGCTTTTGGGCTCTGATGACAGATAATGGACTCCCAACTATTAATACATTGGTTTTGTGTCTTCAGAGTCATGAATACTATATGCTGACAAAACTCCGCATGACCACTGGCTTACCAGACTTCCCAGATTTAACAGACATTCTTTTACTGTCAACTTTTCCTTCTGCCTAGACCTCAAATAGAGAAAAGTTGAAAAAAAAGAGAGAAAAAAAGATCCTTGGACCTTTCATTTCTGTTTTCCAACATGATTCACAAGTCTGTGAAAATGAATCTTTATCCAATTACATATTTTCTAAAAGCTAGTTTATTTTTGTTAAATATTTATGGGCTCCGTCTCAGCAGACAAAGTCATGGGAATTTTACAAATAGGTAAAACTGAATCCCTCGTGGGAGTAATCGACAGAGGTGGGTAATCTATATTGAATGTTGAATGCAGCATTTCTAATAAAGCCTACTCTAATTGCTAAAGATGTGTGATGGTTAATCTTGCTGGTTGCATTGGTTGGAGTAAAGAATGCCTAGGAGTTTGTAACAGACCAGCTCTGGGTGTGTCTGTGATGGCTAATCAGAAATAGATCAAGGGACCTAATGAGTAGTTTAATCCACCAATGAATTCAATGCTTAGACTGACCGTGGCAGGTGGTAGCACTATGGAAGATAAGGACTGGTTAGAGGTAGTGGAAGAAAGACTCATTATAGATTCATTAAAATAAGCTGGGAAGGCTAATAACTGATTGTAAAGTCTTCTCCTGAAAACAATCGTATGTAAAGAATATCCATAAATCTCTTCTTTTATACACTTCTAAAAATTAACATTTCGATCTGGTCTTCAATTTTTCAGGCTCATTCTTCCATGCCTAAGGTAACGTGTTTCTTGCTGATCTCAAAATGTACCATAGACTTTTCCACTTCTGTACTTTCTCGATGCTTTAATTTTACCCCAAACCGCAAAGTACAACTGGAGAAAGAATTTTTCAAGAGCCAGATTTAAATGTTGAGTCAAATGATTTCCATTTTAAAACTACAGTGTTAGTCACGATGGAGGAAGCTCCCATGTAATGAAGGGTATTTACATGATACTTTCTTTCACCTTCATGGCATTTAAATAGTGGTTGCATTAGCAGAATACATATGGCAATATATCTAAGTCACTTTTTAAATGTATGTAATTATCCCATTAGATTCTCCTTATAGAGTATAAGGGTGACCTTCCACTTATGTGTATTCTTGATATCTAAGTGTGCTGTGCCTACACAACAAAAATTAATGATATTGGATTGACTTGAAGCTTATACAGTTGTTTAAGAGTATTCCGTTAACTACCAGGGTATAAATACAAGATACCAAATAGTTCCCTTTATTTTCCTCTTTGTTGTGGGCAGGTATCTGGTAAAAATGAGAGCTGTGAGGAAGCTGAAGTACACACGCATGCTTGAGGAAGATGGTGAATCTTTTATATTCTGACTCCAATAAGCTCAAGTTTTCCTATGTCAGGAGGGAAAATCCTACCTGCAAATGGATGGTGTTTTAGATAATGTCTTAGATAAACTTCAGTGGTGTTAAATTCCAATTCAAACTCAAGTATAACAAAGCTAGAAAGAGGGTCAGAAATGAACAATAGGATTATAAAATATTAAACCAGTACAGGGCTAGTTAAAGAAAAGCAGATAAATATTGTTCTACAAATACCCAGAAGATATGTATGTATTTCCTCAACTTTTTTTCAAAGAATCCAATGTAACAAAATTTGTTATTGTTGTAGTTCTTAAATTTCTGATGGTGTTTCAGTTTTTCAAGTTATTAAGAATTTATTAGTATTTCTCTATATATCCATGTGTGTATACATATATACACATACAAAACAGGCTTATTTTCTACTTTTATTTATTTCACTATTTATGGAGAATACAAACAAACAAGTAAACTATAAGATAAACTAAATACCAATAAATAGTGCTATATGGGGTGAAAACGACAAAACAGACAATAGGCAACAGTCATTTTAAAACACATGGCCAGGAAACCTTTCCTTAATGAATCACTTTTAAAATTGAGTTTGAATGAGAGTAGGTGAAGAATAACCCAGGTGGATGAAAGAGCACATTCAGGGCTCAGGAGAGAAAGTAGCACTATGTCTCAACTGCTGTTAGCTTAAGGTGTGCCGCAATCTGGGCAGGTAAGCCTAAGAGATTGCACCCCTCCCTTCAAATACAAAGACTAAATGAAACAGCCAACACTTTCTGGGGATGGATCAGAGACAATTTGACACCCTTAGTACAAATTAACTTTCCAAAGGTTGGTTATCTCTATTTTGTAGATGTAATAAGTCAGATACTATAAGACTAGAAGACTTCTAAAATTTCAAAGCCTAATTCCTATCAGACCTTTTGTGATAAATAACTATGGTGATAAATTTGATTAGACTGAGACATGGCTAAGGGATTAGAAAAAGCACTCTTTCTTGGATGTCTCTGACGATTTCCAGAGATGGATTCATTGACAGGGGAAGATCTATCCTTGAAGTTGGTGGCATGTTCTGTAGCTGTGCATTAAGGGTGGAAAAGGGAAGCTGAGAAACGCAGCTATCGAAGGCTTTCTCTGTTTCTGCTTTCATGTTACCTGCTGCTCTGCTCTGCCATCCTCCTTCTCCCACAACAGACTGTAATATCCGAAACCACACATTTGTCACAGTAAAGTCCAAGAGCACTAGAGTCCACACTTTCTGCTCTTGTATTGAAATATCATTATCAAAATCACCTGAACAGTGATGGGAGGGTGCAAACCTCTAATTCACTGAAGTGTAAGTGTACAGAGGCCTCTCTCTTTTTTTAACATAATATTTCCCTCCAGATCTGTTTGAGTTCCTGTCCTGACTTCCTTCAAAGATATATGATGAGGAAGTGTGACACAAATAAACCTTTTCCTCCTGCTTTTGGTCAAGGTGTTTTATCACGGTAATAGAAACCCTAAGACAGAAATTGGTGCCAGAACAGTGGGGTATTGCTGTGACATATCTGACCACGTTTGGGAGAGGATTGTGGAAGGATTTTGAGACTTCAGGCTAGAAAAGTCATTGAGTGTTGAGAACTCAATTGGATGTTCTGTAGGAGTTTGGAAGATAAGAATGTTGAAAGCACTGTAGACTATAGAAGACTAGCTTGTGACGTTTCTATGGCAGGTAAAGACCTTACTGGGTCAGCTGTGTGAAGAATCTTGTTATGTCTGGTCATCAGGACTGAAGAGTCAGCTGCAATTAACAAGAAACCAGCACTATTGAAGTGAAACCTATGTATTACTGGAACAACTGATGCTGGACCACTGAAGTTGAGAAATTAGCAGTGATTAAGAAGAGACCACCATCACTGAGGTGAAATCTTTTGGGAAATGTTCCTTCAGAGTCAGCACACAAAAGCTGTGTTCTAGAGGCAGCTAAGGTTGCCGTTGCCTCTTGCAATGGCAGCTGAAGTTGGTAGTGTAAGAGTAACTCAGGTGGTACTGGTTTTGAAGGCATGAAGGAGTCACTAAATGAAGCTGAGGCTTGGCACTGTGAGATAAGGGTACGCCATAGGAGACCATACAGTAGCAGCTGAAGCCCTAGAATTGAAGGGTCATGGAGATAAGTTGAGACTTGGCACAATAAAGATAGCCCAGAAGAGGATATTGGTGAAAGTGTAGCCCAGTTGCAGTAAGAGACTCCAGTACTTTGGGGATGACAACCAAGGATTGCAGCTTGTGTGGAATGGAGCCATCCTGAGCTAAGGAGACAAACTGTATGCGCTGCAAATGGCAGAGCCTGAGAAATGACTCAGGCCCTTTGGGGGAGCCCAGGTCGTGAATTCAGGCATTGGACACTGAGTTGTTTAACATTTGGAGTTCGGTCTGGTTTTGTTCAGATCACAACTCTGCTCTGTTTTTTTCCTCTTGAAGTCAAAAAAAAAAAAAAAAAAGTGTTTAATTTTTGATTTTCACAGTTGAGGGACTTTGAACTTTGAAAGATATTTTGGAATTTTACAAGGACTCTAGATTTTAAAAGAAATTTTTAAGTGTTTGAATTTTTAAAGACTGTGGAATTTTTTAAAATTTGTAATCTTTATATTGTAATGTAATATTCGTATATGATTTTTGGGGATGAACAAGAAAGTAAAGGTTATGGATTAACAGTGGTATGTTTGTATGTCAAGTTGACAAGTCATCAATTTTCCTGGCTAGCTTTATGTCAACTTGACACAAGCTACAGTCATCTGAAAGGAGGGAAACTTCAATTGAGAAAATGCCTTCATAAGATCTAGCTATAGGGCATTTTTTAATTAGTGATTGATGTAGGAGGGCCCAGCCCATTGTGGACAGTTCTATCACTGGGCTGGTTATCCTCAGTTCTATAAGAAAGCAGGTTGAGCAAGCCACGAGGAGTAAGCCAGTAAGCATCATGCTCCTTGGCCTCTGCCAGTTCCTGCCCCTAGGTTCCTTCCCTACGTGAGTTCCTGTTCTAACTTCCTTCAGTGGTGGACTATAATGTCGAACTATAAGCTGAATAAATCATTTTCTCTCCAACTTGCTTTTGGTCATAGTGTTTCATCACAGCAATAAAAACTCTTAAGAGAAGACCTCTACAGACAGCTCTTAGAAAAGACCTCTGAAACACATGTGCATGCAGAATGACAGAATACGCAGACTAGAGTACCATCTGTGACAACTGGATAAAGTGTTCCATGGACCAATACCAAATGAGGAAGGAAGGAGGAGAAAATTAAAATAAGACTCTGCTGGTTTCCTAAGCAAGGCCTCAGCACTGTGTATAAACTTAGAACAAATTATTTAGACACGGAAACACTTTCCAATCACTGTTTCAATAAAATAATTGGCTGCTCAAAGAAAACGGGAGCTAATGGAATTTTAGACAGCAGAGGCTGCCCAGTTTGCCATTCAGTGTGGTGCAGGAAGGGGGAAAGTTATATTAAAATCATGTGAGCTCATAACGCATCTGCTGAAGGAAGTTATCTCTCTTCTTTTTTAAGCCTCATTTTCATTTTTCTCTTTTGACTAGTCAAAATTATTTAGTTTTAAGGCATCAATGCATAGCCCAAAAGGACCTGAGAGAATGCTTAAAACTTAATCATTGCTCACCAAGTTTTCTTGTATAGCCATAAAGTCTACCAAAACGACACGACATTCCCTCTCATTATTTATTCTATAAAGAAGCAATGGCTTAATAGATTGGATGAAGAGATGCATTATATGTAGGTCAAATAAAATGTAAAATTTGTCATTTTATTTTCCTCTAAGCCAGAAACCGGTTTGCTACCTTTTGAAACATTAGTATGTCTAAGCAGCCACTGAGACCTCTGCTCAAGCAGCAGCCAAGCTGACCGTCGTGGTTAGTGGAAATCTTACTTGCTCTGGGAAGCAAAGCCAGTGGGGAGGGAAAAAAGGCGACCTTTGAACAAAATCATGAAAAGAAACAGATCTAAAGAGAAATTGTAATATTCAATCCAAAGAAGATAATAGTGACTGAATGGAAAGTACTGTTCATACCCTCTTACTTTGATTTCAAACACTGGAAATTCTTTTATGGTCTTAGAGCCGCTGCCATCATGGTGGATAATTGTGCTCCACCAGAAGTAGTTTATTGGAGATATTTCTCGCCACCTCGGGTTAAATGGTGGCACCAAATATTAGCTGGGGAAATTTCTCTGATAACTATCTCGAGTGAAAATGTGTCAACCAATATGTGGCTTTGACTAGAAGAGCATTCACAGGAAGTCACTAGCTGGGCAGCTCTAGCCCGGCATGACTAGTTATAAACATAGGGTTGAACTTGGCTCAAGACGGCCTCCTTCAGGTGCTGACATGACCTTATTCTGAGTAAGTTGGCTTGAATTTTGGAGGGAATATCAGGATAGATATTTATCCATTCACAGTCCATGTCCAAAAGCACTGTATTGCTTCCCACTTGGCAAATTAAGGAGGAAAATAACCTGGAAAAAATTGCCTTCTTTCCTAACTTCTCTAACTGAGCAAGGAGCTGATTGTTTTCCTGCTTTAATAGCATCTACTTTGCCCTAGGGGACAACCTCTAACTTATGTATTTTTTAATGGGAATTTCAAATCTTTATCTAACGTCCCCTCAGCTCTCAGTTAAAACTTATTAGGATTTTCTTCTTTTCTGTTCATGTGAAGACCTTAAACGGAAGTGTAGAAAAAGCTAGACGCATACTTTCCTTTGGCAAATTAAGATTTTATGACACGGCATGATAGCGAAAAAGATGTCCGGTGCTGCTCTTCTACATTATATTCCAGAATCATGTGCTCTGTTGATTTTACGCTTAGATACTATTTCATCCATTTAAGATACAAGACAAGTCTTAAGTTCATCTTCTTTCTGGAGATGCCTGTAAAGTCCAGTCCACAGATAAGCTCCACCTCGTGATCAAACAACAATGTGTGCCAGAGGAAATGTTAACCTGTTTGACAAGGCAGGAGTTAATGGTAGTTTCCTGTAGTTATTACAAAAATGTCAGGTTGCATAATCTTTGATTTCTGCTTATTGTTATTCAAGTCCATGTATCCGGACTATTGTCAAACATCCTACTCTGCTTTTGGAGTAACAATATAGCACTTATCCAGAATGCTATAGCCATCTAAATTTTATTGCATGGTACATAAATTCTGTGTTATTTCTATTTTTATATTCATGGTAAAACCTGGTTACTTTTGGCATCTAAAATTGTTATTGGAAAACCGTGTTTTCTTTCATAGAATTTTAGAAACAACAAGGATATTTCAAACAGGCAAAACCAATGTCTTCCATAGGAAACACAACATAATAAACATCTTTCATCAGAAAACCTAGGCTTTCTTAAATCTGTTCATGAATGTGAATGCCCTTTCATTGCTGTATTAAAGTGCTTATTAAACTATTTCTCTCAAACATCTATCCATGTGAGCTCGCACTACTTGAGCTAAGACTTATTTATAATGATGAAGAAGAAATATTATATAGAAATATGATAAAAAATCTTTAAAACAGAATTTTAAGTAGAGTTAATGGCAAACATTTCAACAGAGAATAGAGACAAATCAGTAAAATCAATTTAAATCACAAATATAAAAGTTTTTATTTTGATTTGGAGAAGTCAAAATATAAAACAGCTCAATTTTAAAGTTGATGTAAGTGTATCAGGAAATTTAATTACCCACAACCAAACTCCAAATTTCAGGGAAGAATCAAGACCACACTGTTGCAGAGGTGTCTGAAGTAGTGTTGTGGTACATATGAATACTAGGTCATTTCTTCTAATGTAATTATGTGTGAACATAACAACATATGAATACTCCAGCCAAGATATGGTTCCTGGGTATTAATTATTTTGGCAACTTTTAATTTTATGATTATTTGTTATTACTTAGAACTAATTACTTAGTATTTAGTAATCAAGGAATTATGGTCCACATATGAAATGTCCTCCCAAATATTGGGGACTTGAACTACAGGTGATGGTACTCTTGTGGAGCTTTGCAAACTTTAGCAGTTGATATTACCTCCTACGCTAGTTACATGTAGGAAGTCATTGGGGATGTTCCATGTATCTTGTCCTTTACATTTGCTACCTGTCTGTCTAATTTTTTCTGAATTAACAACTCTTCTCCACCACACACCACACACCGTGGTGTTCCACTCAACTTCATGGATCAAAATAAAAAATCTCAGAATAAATGGACCCTATGAAACTGTGTGCCAAAATAAATCTTCCCCTCATAAGTTGTTCATGCCAGGTATTTTGATGACAACAAAAAAGTGCCTAACTCAAATAACTGGAAGTACCACTGTTCTATGCTTACTAATTTTTCATAAATTCACTGGTCATCAGATCAGCAAAGCTACATACAAAATTAGTAGTGGCTACAAGCATAATAGAGATTTGATGCTCATACATTCAGATCCCAGCTGAATGGTAGCAATGATTCCCTTCTTTATATTAAGCAATTATTTGCTCACACTCTCTCCTGCCTCCGTGTGATTTGTAAGTCCATGAGTAACTGTGTATTTGCATCAAGTACAGTGTTATTTCAGATGAATGTAATTGGCATACCATCACCTCAGGCATGTGCTGTCTATCTGTGTTCTCTAATAGTGATTTTGACATGCACAGTTATCTGTTGTGAGCGATAGGCACCCTACTGCGATACTGAACATTAGAAATCAGAGCTTTCATCAACCTGCACCACTCTACCCATTAATTATCCTCCCTCTGCACCCCTTATGAGCATCTGAAATGACTGTTCTCTCTGCTTCTATAAAATTTTCAGACACAAAGAAGGTGAAACCATGAAGAGAAAAAAAAAAGAACCATCAGAGTGATTTTCAAAAAATATTGTTTAAATACAATAATAATGACACTTCATAAGGAAAACATATATCCATATATATATATAATATTTATATGAATATGAGGAGGGATATGTTAAACTTCAAATACAGTAGTGAATACCTCTTGTTCTTAAATGATTGCTATTCTTGGATGGCAAGAAAAATGAAGATATCAATAAAAGGAGAAGGGATTTACAGGAAAAGATCCTAATTGAGGTGACATTGGATTATAAAACTACCATGAATTAATGTAGTGCATTCACTATAAATAACAAAATATTTTAAACATCTTAAATAAAGCTTTCAAAGCTTTAAAAACATTGATCTGTTTTTCATTAAATACATTATATTTGTATGTGTCTTTCTCAAACAGTTAATTCAGAGATTGCATCCATGTGATAAAATTATGTTGCTTTGGTATTTCTATTAGCATAGATCTGACTTTATTGTGATTGGTATTCACTATTATCGGTATTTATCACTCTAACAGAGCAATGCAATCAAGTATTTAGAAAACAGTTCGTAGTATCTGCTTTCAAGAATCATTTGCACCCATTGTGTTTAAAAAGTTTAAACTTTAAACTCATTTGGTAGGGCCTGCGAAGATGGTAGATTAGCTACCCCTGGCATTTCCTGTTGAGAAAAACAGTAGAAAAGGGGGAGTAGTCCTTCAGAGAAGAGCTAGAAACTGGAGATAAAAGAAATCCCTCTGGAAGCTCCACATTCCCTTGCTTCAGTGAAACAGACAGTATTTAATATCTAATAACAATCTAGCTGGGTTCTGGCAAGGACTAAGGTGTGGAGCAGCCGAACGCCACTCGTTCTCATCCCTGGGATGACACAGGGTTCCAAAGCCAGTTTTGACACACTCTTAGCCCTTAGGGCAGTCCCACAAGAAAAGACCAGTGAATCAATAATGTGGTTCTTTAAATGATAAATAAGACTGACACATCTTTACAAAACTAACCAAGGATAAAAGGTAAAAAGAATTATGAAACTATAGATAACTCTGATGTCATAAGTTAAGAAATGATTTGAAATGTACTGTCCAACAAACTAGAAGATCTGTAAGAAACAGATAAATTTCTGGACATACATGACATCCCACGATTGAACAAAGATTATATAAACAACCTCTGCTCATGGATCAACAATATTGGTATTATGAAAATTGCCATATTATTGAAAGTCACCTATAGATTTAAATCAATCCTCATCAAAATCCCAATGTCATTCTTCACATAGACAAAACAGCATAAAATTTATTATACTCAACATCCAAGTTCACATTTCTAAAGCCATTGTAAAAGAGCAGGTGCCACACCATCTAATGTCTTATGAGAGTCATAATAACAAACATAGTCATAGTATTATAGAGTCATACTAACGAAAACATCCTGGTCTTAACATGAATACAGAAATGCAGGCCATTGAAATAAAATGCAGGACCCAGAAACAGACCAATTTCCATCTTTGTTCGGATTTCTATTGCTGGGATAAGACACCATGACCAAAAGCAATTCACAGAGGAAAGGTTGTTTCATCTTACAGCTTGTAGTTCAGCATCTAGGAAAGTCAGGGCAGGTATAAAAGACTTATAGGTGGGAACTGATGCAGTGACCATGGAGGGGATGGCTCCACCCCCATTACTTGCTCAGCCTGCTTTGTTATACACCCCAGAACCACCAGCCCAGTGTGGCACCACCCACAGAGTGACCTGCCACCTCCCCGCATCAATCACCATTAAGAAAATGCACCACAGACAGTTACTCTGGTGGTTCCTTCTACCAAAACGACTCTAGCTTGCATCAATTTCACATACAACTATCCAGCACGAGATCTACTGGGGAAGAAAAAAGGGAATCAGTGGAAAGAAGGAAAAGGGTCAAAGGGGGTAATTCAGAAATGAATGTGATTAAATTACACGACACACATCTATGAAAACAGAACACTAAAACATCATTCTGTACAATTTGTATACACTCATTAAACACAATAGCTAATCATGACAGTTTATCTGCTCATGGCAAATCTACCAAGATGAACCTGAATAATTCGTGAGTCACTGATAGCACAGCCTGTTATTACAAATAGTCTTGAAACTATTATTTTACCTCTTATTGTTTGAGGATGTTACGCACGTACATAATGCGTTTGATCAAATCCACTGCCCACTCCCTCCCCTCCAACTTCTTCTCCCTTACTCTACTACAACTTTTTCCTCCAAAACTCACATACTCTTTTCTTAAATGCACTGAGTCCACTTGCTTATGCCTGTATGTGCATGGGTATCAGTCTCCTGGAACGTGGATGTCCTCTCAGGACTCACATCTCTGAAAAAATACTGACTCCCTAAACCACAATTTCCCAGTACCTCCTCAGCCTACTGCATAGATGGAACTCATGCCTGGTATCATTAACTAGGCCAAGAACCAATAGTGTGTTGCAGATGTCATGGGAGAACGTAGTACTATTATTCCACTAAAAAGGCATATTATACTTCTGCCTAAGCACTCATCTTCCCACACATAGATTAGCACATCACTTAAATCCTTATCAGAGAACTGCTTTTAAAGTTGAAAAAAATATTTTAATTATTTTCAAACTTCTTCACAGCTGATTAGATTATCATTGTTTCCACAAGATAGTGTGACATAAAGTTTGTCATAGGACATGTAATTTTTGTCTATTCTGTATTTTTTAGTACGGGCTTGTACCTTTGCTAGTAAATTGTTTTTCATCTTAGTGCAACAGGAGCTTTCTGAATACGTTTGTTAATATTAAGTACAGGTGTAATTTAAAAAGCTGTTAATCCTATGACTTGCTAAATGCAGTTCTGTGGGGAAACCCTTACAGTGAACAGCCCAATGAGAGTGCAGGAGGCACCTGTCCCAGACCACTCGCTGGTCCTCAGATTCCCCACCTGCAACTTGTGTGGTGCTCCTTCCACAGATAAGGCCACTGTCCATCAATTACCCTATAGCAAATCTTTTAATTTCGTTTCTATTTTTTTGTAATTTCTTAAGTATATTTAGATTAGAAACATTCTCTGCTCTCAGGCTCCAACTCACCACAGACCTCCTTTTAAGTTCTCCTCGTAACTCTGTTCTTCTCTATTTTATAATCCATGGAGTGCAAGCAGTGCTACCCACATTGGCATGGTTACAGGGGGCCATGCACTAGTGCCTGGGAAACCTACCATGGGCCACACGGCTAAAGAAAACAACTCCCCTTTCTCTCCCTTTGCCTCTCCCCTCCCCCTCCCCTGTTGTGAAAGTTTATTTGTAGTTGTTTTTAAAATAATTGTTTTTGTGCACTGTTGGAAAAAGGGATGTATAGATCTTGGCATTTTGAATTGTTTTCAGGTATTGGATTTCTGTAGGGGGGGGGGGGATGTTTGATTGCTTATGATCTGCACCTGAGGAGTTCTGAATCAATAAAACACCTGAGCTCAGACACTAGGGGTTCTACTGTGAGTATAAAACTTCTCATGACAGTGGTTCCCTCTGCTGAGGTCTGGCAAAATTTGCAGATATGAAACTGCCTTCTTGTCTTACTTGATGAGCCGCCCCAATAGCAGCTTACTGCAACAAAATGGTGCATCAACTTAGGGTAGGACATTGTGAGAGCTAATTCATCGTAGAGACAAGAAAGAAGAGAAAGAAACTCCAGACTCATAGAGTCTGGTAAAGTATGCTCAGGGAAGCTACCAAAGGATAGAGAATAAGGTATTAATTGAAGGCTCCTGAAGGAAGAGGAGAGAGAGACAGGAAATAAGCCTCTATGAAGAGAAAAGGCTGTGAAATTAATAGATAAATGAGGTGAAAATCTCCAAGGTGAGAGCCAACGAATGGAGGCCCTTAGAGATAAAGAATTCAGCTTGGAGCAGGAAGAAGCAAGGTTCTTACTGCTTTTCCTGACTACGAAGCAACAGGTGGTAGCTTACTGTTTCACAAACTGATTTTTCTGATAGCTGCATTGTATGTGTGCAAAGTTCAAGATCTTGTATTTGAGATCTGCAGAAGACATTGTATGTTTCCCTATAGCAGTGGTGAGAAAGAACACCAAACCACCATAATGTTTCAGAGTGGAAGACTTTTCCCACCAGTCCTGAACCTCCTGTTATGGAAGTCATGGCTTAGAGCCAAGAAGCCACTTAGTTAAACTGAACAGTTTTTTTTCCCCCTGCAAACCTGTCTACAAGTGGTAATTCCACACCATAAGGGAACTCTTCCTATAGACAAGGAATAGTTACTTTTCCAGCAAACCAAACTCTATTTTAAAATATTGAAAGTATTTCCTCAGGGTTAGCGCACAAAAGCTGTCTTCCAGAACTGGCCGAGATTGTATCTTGTGCTGGCAGCCAAACTTAGTATATTAAGAGTCACTCAGGTGTTACTGGATTTGAAGGCATGAAGGGGTCGTAGAGAGCAGCTGAGGCTTGACTCCGTAAGAGGCCAGAAGAGGACATTGGTGATGGTGCACCCTCAGTAGTAGTTGAAGGCCCAGATTGAAGGGAGTTCTGTAAAGAAGTTGAGGCTTGGCACCATGAAAAGGAGCCTATGAAAGGCTATTAGTGATGTGTTAAAGTTACATTCATTGTTGCTTTAGAAAGGGAGTAATTTCTCAAAATTATATCATCTGGTTCTAACATGATCGGAAAAATGAAAACAATCAGATAGACTTTAAAATCAAAATAATGAATAATGTTTTATTAGAAAAAAATAATACAGTAGGGCTCACAAAGCTATATTTGCTATATTCCCTAAGGACAGAGGTTAAATATGTGTACATCCATAACAATATTTCACAATGGACACCATTTTACCAACACAGTGCTACATAATGAACTACATCCATCCAAGTTTATGCATAAAATTTCTAAAGTGATACATTTTGTTTTAGGGCTATATAAGTACTTGAAAGATGAACACATTTTTTAAAACATACTCTTCATATATGCACCATCTTTAATTCATTGTGTTACCAAAATCCAGCTTAAAAATTAACAAACCACAAATGCTATAATAAGCAGCCAGGAGTAAACTGGGCCTAATATTTGATTCCCTTCAGAACTAATAGGTTACCAGCAATTTCAGAGTGAAAGGATCATCTAGAAGAACTCCAGAAATACTTTGGGCTTTCAGATCTTGTTCTTTTATTAGTTGATTGTTTTTGGAGTAAATTGGGGAACTCGATAACTTAGCAGAATCTTGTTTTGTTTGATGAAATCCAAGGACACAGAGAATCAAGTTTCTCAGCATTAGATCTAGAGAGAGTGGGTCCATAGTATGTTTCTTGTATTTTGGAGCTTTATGTGTGATTTAGATTTTAGAATATGTTAAATTGCTTTAACAAGCTTGAAAATAATTTCAGGTGAATTTATTTGACACTTTAAGATACCTTTTGAAATCTTTCAAAACATGACTTTAATAATCTTCACCTTTAGTAGGAAAATTAAATTATTATCATTACTTCAGTAGTACGAAAGCATAAAACATCAAATTAAAGATCGGCACTCAAAGTGGATCACTATGTTATATGTGTAACTAGTTGCTATTTTAGATGACCTTCTTTTATGTTATGTCCTAAGCTAAATAAAAGAACCACTCCAAAAAAATGAGATACAATGATAAACCGTTTGCCACGAACAAACAAAACCAAAGCTAAGCACCTTAGAAAGGGCAATCATGTAAAAATAAAGGAAGCTAGTGAAGGTTGCACTAGCTTCTTCACCTCTTAGAAAGGCACGCCAATAGAGTCAAGCTTGTTGCCTTGTGATTTTAATGCTAAAAGAATCAGGGAGAGAAACTCCAGGATAGTGTAAGCTAAATTGTCACCAAGCACAAATGGCTTTTCCCAAAGGTGTTTATGAGTCACAACAAATTTGTTTTTAGAAACACCAGAGGGCGCTAGGGCCTGCAGCATGGTTAATACAGGGGTAATCTTTACTTTGAGGTCTCTCTCTCTCTCTCTCTCTCTCTCTCTCTCACACACACACACACACACACACACACACACACACACATAGACATATGAAAAGAATACCCACTTGGAGAAACAGATCACTTCTAAAGCACTATATTTACACGTAATAGCATTGTTTTGTTAAATAAAGAGAAAACAAATTCATCTGTCATACATTGGTGAAGATTAGATACAATTTTTGCTCTTCTGAATCAAGAATTGAGTGAATAAAAGGAGTAGTTTTAGACCGTTGACACTAACAATTCATTTAGCACCAGATATATAGCACCAGAATAGATAAATATTGGTTGATCACACTTAATAGTAACAATCCTAGTTTCAAAGAAACCTCAAAATTGTGACAATATGGTGATTGTATTTTTTCAGCACCATTAGCGAGTGAATTGTTAAACTTTCTCATTTTTAATCAACATTTTACAATTCCAAGATGAGATATGACACAATTTTTAAAAGGCATTTTTAGAGGTTTGAACGTCTTCACCCACACATATAACAGTACAAAACCTTTAAAAAGACAAAGACAATAGTATCTATTATCAAAACTATAACTGTATGCCCCGTAAATATGTCAGTAGGTAAAAGCTTCTATCTTCGCTAAGATCCACGTCCTATGACACTGTGAAACCTAAGTCTTAGCATTGCTTTTCCTTCGGGAAAACATTAAACTCATCCATCTATTTTTACACTGTTTACGAAGAGCAAGGTCTGAACCTCAAGCACTCAAAGTGGCATGAATTTATGCATTGGATTTACTAGTGTAGACTTTATGAGTTTGTTTAATACAAAAATATGGAAAATACACTGTTTCAATTAAAATATTTGGAGCACGCTCTGTTTGTTGGACTCACCAACCCGCCCTCTTGGTCTGCTCTATGCTAGGGCTGCATAGAATTTAGAAATGAAATTTTCATAATACTTTCCAGTGCAGGTGACAGCAGAGCCAGACACAATTTCTAGGGAAGTTTTGATGGGCCATCGCCATGATAATGCCCAAAGAAGAAACAATACTACTAATGACCTCAGCTTCTATGTTATTAAAGCAAACTCATGTATCATTACAAGATGCTAAGACCACACCTACACAGTTCACACGCTTTCTGAGACAGAAGTGCACCGATTGCATAGTGAAAATTGTGGACTTCATTTTAATTGTTTTTCCCCATGGGAAGGCAAAAAAAATTATATTGTAGCAAAATGTTACTTTCCTACTAAATAAATAGTATTGGAGGACATCAATGTTGTCAGTCATACTATTTTTTTTTAATGAAAACTTCCAAAATAAAAACTTTAATGCTGATTATTTCAAGCTGCCTGTATGAAACAGTTTATATGATGTATGAAACAGGCCTGTTCCAAGTCTGAGAATTACAGTGCAAGCCCATGAATCTAGCACCTCTATGGAAATGTAAGACATTGATACAAGCAAACTATCGTTTACATTGGCCCAGGAAAGGAAATATTTCACATGGCCATTTCATTTACCAACATCAAAACGTGCAGACAGAATAACAAATATACCCATTGTGTGCTCAGCTTAGTTGTTAAGTTATAAATAAGCTACTGGTTATAGTTGTAGTTTTGCAAAAAAATGCTTTTGTAAGACTATAGAAACCATGTTTCAATTCCATACAATGGGTGATTTTTTTTTTGAGGTTTGTTACATTCAAACTTTAAAACTTTTTGTCTTTTAGAAACCATGGGAAAGTAGGATTCATTTCAACTTTTGCAGTTTTAGACTTTTAAACTAATTTTGAAAAACCCACTGAAATAAGTATTTATTACACTTACATCCACTGTGTAACATGCTATGATAAATGCATCGAATTACATGGAATTCATGCCAAAGAGAAGCTCTGCTAGTGATAATTTTAATACTCATAAATTTCTGTTAATAGGGTAAATTAATCTTCATGGGCAAGTCTGGGAACTACATATCAAATATTATTCTTCCTTTGAATCCATGCAAGCTAGCAAGAAACGTGGAAAAGAGAATTGTAAAGTTCTGTTTAGTTATGATTTTTACTTCAGTAGAACTAAAAAAACCCAAAAAACTCTTAGGTGAGTCAAGCAATCCAATGGTCAGGAGGCATAAACTTAAAAGCTCAATATCTGAGAATTAAAGGCAAGAAGATCAGAAGTCAGGTCAGTCTTGACTGACAGTGAGTTTGGAGTCAACCTGGTGTATGTGAAATCGTCTCAAGGGAAATAAAATGAAAGAAAGAAAAGAAAATTGGTTTGACCTTATATTATATAATATTTCTGTTCTCTATTGTAGTCCTGGAATATTTCTTTAAATAAGCTCCATCTATGTTTCCACAAAGGCAGGGTCACTTAATAACGAAACATTTGGTTCCGATATTCAGTGTTTAAAAGCAATTAGACCATTTGTTTGTCATCAAGTAGAGCCAGCATCCAGATGGTGGAGTCTTCTCCCACGGAATGGATCTAATTAACCATCTGTCATCTTTCGATGCATTCACCTAAGAAACTGCAGCTGTGTATGGAAATTTAAATAAGTAGCTCTCTTCTGTTGCTTGCCCTCTGAAATGACCATGGTTGCTTTTCTGTAACGCTATACTCACATGTGTAATTGCACACACACACACACACACACACACACATTTAAAGTATAATTTGTTGCGTGCCTTGGCCCAGATATTGTATTGTCCTTTGTAAATTAAGACATGTATTTCCTAATCTCATGAGGGAAGTTTTTGTGATAATTTACTTGATTTTCATAAACAAAGTTAATGAGGAACTGAAAGTTACTCTTCTACCAAAAAAAAAAGTATAAAAAATAAAGTTTCATAATTAGCTCTTTGAAAAACATCCATCAGGGACTTTAGTAACAAAACTGACTGCACGTGGCACTTATGGAAGAGCTTGAATATGGTATTCAGAGGACTAGGATAATAGGTAGATTGACCCAAAAAAATGGCAGGAAAACATTGACATGGGTGTACCCTCAACTCCACACATTTCTTTCTGAAATCCCTCAACTTTTCTTAATGAGTCCCCAGGGTGCTAGACTTTTTGAATATGTCCTTCTGTATCCTTCTGGCAGGTCTTTTTGGCCAGCATGCTATTCCTGGGATTATTTATACCTCTCACTTCTCTTGGACTTCATCAGTTTTCTGGGGAGCTGGTTTTCAAAGTAGCCTTAATGGTTTGAATAAATATGATCCCATAGGTTCACATATTTGAATATTGGGTCTTGGTTGGTGAACTGTTTAGGAAGGATCAGGAGGTGTGGCCTTGTTGGAGAAGGTGTGACCTTGTTGGAGGAACTGTGTCACTGTGGGTTGACTTGGATGTTCTGAAAACCAAGCCAGGCCCAGTCTCTCTCCTTGCCTCTTGCCTGCAGATCAGGGTATAAGCTTTCAGCTACTGCTCCAGTGCCATGTTTCTTGCCTGCCTGCCTGCCTGCCTTCACACTTCCTACCGTGATGATCCTGGACTAACTCTATGAAACTATAAGCAAGTCTCCAGTTAAATGCATTCTTTTATAAGCTTCCTTAGTCATGTGTCTCTTCACAGCAATATAACAAAGACACCTTCCACATCTCATTTAAATATTGTAGCTGTAGATTCCTGGGAAACAGACACTTTATATATGAGAATGCAGAGCTTATCATCCCTTCTATGGTGTTCCCTCAAAATACATGAAAAAAAATGATTTGTTAAAAATAATTTTATAGCAAATTACTAGGCTATGCTATTTTAGGGTCATCTCTGATAGCTTCTCAAAGGCAGGAATCATATGTAATTATCTTTGCATTATCAGAAAATAACCAGTAATGTAACTTAGTCAAAGTAAACACTCAACAGGTTTGCTCATTTAAAAAACATTAAAACTAAGCAAAAGGTATGTTATAGAAACATATATAAATTCAGCATACATTTTGTAGACCTAAATAAAATAAAATATCTCCAGAACGAATTCTACGTTTGCTTAATTAAATTATTTCCAAATATCAATGAGTTGCAAACTATCCTTTCATGGGTATTGTAAAAATGGTCCTGACGGTGTCCTATAACATCAAATGTATTTTAAATTTCCCTTGTTAACTATCACATCATATTACTACCTACATCATAGTCTGTGCGCATATATATATATATATATATATATATATATATATATATATATGAACACACATAAATTACATCTTGAACATACATTTCATTCCTTAGGGACATAATGTAATTTCCTTGGAATGCTTGTTTTGGAATTGGGTGCACCAACTACGTCATCACTACATATACAATATTTTAATTTAAATTTAAGGTTGAAAAATAGAAAACGATGTTTTGCTTGTATCTAAGACTTAACACAGCAGACAAACCTTAGACAATTGATCAGTAAAATTAAAATAGGCTTATAATAAAATATGTATAAAATGTTCAAACTTCAATATATATATGCTTATGAGTCCAGAAAACAACGTGTTTCCCAGAAGGGGGAAAAAAAAAACTATAAGCTTATTTAAACCAGTACAGGTAGTTTGACGTCACTCCTGGAAAGCACAGATTGTCAGTACAGGCTCCCCCATAACTTGGAGGGCATGAAGAACATGGCACTCCTACTTTGTATGGTGCTTCTCCAATCCAGTTACCCCTAGGAAGAGAAAGAAAAAGATGGCATTGGTGCTGATCACTCACCCCCAAATGAGACTACTTTTATGTGTATTCTCACACACTGTTGACACGTGGTTGTCTTTCTGAGGAGCATATTTGTACAAGGCACTGAAATCACGTTCACTTATTTTTTTAATTTCCAAAGCAGCTTGTCCCACATTTCTTGCCTTTAAAATGCTTTCTCTTTGAATGAATTAACAGAAACTGAACTGACAGGGAAGACATGAAGGCCTTTCCACTTGGCTGGTGGTACATGAACCATGGAGATCAGACTCATCCCACCCACCATATTTGTCTTCTGCTCTCCCAGCATTCTAGGGCACAAGGTCAGGTCATAGTGACACACTCTTAATGCTCCTTGACTTGTGCTCGCTCCCCTTCATCACTGTCTACAAATACCTAGGATTTTTTGACTCTCGGCAGGTATGATTTCACACACAAGATCAGCACAAGACTGGGTCCACTAACAGTCTGCCATAGGTGGGGGAGGGGCTCCTAAGGCTCCATCCCTCTCTGAGGAGCTAGTGGAAGTTCATGGTGGCTGAAGGAGGGGAAAAGAAGTGAATAAAGTGTGCATGCTCCTGTAAGTAACACTGGAAACTCATTAGGTCGTTAACAGAAAAGACATGAGAACAGAACGGAGAAGGGTGAGGACAAGAGGAAGCCATCAGAATAGGGCGAGGCACAAGAGAGGGCACTGGGAGAGATATGATCAAAAAACGTTACATACAAGAGGCTGCATGTGACAAAGTATGTATGACGACGTAAATTAACCCCAAATATCAAGTAGTCTGTTGGAGGGTTTGAAATGAATAATAAACTAGTATACACAAAATATTTGGTTACAAACGCTCCTAAGATTTATTTTAATAGTTAGGTAAAATTTAAGATTCTAATCTTGTATAAAATAAGGAGCCAGTGAAACTATTCTCAGAGTAAGAGACTCATAGGAGCTAAAGTGATTCCCAAATTTTTTGCCACATAGGAGGTCACATCTATTCATCTTTTAGTTGATGATTTTGATTTTTCATGCTTGCGAACACATATAACTATTTTATTTGTCCTTCTGTTTACTGTGCTGACGCCATGATTATAGCAGTGAAGCAAATTCACTATTTAGTATAGCTGAACAAGGCTATAATATCTCTGGGATTTTGCTCTTTAAATTATCATAAAAGATGACAATAAATTTATTTTCAGTATCAAACTACTAATACAGATATGAAGAAAAAAAGTTCATCCCTCAATGCTGTAGGCTAATGCTCCTTTTCCCCACTAAGAACATTAGCCTACAGAAAACTTCATACTGAAATTGGAAGAATAATATTCACCTCCCAGTCAACATTTTAAAAGTCTTAATCACCTATGAGGCACAACTTGTTTTTAATTAAGATTTTACGGCATTAAGGCTAATGCAATGCTTTATATTTTGGGCCCATAAATCAATCAATATTATTAGGAAATCCTATCATTTAGCCAAAAAAGAAGAGATAAATGCGTTTTTAAAATCTGCCTTTGGTCATCAGGTTGCAACCTGGCCAATTTATGACAGGGGGAAATAAAAAAGTGCTTAATGTGCTTATTAGAAAGGCACAAGACAAAAATATCAAGCAAATGCAGGTTTAAAATATTTTTTGAGATATTATATTCTTTCAGACTCCTCATTACAATAATTCTGAAGTAAAATCATAAATTGTCTAACTTTCCAGAAGTATTGGCCCCGCCCACCACCATGTCAATGAGTAACGTCACTCATGACACACTGTCTCCTGCCTCCCTGTGTTTTGGAAAAGCTGGAGAAAATCTCTGGACTTATTTTGGATGACAGCAGGAATATCATAAATCCTTTGCACACTGGTACTTATTCCAAATGGGAAGAGAACTCTATAAATATTGGAACATTTTTATCATCCTAAGAGTTACTGTTATCAAGAAGGCATTTTATCAAATGTTAGAAGGTGTTTATTGATCTTTCCAAGGAATATTAAAACATATGACTAGATTTTGTAATCTTTGAAATCTTTGACAAATTCGCAGTATATTTATGTAGGCTATCAGATGATGATACTGGTATTTTTAATCTTAAAAAAAAAAGAGAGAGAAGGAAGGAAAGAATCTTTCTGTGTTGCTTTCCTAGGGAAAAAGTTAAGCCAACATTCTACTACTAATAATTCAGAATATCATGGTGCTGATAATGTCTCTACAGGATGCTTTCTGATGCCTTTGATGCAGGAATTAATAATGCTTATGAATTACACTTACACTTATCACGAAAGTACAACGATGGTAAGCAGAACTTTGTGAGTTCAGGTGTAGTAATTTGTGTTCCTTACAATTTTAGCCCAGATTCCTTTTCCTTGTGAAAAGAAACCTTTTATCCTGTCACTTTTCAGGATTTTATGGATGATGATGAGGCTGTGCATGAAGAGCCACTGACGAATACTTTTATTTCTATAACCATCAAAAGGCCCATCTCTAACTTCCCATCAGGGTCCAGAAAATGTAACTAAACTTAGTACTTACTTTGGGGCATAGTTGCAGACCAAGTACACGGCTCGTCGCCATACAGATCCCCAGACATTCATGTTTTGGCAAGTATGAATTGCACATCCTATTCGATTAGAAGTGGCCCAAACCATCTGTAAAAAAATAAACCAATATATTCCAATATTGCTTAAAAATATCAACAGTCACCGAAACAAGAAAGGCATTTTTAAAGAATCAAAAATGGACACAGCCACTGAAATGACCTGTGTGTAATGAGTACACATGGGACCAAAGCATCGCATGGGGCATCGAGGGTTGCAGTCCTGGGGATAAGGGAAGGCGTAATCCTTCACTTCATCGTACCAGGGCTTGACCAACTGGAGAATAGAGCGATATCTAGATGTCAAGAGAAAGCAAAGAAGAACTCAGTACAGTGGGGAGCTATTTAGCCAACTCCCTTTACACCATGAATAAGTGTTATGATATTCACTGTGACTCTAGCTCGTGTCCGCCCCTGACTATTATATTCACCACCTGCTACAGCTTTTGATTTCTCTGGAAAGAGCAAAGCATGAAAATGACCCATGAGCCTTAATTTGTCTAAGTACATGCCAGGCTACACCAAAAGCAGAAAATCACAAAGAATTCGGGTACCATGGAAGTCTAACTTACACAGAAATTTTACTCTATTAGAATCTAAAAATGATCTAGATTAATTAGGTGCATAGAAGCAAAATTATCTTAATGAAAGTACACCTAAGAATGGAGGTGTAGAATGTTGATAATGATATTCTACAATAATATCCTATAGATGAGAATAGCTCTCATATATATATATGCCTCTGTGCACACATATGTAAATGCAGATTTTTCTCCTCCAATCTGCCATACTGTTTTCATTTATATGCAGCTATACACAACAACGGGAATATATTGCACAAGCACACATAGATGGCTTCACCAAAATCATGGAGTTTTTTGGTGTGTAGGGGTTTGGAGTCAGTATACACCATGAACAATCCTCTCTAGGATTCTTCGGGATTAATGATAAATACAGGCGAAGATAGCATGTTCCAAAAGCAAGAGAAAGAGCTGGTCTTATTAGGCTCTATAGACTAGTTGCATAATTTTTTAAAAAAAAGTATCAAGCTGTTCATGAGCCAAACTTCATTGCGTGACCAACAGAAATCAATAGAAAGTTTCTGACGCTACTTAAAATTGATACCATTATCCATAAGGTCGATGCTTAATTAATTAATGAGCTACGATCATGTGGATAACATCTCCCTACCTTCCAGTTCGTACAGATAAATTTTGACCCAAAAATCTCAGCAAATAAGAAGGTCCGTGGTCCCAGATGCAAGTGGCTGCCCATGCCTCGGCAGATTTTGCAAGATTTTCATCCCAGACCTGTAGGAGTTAAACAGCCCTTCAGTTAGAAACAAAATTAACAATGCTCTGATTTTCAGGAGTTCTTTCGATGCTGGGTCCAGGTACTATTTTAACTAAAACAAAGCCAATTCCGACCAATTCAATTAAAGTTAATGCAATATGGGCATTGGTTTGTGGGGGAGGGACAGGTTAAAAGAAAAACATCACATTTAATTGTAACTTGGCAACTTTACAAATTGATCAGCAAAATAGAATACATCAAGATCAATTGATTTAGCTAAGTCCTTTTCACAGAAACAGGGAGCCATGGCATCCATATATTTTCCCAAATAGGACCAGATTAATTCAAATTAATTTGCTAAAATCAGTAATGCCAAGTATTATATTGCAACTTTCAAAAGTCAGACTATGCTATACAAGGGTGAGTTTCGTGAAATGCTCACATTTGATACTATTAGAATATTTATTAGCAATAAAAATATCAAAATGTACTGTTTTAGTTAGTGTGAACTAAACAAAACTATAGTAAAATAATTTCATAGTGCTAAGCAGTGTGTTATACAAATATAATATATTATGTTTTGATGAAATTAAGAAAATTGTTTTCCTTCAGAAAGGATGTTAGTGGGGGGGTACTTAAAATTAGTAAGTCATTTAGTTGAAAAACGTAGAACAAAATTTGCATGACTCTTCAATTTCATAAACATCCATATTAGTCACTGGGTAGATTGTCATTCCCATCTTAATGCCTGCAAAGACAGATCAAGCCACACATTGTGAACCTGTCAATAATAATTTACCTCCAAAATGATAGTCAATTTTCTATTAAATTATGAAGACACAACTACAGAATATGAATAATTCTTGTACACGGAAGTTATCACCCATAAATAGGTGATATTTAGGACTTTAAACTAACAAATTTATTTGTAAATTTGTAAAACTATTGATCCTAGTACTTAAGTGAACATTTAAAAGATATTTTGTGTGGCTGATAATAGACTTGTCAAACATTTGTTCTTCCATCTAAAGTCAGTGAAATATGAATTTCTAAAATATTAACTGAGGTTCATTGAAATGTAGAACTATACAATTAATTCACAAAATAATGATATTTTCAACAAACTGCACCTCTTGAAACATTGTTAAATCCTCACAATTACATGAGAAGAGGTGCATATAACATATATTAACATGTAGTAGTCTTCAGTTCTAAAGATACTTTATTATAATCAACTGAATATTCTACCACAGCATAGTACAAATAGCACTGATCTGAAACAGGGTGATCTTGTCTCTATCTGAACTCTGCTACTGAGGTCATCAAACACTGGGGGCCTGTCATTCATCATTTGTCTGCCAGTTAACTCATCCATAAAGCAGGAAGACTGGAGGTGATAGCATCTCTAAGTTTCCTTCAGTGTCTCCTAACTCGGATATATTTGAGTAGCCCCAAAATCAGTGCCAGAAAGAGCTATCTGGTACTGACCAGTGTTTGGTCAGCCCTGCTGAAAACATACACTCTACAAAAAATATTCAAAGTATTAACAAGTGTGTATTTCCTTCGTGTGTGTGTGTGTGTGTTTTATATATGTTCATGTGTATGTAGGAGGTAAGCATGCACATGTGGAGGACAGAGATTGACAAGAGTTATCTTCATTAGTCACTCTCCATCTATTTATTTATTTATTTATACATACATGGTATTTCTCTGAACCTGGAGCCAACCCATTTGGCAAGAGCAGATGACTAGTAAGATGCAGGGATTCTCATGTCCTCTCCAACAGAGCTCTGGGATTACAAGCACATGACAATTCACCTGCCATTTCTATGTGGGTTCTGGGGGATTTAACTGAAGTTAAAAGATTCATGATTGCATGCCATCATCTCACTAGATTATTTCCATCCTCCTAACTTGGGTGAAGGGAGAGAGGGAAGAGAGAGGGAAAGAAGAAGAAGAAGAAGGAGGAGGAGGAGGAGGAGGAGGAGGAGGAGGAGGAGGAGGAGGAGGAGGAGGAGGAGGAGGAGAACAACAACAACAACAAGGAGAAGCAGGAGGAGAAGGAGGAGAAGGAGAAGAAGGAGAAGAAGAACAAGAAGAACAAGAAGAAGAAGAAGGGAGTTGTATATCTTAAATATGTACAATAAAAAAACATTGAGAAATCAGTAATTTTAGTAATATATAATATTATCTTTATGCTCAGAAAAATACACATTCTAAATATTGGATATAACAACAACATAAACCAAGCAGTTTACATATACTTGAAAAAGTACCTTACAAGAATATCCTTTGTTGACTATTATAAGAAATTTTAATATGAAGAAAATGTGTTTGGCATTACTGATTATGTTTACATGTAAAAAAAAATATAATAAGGAGTATTATGGAGAAGGAAATAATAGACAAGTGAATATGACTGCTTTCTCTACAAGTATGATCTTAAGGGGCTAATGTGAAAGTTCTTTCCTTCTCCATGTCCAGAAGGAAGAGTCTGGAAAGTCACTACCCTCACTGGAAAGGGCGATTTTCCCTCCATAGAGGAGATATGATTGACAGTCCCTCTGATGCCTTCAGGAGAGTGAATCAGAGGAGCTGTGTTATCTCTTTGTTCCCAAACATGGTTCACAGCCATTTTCTAAAAGGCAAAGGTTAGCTTTGAGTAGGGAGTTCTGAAATTAGGAACTATAACCTGTCCTCATAAATTTGAGCTCTGCAATTTCTACTTCTCTGTTGCTCACAAATATCCCCCAAATGAATATATAATGTATACATTTAATATCTTCTAGTAAATTTATGAATATTATGAGGTTTATTTAATCTTAAAAATATAACTTCATTTAAAAACTCTAGGAAATTTCAACCAAAGATTGTATCCTGTAAGAAATGGCCTAGTATGATTTCTTCCTACACAGGCGATGGAATGAATGGTGCTAGTTTAACAATGTGAAAGAAATTAATAACTTACAGAAGTTTGGGGAAAGGAGTTGCAAATTGCACAAGGAAATACACAATCAAGATAATTTTTTGAATTCTTGATGGATAATAAATCTTGTATTTTTGAGCGTGTGTGTGTGTGTGTGTGTGTGTGTGTGTATAGGCGTGTGGTTCTTCCCTATTGTCTAAATGATTTCTTCTTTTTAAAGCCCTTGAGTTGATTATAAATGGACTAAATTAGCTTTTAAATAAAATAGCATTGGTTATTCTGTTTACTAATAAATTTACAGATAACTTTAGCTTAGCAGAGTGACTAATCACATGACTGTAAATCGTGACTGTAAATCACATGAAATTGGAAACATTGAGCCTAAGACACAAAACAGACCTAGAATTCAAACTGATGTCATCTGAATATCTGGCAGAGCTGTGACCCTGAGAGATAAGAGGAAAATGCTAAGAATGCAGAATCTCCAACAAGTTAAAGGATCTTTTGAGCTTGACTCCAAGATACAAAATTGAGTCAAAGAGTATTGCTTCATGGAAGAAAGTTTTGAGAAACTGCCTATTTTATATAAGTTGGCAGAAGAATTAGATAATATTGATACAATACAAATAAGAGGTAGCCTTACCGAGTGTCCTGTTTTGAGATCTTCACTGTACTAAGAAACACAATCACGGATCACAATGGCACATGAAACTGTCTATTTATGTCCCAGTCAGTACTTCTGACCAGTAAGAAACAACGACAATTGGAAAGATGACTCTAAACTTGAGATTATAACTGTACATTTGTTTAAAAGCATTTTCTTGATTCTAAAGAATAAAATATGAAAGTGTGAAAAAGGACAAAATTTAAAGTTAAAAAGGATGAATAATTTCAGGTAAGGAACTTGTGATTACATGCGTTTGCTAATGTTTGGAGTAATTAGGAGACTATAACATCTCACAGTAACATATAATCTTGTATTCTTGATATAAAATGTCAAGATAAGTCATTACTACGATTTGTGACTTTAAGATGGAAATCATAAAAATCTGGTAAACTCTAAAATAGTACTGTGAAGTTTGGTTTTGTTTCTTTAGCATTTTGTTTCTTTTACTTTTCAGTATTGTAAAACTCAGAATGTTAAGTCTATTTCTTGACTTTTATGAGTTACTTAAAAATATGGAAAGGATAATTATCAAATCAAGTGAAACATTAAAACAAAATATAAATGTATTTGATTTAGAAATAGAGTTAACCATTTAATTTGAAAAAGGTAGACAATAAATAAATACACTTCTTCAAAATACGCTACATTCATGTAAAGAAACCTTCCCATCAAAAAAAATAACAATAAGTTGAAGCAAAAATTAAGGAAAAAATAAAAATACTAATTTAGAACATCACAGTCAACTGTGGGAAAGCTATTGTATACAGTGCAATCATCTTCAAAGACAAAATGTGTTAGAAATAAAAATATCACATTGATGGATTTATGAATTGGACATTGACGTGGGCAGCAATATAGTAGACAAGCATTGAATATTCTACAGACATTTATTTTCTTGGCTATTTATGTGGGCATTTCTCACATGTTTAGATTTTTTTTTTTGGTATTTTACAAGAAAATGATTGAGTTTGTTTGATTTGATCCTTTTGTTAGTTCCAAATCCGCAAGGCAGGCGGATTGCTGTGAGTTCAATGCCAGCCTGGTCTACAGAGTGCGTTCCAGGACAGCCAGAGTTACAACAGAGAAACCCTGTCTCTAAAAATCAATACAAGAAAACAGAAAAGAAAGAAAAGAAGGAAAGAATAGAAATGTTATTTCAGAATCTGAAGGATAAGAAATTAAGAATTATGACAATATCTTTCCTTTAAGTCTGCGTTTAAAACACACATTTGATCTTCATTCAACTGATTTTTATGAAAATGTGAATCAACAAAACATATCTATGAATCTGCCAATCATCCCCAGGATGATGGACAGTAATATGCCACCTCTGTTCTCTATTGGTCAGGCCAGGTCATTGCCAAGCATCTCTCTTACCGTAGAACACGCCCTTAAACCTAGTGTAAAGAAGAATGAGCAGGAAGTACAATTCTTTGCTCAGAGCTACACAGCTTCAAGTTCTCAGGATGACCTACTGACACCATTCTTGTAGACACCTGTGCCTTGCCAAGGAGAGAATCTTGATGTTGAATTTCCTGAATTACATAATTGTTGGTTTTCCAGAATTTTTTTCAGAAACTAAATATCTCTGTAGAACCTTCTCTCAGAGTCTGTGTTGGCAATAGTGGAATGGGAGAGTGGATTTATGCACCCCTGTATCATTTAAAGGGTTTATGGTTATAAGAAAGCTTGATGGCTGGGAGTCCAGAGTCAAGGTCATAGTTACTTATTCTCTCTTTGTAGATTTCCAAAAGTGCTTAGAAGTATCATAAAAATTTACCTATATCACTTTCCAAGCATAAAGAATACTAGAATAATTGTATTTCATATTTAAAATTGTTTCTTATATTCTCTAATATCCTCAGGTGTCATGCATGTAGGGAAATTTGTGTCCAATAAACCCGAGAAGAGAAGAGATGGACAGACAAAAGGAAGCAAGTACTATTCCTCACTGTAGTGTGCTGTACCGCACTTCCATTTGAAGAATATGTTTACTGTCAGACCATTTTCTTCAACATGTTCAAAGACTTAGAGAATTTACGCTCTCCAAGTCCTGGCTTCCTATTTCTAAAAGAAGAAATCTATGCTCATCTCTCAAGAGTGTGATGAGAGTAAGCTTGATACAGAGACTGAAGGATATTTAGTACAGGTATCAAGAGGGCTAGCGTTCACTACATAATACCCGTCACTGTTGTTGGGGATTTAAAAATAGTAGTAAGGTCAGGACATGGAGAGGACACCTGTCATCGACTTATCAACCATTAATCTCTACCAAGTGCACGGTCTGATAAAAAGAGAAAGCCTGAAGACACTGAAAAACCAGGAATGGAATTGTACAGAAACAAGGCACTTGCTCATAGGGAAGATAAAGTGAGACAGAAGGAGATCGCATTAGAGAATATTTTAGAAATTTTAAAGAGTAATTTCCCTCCTTTAACCATCATTTAACATCTACTTTTTATCTTAAAGTTTGAAAATAGTTTATGATGGATTCTAGCAATGATCCTCCTCTTTAGGGTGGGAGGATTATACACTAGCTGCTATCTGACAGTGACCTTTAGGCTGTCAAGTCATCTTCATGAAAGGTCACTTTCTCTCACTGACTCAGTGTCACAGTGTGCTAACAATGGATTCCTGGATTGTGATGGTATCCTGAGCTGGGCATGCAAATCCTGGATCTTCTCAGAACTACCTGCTTCTCAGAACTTAGGGGCCTGTCTGCCTATCTGCTACCTCGTGAAAATGATTTCCAGCCAATATGCAAAGACAGATTTGGTAAAATGTTCACATTTAACTAAATTGTGAAATATGAATTTCTATTGGAAAAATATTGTGTCTTTAAGGAACATCTTTGTTTGCATTGATTACTGTGGAATTCAAGAGATTTCATGAAAAGTTAATTCTGAAATCAATTTGTTGGGCGTTCTAACATATTTGTGTCAAAATGTTTATTACCTGGATCACTAGCCTGGGAGCACTCACATGCCATTTCCCAAGCTTCAGAAAGTACACACGTGCTCACATTCTATCCCCTTTTCAACTTCATAGCCTTGCTCATTAGATAATAAGCCCTGCCACTTCTTGGTTTCCTAAGATTTGCTCTGAATTTTGTGCTCTCTGACTCAGTGTAACCTAATTGTCCCCCCTCAAAGACAGAGACAGGGTCCTGACTGTTCCGTCCTATAAATCCTTCTCTGCAACTTCATCTGAATCACTCTTCCTGACCTGATTTCAAAACTATTTCACAGCTCTGTCTAACCCTGTTGCCTCAAACGTACTTCAGGTTTCAATTATCTCTTACCCAGACTGTCATGACAGCCTCTGACTGAGCATCCTGTCTCCAGTCCTGCCTCTTTCCATGGCTCCTTACCCTGTGGCCAGAATGACCTTTCTAAAATTCAAATATAGATTATGCAATTTCCCAGCTAAAACCTTTACTACTTCCCCTGTTCTTACAACAGAGTCCAAACAAGTTTCTTAATGTCCCCCACCCTTGACCCTGTAATATTCTACTCTTTTATGCATTAAATCTAAGCCACACAGCTTCTATGTCTTCAATAGAAGACATGATGAGATATAGATAAGACATAGATAATAAGCCACACTTTATCTTAAAGAACCCTCTATACTGACCACACAGTTGTCCTCTCCTCGTCTCTGGCCTGTATAACAAATTTATTCTGTATGACATAGTCTAATGTTTAGCATCATCACTTTTGGAAGCTTGCACTATTCTGCTGCTTGAGTTCCTGCCTGGTATAGGTTTCCTCTTGCACTCTCAAAATACTCTATAGCTTCTCTGCATTGCTATGTAGCAAACTGCCCTGTCTAGTTCCTTGATATACATACCACTTTCAGTCTCTGTTCCTCATTGCCTTCCACTCCAGGTAAGTGACAGACAAATGAATTCATACAATGGAATGAGAGATTGACTATTAATTGACTTGCCCACCATCTCACTGTAGTCACATACTCTAGTCAGAAGAGCTACTTGTTCTTAACTATCACCTGTGGGACAAGATGTAACACTAGGTTCTATAAGAACTCAGCAGAAACACAGCAAAATTATTTTCTGCTTCCAATTATGAAGCCAAATATCATTTGCTACCAAGATCACAGCACCAAATGCTAATAATCATAGTCACCCACTAGGTGGCCCATATGTGACACACAGGTATTCTTTCTGTTCCACAAGGACATGGTTCTGAGTCATATAACTTTAATACTTTTAACAGGAGAACTTCTTACAATCTATAATGAGAAAATGTTCTTGCCTTCAGCTGGCTTCATATATGGAAAGTGAAACAAAGGAAGGATGTAAACTTCAAAGTAGGACTACCTTCTTTGGTGTACAAGTAACCCACAGCAGAGTGTGTCTGGGAAGAAAGCACCTACAAAATGTGCCTGCTCTCCACTAGAGGCCAAGACATGCAAGTGCCCATCCAGGAGAGCAGGAATGCTGAGCCCTGCATGTGCTGACAACTGCCTTCCTGTCTGTCAACTTGCTCAGCCCACTGCTTCCTGGCAGTGGTTCTCACAGGCTTTCTGAAAGTCACAGAAGCACTCACTGAAGAGAGTTAGAACAGACACAGCAAATTCCCTGTATTTCCAATAAAAACAATGGAGTTATCCTTCCCAAATGAGAAGAAGTGTGCTCCCTGGGATAAAGCATGGCTTCATTAACAAGGAAGGGCAAAGGTTAATAACAAACTTTTTTTCGAGAAAGGATTTTGTTGCATATCTATGACTAGTCTGAAGCTCGCTGTGTAGCCCAGGTTAGCCTTGAACTCACAGTAATTTTCCTGTCTCAGAAATGACACTATGATGTTTAGTCATTACTGAAGAAACAAAAAAAAAGGAGTTTAAATTATCCACACTCTCTTCCACATAAAGTCCAGATAAATTAAATTAGCATTTTTTTCTTTATTCCCAAGTCACAAATTATCATTCTAGCCAACAATGTGTTGGCCTTTACTGAGGATGGATTATTCACCTTATTCATTCACTGAACCATGCTGTTCCTTTATTACCTACTACTATTTTGTAATCAATGTGTTGCCCTTTTCTAGAAGAACACAATCAACCTTTTGTATTTAGCTCAGCAACTCACATTTGCAGGCACCAAACAAATATCATGAGTCATACGATGAATAAAGTGATTTTGGTTTCTTGAGATGTTATTCTTAGCCTCTCTTCCATTACTATCCAGCATCACTATCATGTCCTTCACTTGCCTGTCTGCTGCGTTCACTATTCACTGAAGGTTATTTTCTTCCAATTCAGTTATCCCCGTCTCACTGTGTACATAGTAACTGCAGGCATTCTTTACCTTTACCTAAAAATCAAACATGCTCCTCAGCAGTCCCCAGCCTAGTGGTGACTTCCCCATATGCATGCCGAAGCCATCTTTCTAAGATGTCCTTCTGCCCTTGATCTCAAGTGTCACACTCTTCCTGATTCCTTTTGTAACAGGTACTTTGCAATCTTTTCTGCCCCCCCTGGGAGTGCTGGCTGGGGACCAGTACTATGGCTGTTGGCTGTTCCTGGTTTGGGTCACCCATTGCCTTGCATTTTCTCATAGCATCACATCTTCTCCAGAGGCTCAGCATCACGTGTTCCCTCTCCTCCTCCGCAGAGCTCTTCATCATTCTCCAGCTGGAGATTATCGCTTCCTTCTCCAACTCTGGCACGGGGTTTGTCTGTTTTATGTTTATTACATCAATCCCATAGAGCAGGGCATTATATTGAATTACATGCTTAGTTGTTTTTAGACCTTATTTATTTTGTTTTTGCTGTACTGTTTACACTTTAAAGACAAAGATTTCTATCTTCCTCTCATGGAGAGACTTCAATTTTTTAAAAATTAATTTATTCAATTGCTCTGAATCAGAGAACATCCTACAAACTGCACTCTGTATAAGTTTTGCAAATTCATTCTTTGAGGGATAATTTTTATTCTAAGAAACTAATGTGGTTTGTGGTTTTTGAGTCATGGTTTAAGCTGCCCTTAGGAAGAATGAAAAGCAGCTGGTGTCCAAAGCACCCTGGAAATTAGTCAAGAAGCTAATTGAAGAATGGGAGCCAAGAGTGGGAAGGTTTGACTTGTACATTTTGCATTCTATCTGTATTCTTACTTAGGTGAAAAGAATCTGTTTTAGAAAATCAAGTATTACACACAATGTGTGTGTTTCATTAAAGCCATGGGTACTATATAAAATTGTATATAAACATTTTATAAATATAAAAGAACTTGGTGCTCAATTTTCTTTTCTTTTATTTAATTGTACACTATCTATGTACTTAAAGAATCTAATTTTAAGAGGTCCTAAACAATTCAAAGAATGTTTATTTCAAATGTGCAGAATGAAATATTGGTATGGAAAATGCTAAAGTATGTATAATGGTATCAGAATCAGTGATGTTTGTAAACATATATCAATTTGTTGAGGTTTCACTTAAATGCAAGAAATAATGGGCTCTCACTGTCTATACTCAAGGACTTTTGCAAAAAAAAATAATAGACAAGATGAATAATCATTAATTTAGTACACTGTAGCCGTAAAATTTCAAAGCTGGCCATAAGTACATAGATGACTATTGGCCAAGTTTGGTTATGATGAGACCATTATGATAGCCACAGAGGGTGCAGAGGGCAGAGCAGCTTAAAGGAAGGATGAGGTGCGCATGGCTGTGGGTATGAAGAATCTCCTTAAAGGAACTGGTATTCTAATACAAAAGTCTGGAAGAATAGAGTAAATGAATTAGTTGAAGAGGAGACCATGGACAGACAGACATTGGACAAAAGTCTCAGAGCATTGTAGAATAAAAGAACTACAAAGCAGTCTAGTACAACTAGACAAAGCTCTGGGCCTAGTGCCACTGTCTATGAAGCTCTCCAGAGAAACAACACACACTAGAGAGGATAATTTGAGCATACAGCTGGTGACACAGAGCACAGGTATTTGTTAAGTAGTATAATAAGCATGCCCCGAGTTTCTGAGGAGCATGGTATAGGTTAGGAACTGACATAGCTTTCTAGCTGATGTCAATTCAAATCAGTGTTGAGTTAATTAAAGTACAGGTCACTGTGTCCCACTGAGATCAGTAATTTTCACTTAGCTTAGAAAGTTGAGTCACTTACAGTACCTGGACTAACCTCCAAGCCACCTGATAATTTATGCCTGCCACTGAATATCATCACAAGGGACCCAGGTGAAGCATTTCTATTGATGGATTGGACCACTGAATCACAAAAGTGAGGCCATTTCTCCCTAACTAAACTCATCAACTTCTTCTACCTCTGGTCTTTTGCCATACTCTTTCCTCTGTGACATCCCTCCTCTGTGAGTAGAATTCCCTTCCATCTGTCCCCAGGCCATATACTCTGACAACCCCAGTGAGTGCTGAATCCTTACTGCAAGTTTTATCTCCATGACCTTACCACTTCTAGCCTGTTCTACTCTTCTTTGTTTATCAAATTTGTTGTTGGATTACCACCCAGGGGTCAAGGAGATTTCTCTTTTGTTCATGAATATATCCTAGGTGCTTAGGAAAGTGCCAGCATAGAGTAAATAGTAGATAAGATAGATTACATAGGTTTTTTTAATTGCCCATTTTGCTTTATAGGGCACTCTATTCTGGCTATGAATTTTCATTGCTTTCATTGAACTAATGAAGACATAGATATATCACTATGCTGGGTTATTACAAAATAAACCAGATATAGGGGTTCTGAGAATAAACCAGTGAGAGATTGATAAAAAGAACAAGAATAACTTATGATATCTTCTGGAAATATAATGGAGGTGATCAACATATCCTGATATTCCCAGAGGACATATGCTAGACCTCACAAATGAAGAGATGCCCCACCTCTAGTGTTAATCTGGAAAATACCCGTTCTTTGGCTACACCATCTTGGATTAGTCACTAAGATCTCTGGGTCTAGGTGATTTCATTTGGAAAACTGTGATCACAATCTCAACTTCACATGGAGAATGTGGGCTATCAAATGAAGTCATCTGTGGAAACAATTAGCAAGGACTTTGGCACATCGAAGCAATTAAATAAACGCATATGGAGTGACTTAATCCTTGATAAAGGAAGATGTAATGAAGAAAAACAAAGTGACTATTTACTACGACTTTCTACTGTGTTGAGCCCATTTCTGCCTCCAATCTTGATGACCTCTTTGCCCTCAATACCATTAGCATAGTGAATTATATTATTCCATTATGTGTTGATTGCTTATAGTGTGCTCTGTTATTCCCATAAAGAAAGGGATAAGCAAGGAGGGTCTTAGAGCCACTGAGTAAACTTGTGTGAGGCTATAATGAGTGGGACAGTCATGATCTGAACCAAGATGAGCTTGTTACCAAAGCTGGCTCAGTGGTCTTGGTCTTTGTCTAAATTTTTGTATTAAGGTGGTCATAGCCAGAGATCTTGTACTCCCTGACCTTGTAGTCCAGGTATTGTACCTTCCTGAGTTCACATAGGACCCAATGCTTAGTTCTTTCACAATCTATAGTAGCTCTTGAAACAGATTTGCTCCTCTATATATAACTGCAGCCCTCTCACATGTGGGCAACTCTTTCTGTTTTCGGATCTTGAATAAGTTTTCCCTGGCTCTCTTTCACAGAAAGTTCAGAGAAATCCATTAAAGCTAAGGTTTAATGAACAACTAAGAATCTGTAAGTTCTGGAGTTATTTCTCCGCCCCTCAGCTCATATATTTCTTACAACAATACCTCATGGCAAACCTAACTTTATCCTTATCTTAGAGAATGTAAGCATGGAGCACACTGAATAAAGAGCTTGTGCTACTTAAATGGACAAAATTAGAACTTGAACACATTTAGAGTCCACTATCCACAATCTTAATCATGACACTATAATACTCAGGACTGAATACATATGTTTTTAATAAATCCTAGTAAAGTGCATTTTAGGAGTCTTAATTGGGCTACTTTCATGAACTATGATTCCCATCATTGTGTTGGGTATGTCTATTTTTCTTGTGACATTGACACCTGCAACTGATCCAACCCCAAAAGCTTATTTAGAAAAAGTAAATGATTCTAGAAGCTGATAAATATCGGTGGTCTTCACTACATTAAACAGACCCTACGCTGTGCTCTCATAAAGTGCAGAACTTTTGGTCATAACTGTGCATGACTCCAAAAGCAAAAATAAAGTTCAGCAAGACTCGTTCCTTTTAATACCAACTTAATATTTTTGCTCTCTGAGTGAAATGGTTTAAACATAGTCTGTTTTTAAGAGCGAATAAAGAATGTGTTCATGGCAACTTGGAACTGTGTGCAAGTAAGTGCCTGGCTTAGCTCTTATCTGAACGACAAAGCCTTAAATCACAAGGAAGAACGAGTCAGCCTGTTCTCCTAGAATACAAATAGATTACTGTGGTGAGAGCTTTGTCCAAGAAAGGGGAGAGACACCTAGCCAGGAATAAGTCATGCACACGAAACTTTTAACTTCAAGAAATATTCTCAAGACATGTTTTAGCTGATACACATGACTTTAAGATTCAGAAAGTACAGAAAGAAAATATTCTTCCTGAATTTTGCTTTGAAATGATGGCTTTCCAAATGTGGGTTGTCAGAACATCCCACTTTATTTTTTCCTTATAGAAAATGTGGTTCACCGGGGTTATAGAGCTCAAGAAGAAAAACCTGTATAGACAGACCCCTTCCCCTGTCTCTCTCATATACATTAATTCATGAAAGAATGTAATTTAACATTATGAGATACATTAAAACCTTTCCTAAGTTCAAACACGTATCCTGTATCCCTTGGCATACAGACACGGTGGTCCTGTTAGGTCCTTCTAACATGCAAATTAAAGCCTTCTCACTCAGAATTCAAGGAAAAAAAGAATTCCTCTTACCATATATTCCATGTTTGCTGCTGGTGGGAACACTTTGCCCCGAACTTGATTATGGTAATCAAGAATGGCGATCATGTCATTCTGAGAAATGTAGCGCTTCCGCCTGGCTTTGGGGATATCCGCAGACTCTAGTGGTGCGCTGAGGTCTGCTTCAATATCAGTGAAGTTATTGGTTGGCAGAGATGAGTCAGTGGAATTGAGTAAGACGACGGTACTTGCTTCACAGGGAAGGGACAAAAGGATTGCAAAGCTGACTGCAGAGATTGCTATCATTTTGAGGGGTGGAGAAGAGTCCACTGGGTTTGCTTTGCTTTAAACCAAAAATATATAGAGTTAGGGTCTTTAAAAAAGCAAACAAACAAACAAACAGAAGAACCATAAGGTGTGAATTTACAAGGTCAACACTTAGGAGCATGGCTTGGGTTGACATTCTCCCAAAATCCAAACAAATGTTGCCTGACAGGGAACCTAGTATAGTTTCTACTCAGTTTGCTGTGCTATGAATAGGACCCCCTCAGAGGAATTTGCTAGAGCTAGAGAAAAATAAACCACGTGACCACCCATCTCAAAATGAATGGGAACCCTTTGCCACTTTGCCCCAATAAGCCTGAACTGTAAGATACAGTACTGTATGGCTGTTTCCAGCCAGGAAACTTTAGCAATCCAAGGTGAACTTGAGACTGAACAGAACAAATACAGGTAACCAGAGAAAATGTGCTGTAATGTTTCCCAGACATTCTGCACACGGGGTGACCGAACACACAAAGTAGTGCAATAATCCAGTCTCACTGCTTTAAAAAAAAATCTACTTGAAATAATGCATGCAATAAAATCTAGTTGAACTAAATAGCTTACCTCTGCACAATGCCAAAATGAATACACTGCTCCTCCAACACTGGTAGGTTCTTTGTTATGTTGTAGCATGAACTCTTGGAGGAGGAGTGTGTCTTATTACAAGCTCCCAGAGAGCAAAAGTCTGCAAGGTTTGAATGCTGCTGGCTACAGGAGCAGCTAACAGCTTTTATATGTCAGTTTGCAAAGTCCAGAAAGGGCAGGCTCTCCTAGGGTCTCTCTCAGCCAAAATCCAAGGGGAGGGGTTTGGGACAGAAAAAAAAAATACAGTGATTGGGTGGCAACCTTTTTATGTGGGTGGCGAGGATATTGAGTCACACCCACAGCTTACAAAGCACAAACCATAAGACACCCCCCTTTCTCTGAGCTCCTACCTTTTCTGTAAGTGGTTAGTTTTTCTTTCTTAATGATCTCTAGTTCCTGGTTCCCATACCAAAAAGACAAGAAAAGAAAGAAAAAGGAAAAAAAAATAAAAAGACTGTGGGTTCTTGAAAACACAGATGGCTGAGTAACAAGCAGTACTTTTTAATTTTTTTTTAATAGCAGCAAATGACATAGGAGCTGAATAAAGCAGGGTGATATTAAATCAAAAGATCAACTCACACAGTTAATCTGGGTGGCCACAAATATGATTCAGGAGGATGCCAGGCAAGTCAGTAGTAGCCAAACTATAGCATATGATGTTAGGATAATAGATGTACCAGTGGCTGTGCTCTCTGTCTCCATGTGGTTTTATTCCTATAAATTATATATTTATTCTCCTCTCATTCTGTCTTGCCCCTTCTTTTCTTTCTCCAAAATGGTACAGTCAGCAAATTACCTGCTTTCTACCTGCCTTGTATAAAATGTGAATTGAAACCCACAGCAAATGGCAGCAGCCAAGATAACATCTGTTTCAGGTTTAGTAGCATATAGTTGAAATCTTAAGCAAACAGCAGCTGAGCTTCTCTGTCAGAATATTAGAGAGTACTTCAGAGACCATGGGGAATCCAGCAGCAGGAGGAGGAGGAGAAGGAGAAGAGGAGGAGGAGGAGAATGAGGAGGAGGAGGAAGAGAAGGAGGAGGAGGAGGAGGAGGAGGAGCAGCAGCAGCAGCAGCCAAAATAAACTTGTTATGAAGATGCCACTGAAGCAAAATCCATGTCTGGAAAAGCCAGAGACAAGAATGTAAATACTATTGTAATCTGTAATAAAAGATCCTTCTAATGTTATGGGTCATTTTCTCATTAACAAATCATGGACCATTTACAATCAGCCAGAATAGGTATTCTGGAAAACATAAACCCATTTGCTCAGCCTGCTCATGGGACTGTCCTCTACATGTTTCTGCAGGATGAGCACATGTGAATTCATAGTCATCAAACCAATGAGCATTTGGCATTCTGGAATGGTAGCCAAGTTTCCTAGGATTTGTTCCCAGTCAGATCACCCACAGTTTGTGTGACCCAATACATGCCTTTAACTCTTTGTGGTTAAATTTAAAAATGAGAAACAAGGGAAAACTCCTTGGTGAAACAGATTTAAGTAGATTTCTGAAGCAGACAGTTAATGATATGAATCAGAAGCACTTCTTGCTGAATTGTGATGAGGTAGCAAAGGTATAGGTATCAGAGTTCAGGTTTTGGCGAAGACTGAATGCCTAAGTAAAGTGAGGTCACTTTAGAACTCAAGCTGCAATATTGAAGTTTAAACAAGGAACACATAGGCACAGTAAAGTTGAAAAGTCCATGGCACATCAAGTAGAGAAGGTGAGTGACTGGTAGCGAGCGATAGGAAACAGAAAAGCAACTGGAAAGCACACATGTGGTTGATTGCTCACAACGTCAAGGTTTTAGCTGGAGCTGCCCAGTGAGACTCATCACCATTCTGAAAATCTTGATGGTGGCTGAGTGGATCTCCAGTATGCAATAACAAAGATTCCTTAATCTCTGTTTCCCAATCTTTTTGAGAAACTAATGCCAGCTAAGGTTTCTCTACTTCTTTTACATCTCTCAGCTCAGCTGCCCAGCATATAAAGAGGTAAAGGAATTTCAGTGCCTACACAGCAGAATGAGCCTCTCTTTCTCTAATGTAGCTGGAGTCTTTCTGACAGTCTCATAAAAACCAACTCACTGAACTCAAGATTACCTTCTTTGCCATGTATACAAAGAGGTATTGTCCACCTCTTGCAGTTTGGCTTGGGAAAATTCCAAAGAGATGAAAATATGAACCCTGTGAAATGTGTCCAAACCATAAATGGATTTCCTCTAAGAAGGAATTGAAAGATGGAGGAGGAGAAAAGAAAGAGAATTTTTTTAAATGAACCTAAAGAGAAGATCACTGTTTAGAGCCTAATTACACAAAGGCAAAGCTGATAGTTGCTTCATCCTGAGGCCCTGGGGCATGTCAATGATTTCAGATGTCTTTCAACACACATGGATTGTACTCTGGAATTTTTGACTATTAAGGAAACCCACAAGTCTACAGAATTGTAAGAGAAAAGACCTGTGGGAGGAGAGTTGAGAATTCCACTTCCAAGCAGACATTTTCCAGAAGTATTTGAAGTGCTTTAAAAGTAATTTTAATTTTAAAATACTTGCAAAATTAAGAGGCACGTATCCAAGCTGTCAGGAAGAGAACTATTAATGAACAACTAACAATGAGGTGGTTCTCTATAGAGCTCTTCTTGAAAAGGAGCAGTGATGTGTCTTGAAACCGTCAGGAAACTGCCAGCAGAGACAGAAGTAGAACACAGTAATATACTGAAAAGAAGTATGTAACAGTTGGAAAAACCTTAGAGCTGGTGAGAAAATGGCCGGGATTCTAAAATTGAAGTCAAATTCATTATCGATGGCGCTGAGTGGTACATCTGCTTGACCAAAAATGTGTGTAAGTGTGTCCGTAATTTACAGGACTTTATCTACTTTCTTTCTTCCTATTCAAAGTCTGTTTCATGGATTAGTGACATTGACCTGACCCAGGAAGCATATAAAAATGTAGGACATGCATATTAAAATGTGAGAAGTACTAAGTAGACTCCTTTGCTCGCAAAAGTGTAAAGACTTAGCTACATGCAAACCCATTGAGCTAACTACGACAAAAGTCCATTACCCGCTCACAAAGGCATGACCAAAAACAACATGAGTATACACATATATCTTTGAAGAGAGCATACGTCAATTTCTATTATATGTGAAAAATCAGTTGAATCAGGAAGTGTCTGCCTACGCAATGTTACATGAAAATCAGTAGGGATCAGAGCTTTTGCTATTGCTGTATAAGGCCCATTCTTCATACATCCACACAGACCGTGACCATCTAAATTAACCCCAGTATCTTTTTCTTGTATTAGTACAGTCACTTTATAGCTGATATCTCTAACTCTAGTTGCCTTCATTCCATCCATTCTTCTGCGGTGGTTAATTTGGGGCCTCAAAATGACTGAATTAAGAAATAATCAGCTAGCAAAAAAAAATGTATTTATTGATTCTCAATTAATGAATTAACTTTTTTCAATGTTTTTGTAGGCACCTACCCCATCCCCTTTCAACTGAAGGGGAAGCCCAATTAGTCCATATGTGATTAGAAGGAATGAGCCCTTGTGTTATGCCTATGATGGTATTTTCATGTGGCATTGGTATGTAGGCTGGAGGCAGAGTGGGGGAGTTCTGTCCTCAGTGTAAGTGATCACCATTCAGTCTGCTAGAACCCGAACATTATTCTTTCGTTGTGAAGTTCTCAGAACTACTGCTTCTCCAGCCTCTGTGCTATGGTACTCACCCTGATTCACTCTCTCAGCCTTCACGTCCTTGTCCCTGCAGCTGTGGACTAAGAATCAGACCATCTGCTTTGTTTGTTTTGCAGGTTTTCAGGCCTAAACACAGCCATATAATCTATCATGGTTCCCCAGCTTTCAGACAGACAATCAGGAGACTTCTCAGTCTCTCAACCAATTAGTCAGATCTCTGATAATGCCCCTCCTCCACATATCTATGGATTGTCTCTCTAGCGAAGCAGTTCTCAACCTGTGGGTGTCACCCTCTTTGAGGGTTGAAAGACTCTTTCACAGGGGTCGCCTTGGAACACCTGCATATCAGATATTTACATTATGATTCATAACAGTAGCAAAATTATAGTTATGAAGTAGCAACAAAAAAATAATTTCATGGTTGGGAGTCACCACAACATGGGGAACTTTACTAAAGGGCCACAGCTCTAGAGAATACTGACGTTCTTTATTCTTTAAAGAATACGGTCTTTTTTTTAAAAACAAATTAAATTTTACTCAACTACATATAATTTACAATTGGGTCTCCATTGCCCAAAGAGTTAAATTGAAGTAGTTTACCAGCCTTACAAAGACTCTGAGGATGTAAAACCTTTTTTGCCTAATTTTTTAAGGTCAACATTTTTTATTTCTCTACTTCACCATATTTTATGCCACAATTACATATAACTATTCGGCATTTTCTGTCCATGTTTGAATTAATAAACCCATGTATGGCCTGTGAATTAGGTATTCAGTAGATTTCTTGATGCAGATAATATATGTACTTTACAGAAGTTTAGTCAACAGTAAGATGCCATTGTATTACACTATTAACTGTTTAATACAATACTTTCTCATTTATTATAAATCTCGTACCATCTATATTAATCTGCATGTACTTGTAACTGGGCTTTAATAATATTTTTATTAAGCTAGTTATTAATCTTCACTAATAAATCATGGATATATATATATATAGGGAATAATTTGGTGAAAAGCAAAGACTTTTAAAAAATGGCAAAAATTTTCGATGTTCACTACATTAGACATTCCTATTTGTAGTGTTAAATTTACTGGGCTAGAAATATGTAAAGTAATCTTAGAAAATACTGTCATATTTGAAGTCTTCTGTTTCAGTATTATTTATCACACATAATACAAGATATAGTTCTATATTTAATAGGGTAGAGTAAGCTGTAGACGTTATGCAGCTAGAATATATTTTATTAATTTGTCATTCATATAATAAACATGCAGTTATAAGAACCAAAGTGTCACATTTACAAATGTTCAGTCAATAAACTGTATATAAAATTACATACACCCATATATATTACCGAGTGTTGTGAAACCAGAATCAAGCATCCACACTTAACTTTGCATTATTGCTCTTATTTTTCTTATAGAAGGTGACTAGGAATTAAACATCAGATAATTATATTTGGGCAATCATTCCAACCTGCTGTCATTTTCCCTCTAGGTAATAAAGTTACGTTTTCTGTTCTAATGGATAAGTGAAGGCATAAGACACTAACGGCTTTGCATGTGCTTAGGCTTGGGCTTTTTTACTGTAAAAAGTCCTGAAATCATGATTCTAAATCATCCTTTTTAGCCATGAGACACAGCTTGATTCTAAACTAAACAATTTACGGTATGAAATAATAAATGGCAGTCGTTGGATCCAATATTGAATGTGGGAACAGAATAAAACTGTGTGACAAAGAGGGAACAAAGAGCCGTTGATGGGGGTACTTGGGGGAGCTGTCCAATAGCACAGAGGGAAATCGCTCATGATCAGAAGTTCATGGACTTCAATATAGCATTTACAAGGGGAAAGGTTAAATCAATAGATTACATGACATTTATAAGAGCTAGTATTGTATTAGAAACTATTCTCTGGAGAGATGGCTCAGTGGTTAAGAGCGGTGGCTGCTCTTCCAGAGGTCCTGAGTTCACTTCCCACCACTCACATGGTGACTCACAACCATTTATAGCTGTAGTCCCATGGGATCCGATGACCTTTTCTGATGTGCAGATATAGATGCAGACAAACATCCATATAAATAAAATATATCAATAATCATTTAAGGGCCTGGAGAAATGGCTCAGTACTTAAGAGCACTGACTGCTCTTCCAGAGGTCTTGTGTTTAATCCCAACAACCATGTGGTGGCTCACAACCATCTATATTGGGATCAAATGTCTTCCTCTGGTGAACAGGTATACATGCAGACAGAGCAAGCATGTCCATAAAATAAATAAAAACTTAATAAAAAAAATGAAACTATTGTAAGAAGACAAAAGTATAATCCCTGAATGGTATTGGTATATATATACACAAATATTTATACATACATAAAATGTTAGTATTATTGAATATATATAAATATTATCATTAATACCTAAATATATGAGAGTACTCTTTTAACATATGAGAGTACCCTTTTAGAAAGAAAGAAACAATAAACTGTGTGTTTATTGGGGAATGAGTGTGGCTTGAGAAAAAAACAAGTATCCATCCTCTTCATCAGACTCTGTAAGTTACTATGAGATAACAAATCACCAACTTTGAGATAAAGGCAACAAATACTTACTACTTTATACCATTTCTGCATGCGATGACTTCAGAAGCAGAGTAGCTGGTTCTTCTGACTCAAGATCTGTCACTTTGTGCACTTTAAATTGTACAGTTAAAACAATAGCCAGGTATCAAGAGGCAATAGGATTAGCTTTAAGAAAGCTCATCCACCTCCAGGAGGTGGTGGCACAAGCCTTTAATCCCAGCACCTGGGAGGCAGAAGCAGGTGGATCTCTGTGAGTGTGAGTTCAAGGCCAGTCTGGTCTACAGAATGAATTCCAGAACAGCCAGAGTTACAGAAGGGAAACCCTGTCTTGAAAAAAAGCTCATCCACAGGATGACCAGAACAAACTTTTCAAACACTACTTTATTTGTGTGGCTGTCCATAAAATAGCCAGTGCATGTCTCATTCTTCACCAAAAGGACTGAAAATGCATGTAACTCTCCATAGAACTGCTTGCTCAGTCTCATAGCACTGAAGCTGGCTTTCTCCAGAGGAATGAGCCAGGAGAGGGAAAGGAAGGAGATAAATATTTGCTATAGCCTAGGAATGAAAGTTAGACGTCAGCATTTCTACAGCATCCTGTTGACTACATTAAGTCGCTGTTGTGAAATGTGAGAGGAGACTATAAAAGGCCAATCAGTCACTGGGAATTAGGGGAGATATTTTAAAATGTGGCTACTAATACATAAAATTTTGGGGGGGGAAGGCAGGGTGGTGGTGGTGCATGCCTTTAATCCAGTATTCAGGAGGCAGAGGCAGGCAGACTTCTGTCAATTCCAGGCCAGCCTGGTATGCAGAGTAAGTTCCAGGACAGACAGTTACAACTGAGAAACCCTATCTCGAAAAAAAAAAATCACGTTTTTGTTTGTAAGGCAAGAAACATGCATCATACTTGGAAATACAGAGTTAATTGCTAACAAGAATGTCTTGAGGGGAATGGAATAGGAGGGAGTAAATAGCTTATAGCATAGAGTTGCTACATAACTTGACAGAACTATTGGCTTTTAAAATTATAGACATTTCCAAACTTATTTAAAATAATCAGATAAAATAAACTTTTAATAGTACAAGATAAAAATATGTTCACTAAACAGAAACAGAGATGAAGGTGCCACTCAAGGCACACACCTCTTGGCGTGTTTGCTTATGTTACAAGTTTCTAACTGAAACCTTTCCAAATATTGTGTGTGTGTGTCTATGTCTGTGAGCATATGAACACCTTTAAACAACTGTCCATAGAAGTCAAAGAAGGGCATCAGATCACCTGGCGCTGGAGATACAGTTGGTGAGGAGCTGATACAGTTGGTTAGGAGCTCCCTGATGCAGGTGCTGGGACCTGCACACCTGTAGGTCCTCTGCAAGAGAATCAAGTGCTCTTAACCAATGAGCCATCTCTCCAGCCCCCCGATCGAACCCTTTAATCATAATAATTCAGTAGCCTTTATGCTTCTGGAATAAACCTTACATATATTAAATTAACCATGTCTCCCTTCCTTGTCCTAATGCTCTTCGGGCTAATTTTATATTCTAGTTCAAGGGACTAAATGAGGCTCTGACTGAACTGATACAGGGCAGTTACTAGCAGAGACTTCATAGACCTTCATAAAGATGAGCTACTTCAACTCCTCAGTTTTCTAATTAATCATTAGATTGAGTACACATGTCACATTCACTGGACACATGCTTCAATATCTGGGCAATAAACTGAAAGCTTTGAATAAGAGCAAACTGTCTAATGAGTCCAGCAGAGTCCCAAAGGAGCTCCCCCCCTTTCATAGATCCATGGTCTATGCCAGCTTGGAAGAAAGACAAACATGAAGACTCTTTGAATAGCTACTGTATTTGTGATGCTACCAACAACATCAATAAAGCATACAGTTGTTCGGTAACCTGTGTTGATCCTCACTAGCCATGCTGTAACTATAGTAGGTGTCTGTTGACCTGAAAGAGTGTTCGACTTAATTTATTATCTTGTGTTTTAGGGGAGTATGCCAAATCACACTCACAGTAAGAAATCGAGTAAATTCAGATTTGGAATACACTAGTATAGTTAATAAAGCATACGTTGATGCATAAATACTTTAAAAGTAAAGAATTGGAGTTAAATGATGCTTCTTTAGGTATACACTTTAGGAAAGAGACCCTGGTGTCAGAACCACTTAGAAACATGATAGCCTTGTAGAGATGATGAACCTTGAAGTTCTGCTCTTGTTAATATAGGATAAAGCCAATGCTAGGAAAGAATAATAGCACAACAGTGGCGGGGTAGATTTATTCTCTTCATGCCAAGAACATATCACGAAGCCTTCACAGGGCAATTATCTATGCAGTGATCAGACAGACAGGTTTTTAACATACTTCCTCGTGGAATTACTTCAGACCTTGTCTATAGTAGGTATCCAAAACATGTTTGTTAAATTTGATAAGTAAACAAACATTATATCAACATAGCCTTTTTCTAATCTCGGACCTGGGCACACAGCCAGAATAAACTTGGACTCTCCGAAAGCCATCTGCACTCTGGCCAGAATCATCAGTTCTCTCAAGTCCCTTCACTGTGAATCAGGTCTGGGCAAACTCTGTGGGAAAGTCCAACTAGCTTCCCAACAAAAACTTAGAAATACGCATATGGTATGGTGCTTCCAGGCCACCCCAGGCCCCAGGCATGTCATGTATCACAAAATCCATCACCTATCATCCGCAAATACCGAGTCTAGAGGTGTGCAATCCAGTGGTTGTGGTAGTGTGATGGACAAAATGCTGAAATACCAGTAAAATATTTCAATCTATATATTTGAAAAAGCTTATGCTTTTTCTAATAGCTAACGTGTGTGAAAAAGTCTACCAAGTAAAATTACGTATAACAGGTTAATATTTTGAGAATAATAAACTAAAATGGTGATTAATTTTTCTCTAACTCACTTTCCTATAAAGCCTTTCTGCCATGATAGCTCCAAGGAAAGGCCACTGGTAATCTATCTGTGATTCCATCTTGTATAAGAGGATGGGAAACGAAACCTGGATAACTGAGTGCTTAATCAAAAGAAATTGAGTCACCCTGTGAAGATATGCTATTCTTTCTCTTACGTGAACTTATTTTCACCCCAAAGTCTTCCTTGACTGCCCATCAGGACACAGGAGAAAGATTAGGAGTAATACATTTTGGGAATAATCTTGAGTTGTGATGTGAACACTTTCAAATATATGATAGAAATTTGTATAAGATTGTTTGAAAGGCATGTAAATTGTCAAGAAGTTTCCTCTAGATGACAGAGAGTCCTCTTTTGGACTACATTTGTTTTAACCCATGTAGGACTCCCATCAGTGACTTACGGGTTGGTTCTGTGCCAAGGGTGTAAGGTCATAATCAAAAAGGGAAAGGTGCTATTTCAATAATTCTGGAGATACTATTAAAGGTGTGTTCAATGATATAATTCGATGTTTTCCAACTGCTATCCCACCACCATGAAGAGTTTGTTTCCTAAAGGGAATAAAAGGAATTTCCCTGTTCCTACAAAGTTTGTGTAACTTTTTCCTCTTATGGCATTGCAAATCTTATAAATGGAAAGTCTTTTCTGCTTCAGACAACAGAACCCTGGAGCCATGTCCTATGAAGCCACCTATTCTTCACACTGAATCTTAGACATTAAGCAAATATATCCTTAGTGCATTATGTTTCTGTATTATTTTTGTATTGACTGCCCATGATTTTTAAACTATTGCTTCTCACAACTATTACTCTTAGTTATTTTTTCACGTTACCTGGTGATAACAGAAATAATAGCTCCTGTGGCACACTGAGACTTCCTATAATAAGAACTTGTTTTAAGAGGAAATTTCTCCACTATAACAAGTAATATTATGACTTCTTATATCCCTAATTTATTGTTTACAAAATCTTTAGACTTAATGAAATTATTCCATGTACTCAAGTTTACAAGCGTAGCAAAGTTCAAGCTAGAATTTGTTGCTTTGTTTGTCAGACGACAAAGCCTGATGTCTTGATTTCAGAGTACCCTGCAATCTGAAGCAAAGGGAGGTTTACACAGGTGAATATCATCAACTTCTAAGTAACTACTATACGAAAACTTGGTTTTTAGTCCTTTCTTGCGTACTAAAGATGACAACAGCATCTTAAAAATATTGGATTGCCTTCTTTTAAATATTTGTTTACATTTTTGTTTTGGGGTCTGCGTGCATGGTGCCAGTGTGGTGGTAATAAGACAATCTGGGAAGGGTTGTTTCCCTCTTCCTTTAAGTGAGTCCTATGAGTCAAACTTGGGGTGTCAGGCTTGACAGTAAAGACCTTTACCCACTGAGCCATCTCAGAGGCCTAGGATTATCTTCTTAATCGTTCATACATTAAGTGTAGGGATATAAAATAAAAAGTCAATATGTAAAAATTGAATAGAATTCACAACTAAATATATCAGGTGTTAAATACTGTAAGAAGTCATCCGTAATTTTTAAACGGAAGGAAATCAACAAATATCAAAAGTAACTGAAAATTTTCTGCTCAGGAAATAAAATCAAACCTAATGAAAAATAAAACTAATTAGGATATCAAGATAGGAACGCTCCATATAAAACAGATAGAAAGTAAGCAAGAACAAATTTAAAACTAGAACTTTTGTGGGACTGGAGTAGGTGTGGCCAAGAAATGGAACTTGACATGAAGGTTGATAATGAGATTTAAATGTCATCAAAAGTAAGAAGCTCACTTTGTATGTGTTGAGTTTGAGATTATTTCTAATTGGAAGTGTCAAGTTGGAGAGTTGGAAACATTGTTCTGGGAATTGAGTAATGGTCAGAATTTTTTATTCACCAGCACAGATGTGGAGAGAACAGAGAATACATTGTAGGTCCAGTTCTCTCCAACAATCAATCAGCACCAGAGCATTAGTTAATATGAATAAAGTTAGTACATCTTTTTAGACTAAGCAAGGAAGCAAGTATGAACTTTAAGTCTGCACAGAGGGAAGGAAGAATCTGAAGTAAATACAGGAGGGTAGAGGAGAAACCAGACTGTGGATTCTCTCATTCGAAGTGCTTGCTGCCAACTCTCCATGAGTGGTTAGAGAAAAGTATGTATAATTGGAAGTAAACAAAGATGCCATCCCATAAGATTTAGTAGGCTATGATTACAGCATAGAACACCAGACTTCCAAATATGTTCTTAGAAGACTATAAATAAATATAGGTCTTTAAAATAGAAGGGCTAGTAAAATCCTTGAAAGTGTACTAGACATTGAAGGACAGTGATGTAGAAAACAATTCTATGCAGAGACAGTTATTTCTTGATAAAGGAAATTGGTCAGGAAAGAAAGGAAAGAAGAGCGAGAAAAGCCCATGCCGAGTGATAGAGGGACCCGAGCTGGCATTGAAATAGCTGTGACTACACATCTTGTTCCACCCTATCTTATTGGCATTTAAAGATGATATCAAATGCATAAAAATAACATACCGAACCATGTATGACTGAGATGTTTTAAAGATGTCATTATTTAAGGCTGGGGTTTCAAGGATTTAGATTAGCTGTGAGTTTTGAAGAAACATCAAGACTCTGCTCACTACTTAATCTCCCCTTTCTACTAACTTGGGGCTCCATGCCATTTTGCTGATGTAAATACTCACAGTTAAGAATCCTAATAAAATAGACAAGAAATATAGGTCAAATACATACAAAGGATCAATGTTAAGAAGCATTTATGAGGGCTGGAGAGACGGTTCAGCCGTTACAGGCTAGGCTCACAACCAAAACATAAGAAGCATTTATGACACCGAAATGCAGCATCTCATTTCTTTTCCCTAATAAAACTGACATTGGGAAATGATTTTGTTTAGTTGAATCTTAAATACTGAGATAATTTGCTCCCAAGGGTTTCGCATTTTTCATTCCCCTCCCTCATCTTGAGTTTACCTTCTTCCACAAATATTTTTAAGTAGAGGTCCTCAAACCTTAAGCACCTGCAAAATCACCAAGAGGAATCATTAACACATTACTGGCCCAGAGGATGTTTTGAACAGCACGTGGGTGGACTCCAAGACTTGCTCTTATTACTTTTGCAGATACCAGTGATCCAGTTGGTTTGGGCACTGTGAGAACAACTGACTTAAAAGAAACCAATACTTTGTATAGTTACAGCTGCTACTTTCACGATTGTTCTGTCCACTAAATACTTTGTTCGGGAGAATCTTTACATCCATCTCTCAGTGAGGAGACACAGTGTTGGTACAATAATGAACTTGGGCTGAATAAATGAAGTACTTATTTTCATTTTAATCTTAAAATTTTTTATGTAACTATGTGTCTATGTATGTGTGTTTGTACTATGTCTTTGAGTGTGTTCCTGTGTCTGTCATGTCTGTCATAGTGTGTCTGTATGTGTGTGTCAGTGTATGTGTGTGTGTGTGTGTGTGTGTTTGTGTGTGTGTGTTTGTGTGTGTGTGTTTGTATGTGTGTGTGTTTGTGTGTGTGTGTGTGTAGATGTGTGTATCCAAATGTGTATGTGCATGTATATGTGTATATGTGACTATGTTTATGTGTGTGAAAGGGAGACTGTTTATCTCCTCTATCTTAGCATTTCTCCCTCCTTATTCTGAGAGGAAGTGTTACCTATTCTTCTTTTAAACGCCAATTCTCAAACTTGGAGCGTTGGCTTCTTGCACACATTTAAGACATACTCAAGGATGTGTGACACTGAATCCTTTCCACAACTCTGACTTCCCCTCCCATGATTTTCAGGATTCTTTTTCTCTACATTTTTTTTAGTTCTCTAGAAATTAAACTTTATACACTGTATTAGTTACTTTTCTTTCACTATGATAAAACATTATGACCAAGGCAACTTTCTTATAGAAGAAAGTTTATCTGGACTAATGGTTCCAAGGAAGACGAGTTCATCATGGCAGGGAAGCATGACAGCAAGCAATGGAGATGGTGATGGGAGCAGGCATCTGAGCGCTCACATCTTCAAAATGCAAGAAGAAAGCATGACAGGAGATGGAGCATGACTGCAAGCACCCAAAGCGTATCCCCAGTGACATGCTTTATCCAACAAGGCTCCACCTGCAAATGGTTTCACAAATTCTCCAAATCACATCCTCAACTAGGGACCAGGTGTTGAGATACCAGAGCCTATGTGGGACATTTCCCATTCAAGTCCTCACATACATGTCCCCTTTTTGGAACAGTTTTCAAATACTATTTCCTAACACCTTGTTGTGCTTTCCCTGCGCCTTAAATCTCTGGCTGCGTGTATCTCATTTTTGCCTTCAATATGAATCTCCCACTTAAATCCCACCCTCACTTCCCACTGTCAATGAATAAATAACTTCAGATTAAGAGTCATCTGTTCTGTACTATACAAAATATTTTCTTTCGATAACCTTATCTTCATTGGGCGCCTATCCACCCTTGATTACAGTATGCCTCAAACCTAGCAACTTCTCTATAGACACAAAAAATTCTGCACATGCAGTTATCTCCCTCCAGCTGAACTCGTATCAAGTCAGCTCGGGCACTGGTGACAATATGGGATGCTCAAATTAGTGCATAACAAACCATGAGAAACCATTTTTCTAATGCCTGTGTAACCAACACATGTGACCAGAATCTCTGAAATGCCGTTCTATCTTCTTATTACTCTGAAATTTCAAGACACTCCCAACCCATGGAAGTAAATCCTTCTCTATCAGTAATGCTGTCAACTGGTTTTCACTGACATCAGGCCAATCTCACCACATGTCTCAACATGCAGTGATGTTCACGGTTCACAGCAACCCCCGCACTTCTGTTGGTGATGCAACAGCAATGTCATAATCTCTCTGCTCTGTGCAGACCTTGTTTTCAGGCTTCTGAAGCACTGTGGCAAATGGTCTCAAATTGTTGGGAGCATGAAGGCCCTTGCACCCATAGAACTCTGTAGCCGTACGCTCTAATCTTTTACTCTCAATTTAGGGAAGGAGAAAGGAAAGATAGAAATCTTCACCATTTTTACAAGCAGCCTTAAGACAGAAAGAGAGATACGTGGAAATCTTCACAGCTTCTTTTTAGGCTGTCTTAAGTTCAAATCTCTCCAATCTTTGTTCTCACACTAACTAACAACAGCAACCCAACCAACAAACCAGCAACCAAAGCCCACACCGATTCTTGGAGCTTCAGACCTTTTATGCCCTAAGCCAAAAGTTCCCATAAACCAACATGGCACACAATCCCAGAGACAAGATACAGGTCCCAGAACAACTGCACCTAACCAAATTATAGCCACCTGCATCAAACATTCCAAATCCAACTCATAAACAACTCTACCACAGCTGGGGTGGGAACATGAACCTCTAGTTACTAGTCAGTTAAACCAAAAAGCTTTTCCTAACATAAAAATTCCAAGTGTCTCTCTACAGAACTCCAGCAAATCCAGGAATGTTAAGCACCCAGGATTGTTCTTTCAAAGAGAAGGATATATAAACTGTTTTTTTTTTCCAGAAAACAGTAATTAATAGCCTGGTGATCTGCATTATCTGTTGGGCCAGGCCATATCAAGCTCCTACAACCAGGACTGTAAGTGGCTAGTTATCGAAATGACTCTCACAGCCAGAGTCCTCCCAAGACCCCACTCCCAGTACCAAGAGATATGTAATAGTGTAAATGTCTCTTATAACATCAGTCTATCCAGAGGCTCCCCTAAGATCCCACAATTGGGACTAGAGGTGGCTGATAGTCCAAATGATCTCTCCACTATCTTATGACAAAGACCAGACCAGACCCTTCCTTAGGCCCTTAAGCTCGTACAGGTAGCCCATCTTCCTCAGTGTTCCGCATTCTGTGTAAGATGTATGCCAATCTTCTAACTAGACATAGCCATGTATCACATGAGTATCTCATCCTCTTAGAAGAAATGAAATGTACCCTGAGTCAAGTCTCAATGTAATTATGCTTCCTTGGCACCAGGGATTGTTTTACACTAGGAAACGTTTGGGTTTTTTTTGTTGTTGTTGTTTTTTGTTTTTTGTTTTTTTCCCCCAAATTGTACTGTGTTTTAAAGATGCTGACAATACACTGCCTAGCATCAGACTCTTTAGAAGTCTAGATCCAGGTTGATGAAGTCAAGTTGACCTAAGGTTTCATTCTCATCTCTTCATAGTTCATTTTTCACCTGGATACTGGCAGAATCCCCCCTCATCAAATCACTTAAGGAATAAGATAAGCACATGCACACCAGTATTCATCTAATATCTCCAACTCCATCTTAGTTTATGTTTGTTTAAACACTTTGTTCCTCATTCTGTGCAGTATGTGGGTCAATCTCCTAACTATGACATAGCCATGCATCACATGAGTACAAAGGCTGTAATCGCCTTCATCCCTATCAAACCCACAAAAGCAATTTGTACATAACATACACATAGTTTGGGGTGAGGTGGTATTCAGACACCAAACATTAAAAGGAATGGTTCTTAATAAAAAGGAATAATTATATACTACCGTGTCATGTTGGGGAATAGAGAAGAGGTAAGGTGAAAATTAGCATATAGAAGAAAGTAGTTGGCAGAAGGGAAGACAGAATGCCACACTCACCAAGTTCCACAAGTAATAGAGCATGTGCAAAAAAAAAGTACATGCTGTACAAATGACCTCCGAGGATCTCAGAACACTCTCATGGAGGCCAATGAGCTTCCAATCTTGATTCCAACTCTGATCTACTCCTCCCTTGGAAGTGCAGTCTGTCTTAATAAACTGCTTCTAAAGTTGTCCATATCCACCAAATCCTGGTATCTACCTACAACACCTGGAACAGAAGAAACCTATACACAATGTCTGAACTGCGATTGTTACAAACTCTTAAAGTCCATTACTTATCGTACTGGAGATCAAACACAAGCCCTTATCCATACCAGGCAAGCAGTAACCACTAGGGTTTATCTTCAGTCCTTATTACAAAAGACTTTGTCCCATGCACATTTGAAATCAAATTAGCCTACTCAAACCATGATGTGAAACAGCTATCTCTGATTAAAATAAAGAGAACAATTTCTCAACATTGTAGTGGGAAAGTCATCCAGTATTAACCTCTTTTCTTTTTAAGTTTCAGTTGTTTATTAGGCACTGTTCTTTAAATTTGATGTGTACATGCTCCCACTGCAGTGTGACGTCAACAGTGTAATCCTTTAACTCCTCCACGGTTGTACGCTTGGCTACAGGCCACTTCTTCCTGCCAACTTGTCAAGGATCTGAAAAGTAACAAGTGGTAGTCAAAAACTAAGAACACTTATAAGGAAAAGTTTTCCTTTCCAGAAAATAATGACAAATAATCTACAAGACTTGCCATAACTCTTCCTTCTTTATTCCTTCCTTCCTTTATTCCTGGCTTTGAGATGCTTTTGGTTTGCTCAAGTACCAGGCTTGTATTTAGCATAATGTTCCCACTGTCTTGGGAAGCAATGAGAGGAAGTCATCTGTAAACACACACACACAGCCACACTCTAATGTAAGTCTGATTCCTAGGCATCCCAGATCTGGCTATATCAGCAAATTATCTACTCTCATTAAGCTGACCATTTTATCCTCTTTACAAGAGGAATGGAAATCTACCTCACACAGTTACAGTCAGAGATAAAAGAAGTAATCTATGGAAAGCATTTAGCACACAATTACATACAGAGAAAGGGAGAGGGAGAGAGAAATGAAGAATATTCAGGATTTTTTATAAAACAAGAAATGCATCCTTGCAAATTTACAATTATAAAAAATGTGCACAGTTGGGGAGATAATCATAAAGATAGTAATAGAATTATACTTTTGAAAAGAATGAATGGCATATGATAAAAGGGAGAAGAAGAGGCCAAAGGGGAATGACTCTCTATAATTAGGAGCATAGTCTCCTAAAACTTCCATAAATATCATTCTCTGCCTGGACATGAGGGGGTCTGTCTAGCTTCCATGGTCCATATGCCAGATCTGAAAAAAAAGCATCAGATTTGTGGAGATGGAGAGAGAAACTCACAGGAGAGTGTAAGCAGTGATATGCAGAGCAATGTGAAGTACTGGGCCATGAAGAGATTCAGCTGGAACATCTGTGAATTCCCAGATGCTAGCCACATCAGCCAGGATGTTACGTCACACTGTCCTAGCACACTGAGTAACATTTAGAACTGGACAGTCCCTAACGTCCTTTGGTCTTTTCCTCGCCTCATTTTCCCACCGATGGTGAGTTCCTATGTGCTTCTAGAATCTCTGTGCATCATCTGAGCTGCCTTAGTTCATCAAATGATGCACTTGTTCAGAAAGATACATGTGACTGTCCAAATGTTTCAGCCAACATCAAAGAGCGCCAAGCAGGATCCACTTCAACAGATCATAATTTATCCTGGCAGCTGGACAAACAAAAGCAGAGTGACGCATGAACCAGCTTAAGGAAATTGCCAATCCTCCACTGACTGCTCGTTATATTACTCTTAAATGTTTCTAAATAGGTCAGTTAGAATAACATCATGGCCATAGTAAGGCAGAAGAAAATAAATGTCTCTTTAGCAAGTTGAATTCTTCCTCTAAATGCCTTCATGTTGGTCCTTTTATTTAACTGTGATCTGGCTGAGGGTAAAAAACACGGTTGTCATGGTTTTGTAGTGGTCAGCAATTTCAATGATTCACACTTTAACCTGGCCCTGGGACAACTGTGGGTCTTTTCCAGGTGGTTCTTGGCACTGCCTGTGTGACTGTTCATACCATGTATTTTGTCTTGGAGACTGGAAGAATAACAACAATGACCCCGTCACCAAGAGAACCATAGCTTCACTTGGGCATAAGTTCTCAGCCAAATGCCCTGAGATTCTGAGCTTTAGGATGACAAGGAGTTCCCAGGCCTCAGGTCATCCAGCCTTTGTTTCCCCAGTATTCAATGACAAGATAATTCTCAGACAGCTCCCAGATCAGCTGCCTGGCTGAGGCAGGGCCTGATGTCAGTGGTCTCTAATGGGACCTGAGCTACACACTGTTATGTGGTTGGCTTTCCCATCAGGAACAACAAACAACAGAAATTGGTTGATGGCAAGTGACTTCTTGTTGCTTGTACACACTGTTCTACCTATGATGCTTTGGGGAAAAGGAATTTACCAACTTCCATTTTTTGAGGCAAATAAATAGAAAAACAGGAAAAAGCATTTCTCTTTTGATATATTAAGGTGTATATAGTCATTTTATTTTCTTTCTGATGTAGTAAAAACACCTCTAAGAATTATCAATTAAGAAATTGTACTATTAAGTGTTGATTTGTAGTGTATAAAGTTTTCTGTTCTGTATTTTCTTTTGCTAAAATCTTTACTTATGCAAGGGCTGTATATAAACTCTCAGTGCCAAACCCACAGCCACTGTTTATCTATAATAAAGTGGACACTTCCTGATGACCTGCTCTTCATAGACTCTGGGTAAAGTTAATACCATTATTGTCACTGTTCTTATTGATAAGATATTCTTTAATCTACTATAATACAAAACATTTTTAACAATTTACCTTTGAGAACTATCACAGAAATAGCTATCACAACAGGAAATTTCAGCAGTCTTTATAAACTCCCTTATGAATTAGAAACGAACTCTGTCTATCATTATTACAATCATTTCCATCAAGAGACTCTAGTAAAACTAAGGGCACACAAACATTATAGTCATGAATCATGCAGATCCTAGTGAGTGAGACAGGAAAAGTACTAACAAGTTTATGAGAAATGATTTCCAGCAAGTACAAGGACAGCAAGTATAAGGATAACATCATTAAAAGGAAGCATTTAATCTGAATCATGAGATAAATGTAGGCTTTAAACAGAGAAGAGATTGATTCATAGCATAAAGGAGATCAATTCATAGCAGTAAGGATGGAAAAATACTTGTGAAAGCTGAGGATACACTGTATAGAAAGCAAAATGGTGTGATTAAAAGCTAATGCATACAGGGGCAGATAGAGAGTTGAGGCTGAAAGGTAGTATCGGGTACAAATTGTCCTAAGAGTCATGTCCTTTCTACTACATGAGAAGCTAGAGAATTCTTAATTAGGTAAAGGGCACAGCATTTGTGTCCAAGAAAGATAACTACTAGGCAACATAAACGATTGATCGACAGAAGAAGAAGACCTAAGAACATGTTTTAAAGAGATGTTGTAATGGTCTAGATGAGAGATCATGAATTAAGGAAAGAAAGACTAGGTTACAAGGTTATATTTCTATACAAGGTAAAGCAGGAAAGCTGACAGAGCAGGGGTTCTGAAATATATTTGGATCATGTTGAAAGATGTTTGAAAAGGGACAATCATACTTCTCGTAACAGTTACTTTTACAATCTTCTGAAAACAGTATCAGTCAGCTAGTGAGACAAGATCCAGTTCTCAGAGTATTCAAGGAGTGAAGGAAGTAAAAGCAGAAGACGTAGGAGGTTGTTGAGAGATTTATAGCCTATTAAGCTAGTCATGAATTCTTTGGACTTGTCAAGTATATTTTTTTATCTTAAAGAGAAATATTTTTATTGGGAATGTTTATAGTCAAGAAGTACTGTAATACCGTGTGGGGTTGTACAGAAGAAGGTAACTGACAAATTCCATCTAGATGACAGTGAACAGCAGAACAATAATGGTAAGTTGATGTTGTCTTTATGTTGCTAAGAACAAAACTTATTGTATTCTGAGGGGGGAATGAACGACTACTTTCCATTCATCTTAAACAACTGCATGTGAGTACTGCTGCTTATCCTTGAGTGTCTCCGTCTTAACTTCTTTGTGAAAACTATGCTACACAGACATGTTTTTCCAAATTCAGTTTCCATTTCTCTTTGTGATAGACTCCACAAAAGTGCATGCTCAAGAAATGTTAACAAGTAGAAAAAGTAACGGCGAATGCTTCTGAAGGTGTATGCCATCTGTATCTGTGGGTGGCCCGTAAATAATAAGATGGTAATCATATGCAATATATAAAAAGAGGAAAAATAAAATCTAAGACTCAAAGTCAAACCACTCATTTTTTTTAAAAAGCAGTTTCAGAAGAAAGAGGAATCTAAGAGAGGTTAGAATATGGTGCTAAGAAATTGGAATAAATTAATTAATGAAAATTAGTTTGCTATCATAAGATGTTATTGCTTTATATAGAAAAAATTTTAGAAAGTGTTAATTTATATACAATTAGAAGTAAATAAATATGGAAGGTTTGGTGACAGGTGAGAGGGGCATTTCACACACAGAGGTAGCATGACTATGACTCGAAAGGATAGAAAAACATAAAAAGCAGATAGCTTGCCAGTGTTTATTCTAGCTTAGAATGCATGATTAGGGTTTTGCTAGATGAAAAGAGATTGTTGGTGTATAGTGGCAGCATATAGAAAGTTACTGCAGAGGTTATTCGGTTAAAGTGATAGATATGTTACCACGTGTGTTCAGTAGAGTCACGATGTCTTAGTTTCTTCTCTTGCTGTAAGAAAACACCATGGCAAAAGCAACTTAAACTCAGAGAAAGGGCTTATGCTATCTCACAGTTTCAGGGTACTATCCCTCATGGGAGGGAAGTCAAGGAGTCAGAAACTTGAAGCAACTGGTCACATTACATCCACACTCAGAATAAGCAATCACTAGGTGCGTGCGTGCCGGTGTTCAGTTCTCTCTCTCCATTCACTCAGTCCAGATACCACTCGCAATTAAGATGGATCTTTCCATGCCAGTTAACTCAATCAAGAAAATCTCCCACAAGCATGCCCAGAGGCTCATTTCTGAGGCAACTGTAGATTCTGTCAAGTTAACAGTTAACACTAACTATAACACATATTATCCAATGTAAACTCATTTTGGAAATCAACTCTGCTGTGTATAGATTCTAAAGAAAAACCATCACACTAAAAAGAAAGCAGCCTGTAAGTAGAGACAAGTCCACTCAGAGAACCTCTCCCCCAGATTTGGAGTAATAAAATCATTTAAATTATTAATAAAAACTATTCTTGATTTGGAAAAACAAGGAAATATTTTACTCCCCTTCTTACAGCTCTGTTATCGACTGATGTGATCAATCACGTTATACTGCTAAGAAAAGCGAGTAAGGCACATGGTTTATTTTCATTCAGCTCTGACTCTCCTAAAGGGAATCTGTCTAAGAAAAAACAATGAATGGAGTAATCTGTCAACATCTGATCAATCAATCATCTAGGTGTATGTATTTTATTATTATAAAAGGGGTTTTATTAGAATGTCCTACATGAGTGGAGGCTTCACAATCCAACAGTGGTTCTTTGCAAGCTGAAGATCCAGAGAATTGGGGAGTTGCTCGGTCTCAGAAACTGGAAGCCGAAACAATGGTGCAGCTGAGGCTGGAGGCCCAGGTCACCCTGGGGAATGTCTCCCATAGGTCCCTACGGACAGGCTGCAGAAGAGGAGTCTGAGGGTCGAACATAGCGATGGCAGCAGCGGAAGATGCACTCACTCTGAAGGAACAGAGCCTAGCACACTGACAGGCTCCTTTCTCCATCCTTATTACACTCTGGACCACGAGTTATTAGATAAAGCCCACCTGTAGGGTGACTTCCCCACTCAGTTGCTGACCCACATGACAATTGTCTCTGAAATGACCTCACAGCACACATGGAAGCGTTTTTAGTTGAAACCTCTCTTCATTTCTCAATGTAATCAAGGTGACGGATGGTCAAGACTGAGCCTCACAGACAACGTAGTCATACCATAAGCTGACAAAAAAAAATGGAATGGAGAAAAACATCTTCAAGTCATCAGGGAGAAAAGTAGTAAGTAATTAGAAAAGTAAGAATAACAAAGCATAATTTAGACTTAGAAATAATGAAAATATGAAGACAATGAAAAATCAACATTAAAATGGAGAAAAGCGCCACCAATCTCAAATTCTGTACATCATGAAACCATCCTTTAAAAATTAGGTTATGCCAAGCATGGTGACTCGTGCCTGTAACTCACACACTCCCAGAGGATGAGCAGAAGGATTGCCATGAGTTCAAAGCTACCTGGGGTGCACAGTGAGGTTCAGGCTTGCCTGGACCACATAATGAGATCCTGTCTCAAAAGTGAAATAAAGAGGTGGAAATAAATATGTTTCAGAGATAAAACTAGAATAAAACCTAATTGTAGTGTAGTTTCTCCATAAACAATACTTAAAGCAGATCATCAAAATGAAAGAGACCAGTGCCAAAGGAAGCTTGGACCTACAGGAGAGACAAAAAAGGATGGATTCAGCATGGTCCGGGAATCTGAGAATCTGTGACGAATGATAGAAGAATCACAATGTTTTATTTGTAGTTTTTCCTTAAGCTGGGGACATTTATTTTATAAATAGAAAGTAACTAATAAGTTTGATATACAAGTATTTCACAGAGTAAATACAAAACTTTAATTTAGAGATGGGATAGGAGGTTGACATAACTTTATGAAAACTGAGAACAAAGCTGATCAAAATTGATTCTGAAGCCCAAAAATCACTGTTGTAGAGAATCAATAATCCACTTTCTTCATTTTTGAGAAGATGAGACTTGAGGTTTCCAGAATGTAAGAAACCAGGAAAGAATATACAGGTTATATGAATGCCAAAGACCTGAGACATTTTACATAATGGAATTGACCAGATTGATAGTCAAAAGTATATGGGAAAACCCCAGGCTTGCTTCAGAGATCACAGAAATTCTGCCTCCTTGAAACAGATACAAAAGATGCCTTGAATGAGAACAACCTTGCAGAAGTATTCCAAAGAGTTTTTATACTCAAAATCATTCTAAACTTTTACTAAATCCTGAAGTTGTCTGCTCCAGATTGAGTCCTAGGGAATACCAGTATATCTTAACAAACTCATACACATACATAGCAGAGTTACAAATGTAGGTTCAATGCACAGTTCTGTAGAAATATGTCATTTATTATGACAATTATTCTCTATGGTTATCTCATTTGTGAAGCAGGGGAAATCTGCTTACAGAATGATATAGTTTCTGAATCACAATTCATATCTACAAATTTTAAAGTGTTTCAGAACAGTATTTTGAGCCAGACAGTTAATAATAATAATGAGGTGACCAAAGTTCATTTGTAATTAAAACATAGACATGCCTTTAAAAAAATAAAAAAGAATGCTCTGGCTTTTGTTTAGGTGTCAATATAAAGATGTCATTGCTTGGGACCAAGGGCGCATGTTGGATTTAACAGACCCATCAGCAAAATAACTTTCATTATGCACTAATTTACAGAACAACTCACGCTTCACCTTTTGTTTTTCTCTCTCTATTTAAGTGGAAAAATCTCTGCTTAGAACAACACATTTAACCAATAAAAGAGTCTCACGGTGATGTTTTTAGACATAGCTTATCATTTTGATTCTATTTACAGATCATTTGGAAATCCTTTAGAGTTCAACACACAGAGTGCAATACATAGAATGAATATTTTGCTGTGTGACACTGGATAGGGTATGCATACGGCACAGCACCCTATCTCATTCGGGTAACCAGAAGCAAAAGTGCAATACATAAAAACACTCAGTTTCTCTCAACACCCTTCTCTCCTTCATTTTCTAACTAAATCTTAGATGTGGGCACTTGGCCTGGTATTTCCTGCCCTGGAAAATTACTTCATGCCTCCCTTGACTCTTTTGCTATATACACAGATACCAGAAGTCATTTCCCGCTCATGTACTATATTTTTGGAGCAGAATTCTAAACGGTTTAAAACAACACAAACGTTGTAGTCACATGTCTAGGGTTATATTTGGAAGAGACTTGTGATAGTTTATATTGCAAAACGAGAAAAGGTCTTTTCAAGTTAATAGTGCTTCTTAAAAGTATTTATATGCATTACTTTGTACAAAATGTACATTATTACAATGAAGAGAAGCAACATTAACAAAGATGAAATGAGAATGACCAGTGCATAGAAATATGTGATCGATAGGTTAAAAATTCAGATGACTGGGAAGATAAGTATTAAATATTTTTTACTTTGAGGCAGAGAGAAGTTGGCCTTGGTTAAATTTAACCTCAAGCCATAAATACAGTTTGGTTCAGGAAGATGGACATAGACAGGAAGTGGCATGAATACCACTACGGAAGTAACACGGCAAGGAGGGTATAAAAGGAACTAATGCCGTTGTGAAAATCTCTACAAAAGATTTAAATAAGAACGAATAGGAAAGAGACAAATGAATAACTATTAAGTATTGCATAAGTTTATTTTTAGTTAGGTTCAAAATAATTGTGCACTCTTGGGTGAGGGGCTGCCTAGGTCTTGGTGTTTTGTGTTATCTCGGGTGTTGGATTTCTGTGGGGGGTGTTTGATTGCTTATGATCTGCTCCTGAGGAGTTCCGAATCAATAAGAAACACCTGAGCTCAGACGCTCAGGGTTCCACTTCCAGTATAGCGCTAGCCAGGAGGGTGGTTCCCTCTGCTGAGGTATGGCAGAGTTTGCGCCTATGAAAAAGCCTCAGTTTCTTCCTTGCTTAGCCCACACAGTGGCTCAGCTACTACAAATAAGAATAATTTCTCTGTGTATTTCCCTAGGCTAGCAATAACTGTTTTAGGACATCCAGATGAATTGCCAATAAGAAGAATTGGGAAGGTGGAGTTTTAAGTGGATGCCATTGCAGTAATCCATGCACAAAGTCATGGCTTAGCATGGTGGGAGGGAGAATTACTGTGTGAATTGAAAAGACATTTAGAATAAATACTTAATAATGTTTTAATATTGTGGGAATCAAGTTTATTAATCCAAGATGTATCAGAGAAGTTTATGAAGGTAGAAAAAGATTAGTAGTGCTACTGATCAAAATGTCAGAGAATAGGAAGTAATTGGAACATTTTCGTTTAAAGGTAAGATTCATAAATGATGTTCACATAGACTTTTATAGGAGATGATGCGTAGCAGTAGTGGTGAATCAGGGATTCTACTGTTGAGCTGAGCTTTGTTTACCCAGCGCTAGTAAGTGAATAACATTCCCTAGCTCACCTCGAGTTTTACCTTTATCGTTGTAAGGATGGTTAATGTACCAGTTTCAATTTAAGATCTCATTTTAAATGAATATGTCTATTTTTCTTCCACAGTAAGTAGAATTGCCATCTGATACTAGCCATATGACGAATCACGATTCTTATTTTGTACGATAATCTCAATAGTAAAAACGGTCTTTTTTTTTTTTTCAACTGACAAAATAGACACAGGGAACAAAAATAACTCGAAACACATCTAGAATCCTGGAAAAGGTAATAAGAGACTGAAAACAATAATAACCGTTGTCACACATCCACACCCAAGCAATGGTCTGTTCTAGACACCACATCAAATAAAAACAATCTAATTTGAGAATTAGGATAATTTGGAGTATTATTATGTTAATAATATTTAAATTTTTGCTGACTCAAAGTAAAGAATAATACACAATGATACGGTATATTTTTATTATTCTTGTTAGATATTTTCATTGTCAGTTTATTATTAGGCTATGATTGAGATACTTAAATTAAATTAGACACCAAAGCTTTTCTTGGACCACACTGGAAAAAATACCCACTATTTAAAGTAAGTATTGTTATTTTAGTATACAGAATTTTCAAAAAGTAAACTGACTTATCAAAGGTACTATATATGTTACCAGAGGAGAATAGTAAACTTGTATCTCATCTAGCTGTGAACTGTGTGAGCTACAATAACATTTCTGGCAAGATATGCCCACTGGTGCAGTAGTGTCCTGAGTGATGTGGGAATAGCCAACTACTTTCTGCTTGTATTTAAGATCTGTTCCATGAGGTGGAACATACACCTGTAAGTGTTAATGAAATCAATAACTGGTGCCTAGACAGGTCATAGGCCCTGGATGAGAAGCTACTATTACTATTCTGATAAACAGACACAGTATTGCAATGAGTATAATGACTTATTTTGACGTACATAGATCATTGCATATTCCATCCCTCATCAGGGAAGCTTCTTCTTGTAGTAGGTAGCATTTTAACACAGAAATCCCAACTGACCAACATGCAGAGAATTAAGAGATTATGGAAGGCTCAGCCCTAAATGGGATATCTATATCACACCTTTCCCCTTAAGACTCATAAATTTTTGAGGATGTGGTGGTGGAAAGGTTGGAAGAACCAGAGGTGATGAATGACTTCATGGAAATAATGATTTCTGGGCACAACAAGGCAGTTGCACACATAAACTCATATTGATTATCATAGCATGCACAAGCTTGCACAAACACAAGCCAAACAAAATCCAACACAGAGTAGAAGAGGTAGGCATGAAGTCCCACTCCTAGCTAAGGGGACATCAACATTTAGTAGCTGCTAGGAAAGGGAGAGTCATTTTTCCTTAATGGTGTAATACATGGTATATCAACCACGTTCCAGGGCAGGGTTCACACCTAAGAGTATTTGGGAAACTCAGATTGGATACATGGGTTTATAATGAAAGAGAAAGAACATTAAGTTAATTGTTAGGAGGTGGGAATGGGTCTGGGAGGAGTTGGGAGGCAAATATGATCAATGTATCTTGCATGAAATTCTCAAAGAATTAATAAAAATATTATTTTAAAAATTTGCTAGCTAGATTTTTTTAATTTTCCTCTTCAAATCCTTTCTGTTCTCCCTCTAACTATTTCTAATATCCTTCCTCCCCCTCTCTCTGTACCTCTTTCCATCTCTCCTCTCTGTTCTCAGTTGACTTAAGTTCTTCTTCACACTCTGTCCTGACATTGTATTCTGAAAGTGCCTGGGATAAAGGCATACATCCCTGTATTCCACAGCATCAGGGATATGTTCCCAACTAAGAATATTCTCCTCAGTTACATATTTCTTAGTAAAGAATTTAAAATGAATAAGGATAATTTTATATTTCATTAATTCAAAGGTAAAGCAGAAAAGTAAAAACTATATATTTAATTCTGAAATGTTCCCACCATCAAAAAAAATGAGGTTTAATATAGCTAACACAGTGACCAGACCAAAAACAATTTAGATTGAGTGTTGCTTTAGGTTTTACACGTAAATGTGTTAATTTCTTGTTATTTGCTTATGTAATTAAAACTCATGTTTGCTTCTTAAATGTAATCAAGTCTGAATGAGAAATGTGTTTTCCCTCCAAGAAAAAACAATCCATCAAATAAGCTACTTTATGTATTTGATGGCTGTGAAAATGTAACGCTGTGCTGTTTGGAGAAGCTCTCAAAATGCAAGGGCCAACATCAGAAAAAGCATTTCCAAGAGAAAATCAAAGAAAAAATATTCCATAGAAGGCATGGATATCGAAATTCAGAATCTCAGAAAGCTACGTAGAACTTCAAAATAAAAATAAAAACAAATTGAGAGAACTCATGAGAAAAAAAAATGATGAGTTCTTTGATTTTCAGAATGCAGCTTTCTTCAGCTTATAAGCATGACGGCAAATGCACAAAGGATTTATCAAGAAAGACATATGACTCATTCCTTTAACTCGGCCGCTTATCGTACAGGGATCTGCCAAAACATGGGAAAGTTTAACAGCAGATTTGAAAGCTCACAACCAGCATGTTTGAACCCTCACACATCTAATGACAAGATGGGAAAGCTCTCCTAGATCTCAGAATTGTTTCTCTGTGATTTTACCGTGCTTCTCAAGACTTGAAAATTACACTAGGTTTCTATTTGTTTCTAAACTTTGGCTTATAGTCAGAGTTAAGGGCCATGTTAGGTGTAAATCACCAGAGTCTGTGATCCAACAAAAATATTATTCTTGAACTGGGTTTTAGACTAGACCCTTACATGCATCAGCTGTGCCCAGGCAGAGCAGCATAACACATCTGCTCAGAAAAACACTGTTTATATAATTCTATCTCCTAATTTTGAGCTTAAAAACGATTGTGACAATACTGGGGAGAAAGTCTGGGCTTTTCTACTTTGTACTCTAGGGAAGGAATGTTTTGCTTGAAGAAGCAAGCGAATGTATGATTAAATCACAACACCTGAACTCTTAGTTTTAGGTGAGAGAAGTTGAAGCTGTGTGTGTTCCCGGAAACTGGACCTCCGTAGGACTCTCTTGCAATATCGGCTTTTCTCTCTGTGACTGGCCCCTGCCCTGCTGCATTAGCTTTTGTCCAGCCACATCCCCTTTCCAGGATCATCCTCTCAGTAGAATCTGTGGGCCAGATGCTTTGCAGTTACGAGTATTAAACACACCAGAAATCTCACATGCAGTATGGAATGGGTTGCCATGATGATGACTTCCAGTTACCAGCTTTGTCCTTAATCTCAAGGCTCCATATGATTTCTCCACCCCTGTTGGGATCCAGAGTATAGTCCCTGGGTTTATGTATGAAGCATACTGCTACCTGAAAAGTTCATTTGCCTTAAAGAATAAAGAATAGCTTTGAGCCCGTGTTGTTGGTGTTTCTGTCTACTGCCTCTCTAGAAGGCTGGAGTCTACCCCTGTTTTCCTTTCTCTCTATCATCATCGGGATTGCTTGAAGTATTGTGTGCTACCTCTGCAGTCACTGTGAGCTCTGAGATTGAACACCTCACTGCTCTTCTTAGTGTCAGCTTCTTAAATCAGTCAGTTTGTCAGTCTTCCCATGAGTCTGACTTCTTTCCATCATTTCAATGCTTGCTGAGGATTTGGTACAACCTGTCTGTATGTGTGTTAATATGTCTTCCATCTGGTCCCTTGATAGTACTTCATTAAGTTCATGTTGTATGTGTGTGTGTGTGTGTCCGTGTTTGTACATGTTTGTTCATACATATGAAAAAATGTGGGGATATTCACATACATATGTATTCTCACACATGTCAAAAGCCATCTCTCATTTCTCAGGACACTGTCCACCTTAAGTTTTGTTTGATTTAGTTTAACTGTTCTGTTTTGAGACAGGCTCTCTCACTGACAAGGGACTCACCAATTTGGCTAGACTAGGTATTCAGTGAGCACTGGACTCTGCCTGTCTCTGCCTCTCTGTTTTAGAGATCAGATACATGCACCATCGAACCAGGCTTTACTTTTACCATGCATTTTGGGGGTGGGAGTCAAATTCTTGTGTTTGTACAGTAACCATTTTACTGAACAAGCCACATCTCCAACACTGTATCTCTTTTTCACAACTGTATTCAGGGAACACAAACAACTTGTTTTCCATTTCAGCCTCAAATCCAGTCAGCATACCTTGTCTCCAAAACCAAGGAGGGGTGATGAGGAAGAAGAGGACTCCCTCCTGCTCTTGATTGTCATCATGCTGTTTCTCCATCACCCATGGCAATGGCACATAGCATCAGTACTCTCCCAGAAAAATCCACGTGCAATGTGAGGATATTCGGATCCATAAAGGTGTACAGATGGCCATAGAGGCAAGAGCAGAGACAGAAGTAAAGTTAGTTTGTGTATGGAGGCATCAAATAGCGTAAACTTTGCACACCACAGAAAGGGAATGCTCCATGACTTGTCCTCCAAGCAGGACCTTTCCAGATGGCAAGAGGGGACTGTTAATAATTTTGACAAAAGTGATGTGAATTATCCCAATGTAGTATGCGCAGTCAACTTAAAGGTGAGAGAATTATCTAGTCTTCTCTAGCCTAACAACACCAGGGAATGCACTGGTGACTTTCAGAATCTTTTTGCAAGACTTGATGTTCCTTTCAAAAATCCATTTGTGAGGAAGGGGTCAGATCATTTCCTGGCTGCAACCTTTCTCTCCAAAGTTTATCCTTAAATGGCAGGTCTCTTGATAATTACCACTGTTACCAATGTGCCCATTCTACAGTGACAGTACTACTTAGTAATAGCCTAAGACAAGGTCAATGCAGGGAATGTGATTTCTTTCCTTTTGCATATCACAGGACAATTAACCTAAATTGAAAATACTGAAGATGGTGCAGTCAGCAATAGTGAAAAAAAATCTTAAAATCAATATTTCATATTTAGGGGAAAATATGTTTTTGGAAAACTTCTATTTTCTTATTTTAAATACAAATATCTCTAAAGCATACAAAAATACAGATCATTATAAAATAAACTAAAATCAAAAGTATAATGATAAATATTTCCTATGAATTTTATTCGGAATATCTCTTACCCTACCCCTTCTGCCTACACTCTCGCTCCCACACACTTTCCATTTCTTTCTCCCATCTATCCATCTATCTAGCTATCATCTAGCTAGTTATCTCTCCATTCCCAATTTTTTCAAACTCCATATATATATATAAATATATATATATATATATATATATATTACATCATTTTTTTCTCATATCACTAAAATAGCTTTGTAAATGCTATTTTTAATTTCTGGCTAATACGCTATTGTATGGAGATATCATATCTTAATAACTTCGCAATTGTTGAACATATTGATAACAACTTTGGCAAAAGTATGTATTCATATTTCAGAACACTTCTTTATAGTGTTCATATTTCATGTTAATTTAATTTTATTCATATTTGAGATACACTTTAGACCACAAATATGACCTTGACTGTTGAGATTTTATTACATATTTGTCTTTATCAGTAAATATATTTTGTATCTGCTTTTCCTAATTGTTTCACATAGCCTTAACCATTTTTTTTAATTTCAAAGTTTTCATGTTGTTCAACTACATCAACTTCTTTTAACCAGTCTGTTCAAGTAGTACAAAAAAACAGATTTTATTACTAGCAAACTCTGAAGTTTTTATTTTTTGGTATATGATCCTTTTGTATGTATTGTTATAGTCATTATTGTCTCTCTCATTTGTATTATTAGCTCTTCCCCTGTGTCTTCTTTTTCTTCATGTGTTTGAACTGTGTGTGTGCATATATTACCGGATATCTTAAGTCTAGTAGGATAATTTTTCAAAGACAGTTTCAAACTCTATGTACCAATTGATTTTTAAAAAGAGGCCATGAATTTGAAGGAGAATGGGAAGATCTATATGGCTGGACTTAGAAGGAAGAATGGACAGGGAGAAATATCTATCCAATGTCTGTCTCCTAAAAGCAGAAGTCAAGTTTCTTGGATGCAATATGAGCATCCGTCTCAGAGTTACAACCTGCAGTTCTTACTCTCATTTTGTCCCTTCCCCACTGCAGCTCCCTGTGCAGAAAATGACAGAGTGACTTCTTGGCCCCTAAAATGATAACATGAACTAAATATGTTTCAAGGATATATACAATATAATATATATATATATACATTATAATATCAAAATGTCTAATAAAAATTTCTCTCTTTCTATGTGCATTCCTAGATAAGACAGATAGAAAGATAGATGATAGATGATAGATAGATAGATAGATAGATAGATGATAGATAGATAGATGATAGATAGCTATATACATATATGAACTCACATATACACTTGCATACATGCCTACACAAATATATATTCACTGTGTGTGTGTGTGTGCGTGTGTGTGTATGTGTGTGTGTGTAAATGTCTCCAGTGGGAGTCTAGCTACAAATTTATTATTTTATCCAAATTCGGAAGTACCTTTCTGGCTAAGATCTTTCGCAGGGCTTAGTTGAATACAGCATTTCTTGTAAAACTTTAAATGAAGTATGAATAGTAGATTTCCCTTTAAAATATAATTAAATATAATAAAACATCGTGGTCAATGTGTGCTTATCATAAAGGTAGGATTCCTTCAGGATGGCCTCCTGCCGCCCAGTTCTCTGCAGTTAACATCACATTTTATGGCTTTTCCATTCTGTTGTTGGAACAGGTTTGCACACCAATGCTGGCTAGGTGGGTTCTGCGGACTGTGTTCTGTCTGACTCATAGTACAATTTCAGTTTACCATTGACCTCTTTAACTTAGAGCAGATCCCAAGGGCTTTGCTCAAGCTTGGATCTTACTCATTTTTAGAAGTGCCAGGGTCAAGCGTCAGTCATCCAGGAAAACTGATTCTATTAACCTGATAGCTTCTGTAGTAGCTAATTTCACGTGTCAACATACTAAAACTGTCCTGCTTAGTTGTTTCATCAAACACTAACCTAGGGGTTGCCACAGTTGTGTTTTTCAGATGTGGTTATCACTTAAAATCATTTGACTTAAGTAGATTAATCTGGAGAATGTGAGAGGGTAGCAGTCAGTCGCAAGCTTAAGAGTGAAAACTGATGTTGCCCACTCCCCACCAAAAAGTGAATTCTGTCTTACATTTGCACATAGAAATTTGGCCTGGATTTCTTGCCCTAAGGTTTGCAGATTCAAGAGCTGCAAAATCAACTCTTCTGTGATGTTCCATCCTATCAGCTTGATCTATACATATTTGGGTCATTAGGGCAGATACTCCTACGAACCAATTCTTTAAAATCAGCTTCTAAGTATACATACAATATAATTAGCATACACACACACACACACACGTTAAAATATAATGTCAAAATATTTACTGAAATCAATTTAGGGAAGGAAGGACTTATTCAGGCTCCCAGTTTGAGAATGAGGTCTATCACTGAAGGGATAAATGGTGAGAGAGCTTGAGATCACATCGCATCTTCAGTCAGGAAGCAAATAGCGGTAAAACCTGGTGTTAGCTTGCTTTCTCTTTTGGACTAAGTCTAGGACCCAACCTATATATTCACATCCAATTTGTCTCTGTGAATGCCCAAGTAAGCATCACTCTCAGGAACCTCTCCCAATGTCCCCATTCCCACACCATCTGTTTTCATATCTCTCTAATGTGAAGATCTCTATCAGCCACACAACTAACACAGTGTGTACTTCATAATTATTAATGGTCATGTGCCTAGTAGCACAGACTTTGAAATCTACACGATGATAAGTCTCTGGAATCTGAGGTTTCGCACACCGTGGAACATGTCTTGAGTTACATGGAGGGATGAGGGGGATGGAATAGCTCTCTCCTATTCACATGGAAGAATCGCACGTGAGCACAGCATTGACAATATGATGTAGAAGGAAAGGGTGGGCTGCTGTTTTTACAACAGTGCTTCGTTCATAAGCAGACAACTAAAAACTGTACGTTAAACACAAGGATTAAAAGAGCCTACTACTTCCTCGAGACCGTGCAATTTCTGATAGGCTCTCCTAGAGATATTCACCTTAAAAATACAAAATGTGACAAGAGGCATCATCTCAAAGCCTTACTCTTGGAAAGCATGGATGTTCTTAGAGCAGTTACAGGCCATTTACCATCATTTTTGGAGATCTAGGTTTGAGATTCCCATAAAGTTGGCTTTTGCTCTGTTTGCTTTTATGGATGTCATGAGAAACAGTGTTTTCCTGGCATTACTATTGAAAATACTTTTGGCTCAGACTGTGTGGCCTTCTTGCCACAGAGAGTGGGTGGGGGAGGAGGAACAAAAAAGAGAAACTACAGGCTGACAGCAGAATCCTACAGGAGAGTGCATTAGAACAAACTACACACACTGTAATCGGGCTTATCTCAAAGAAAGAGACACGGAGAACTGTCAGAGATTCTTGCTGCTAGAAAATAGAAAAAACAGTGCCTCGGTGGTCTCTGTGTACCGTTCTCGTTAATGTTCTCCACAGCGTCCTGGCAGATAACACATTTACAGGTCTTCCTTGTGTTTAATTAGCAAATAGGACATTTATTTTCAAGTTGGTCCTCTGAGTCCTTCTTACCACTTTCAAAGATGTCAGTGCCCCACAAAGTTTGGTAGAGAAAAGGAAGAAGGATGGAGAAAGCTTTGTCACAAGACACTGTTTGTATTCAATGTGCAGATCAAAACAGATGAATCACACATGCCCTTTCCCTGCTATCAAACATTCTGCCGTGCCTGGGGAGCCAGGCACGACTTCCTGGACCCCTTTGCTCAACTTTTGGAAACTTTTCTTTCTCCTGCAGTGTGTTTTCCCTTGCCCTTGCCTTGTTTGGTAACTTGACAACTATTCTAAGCCAAGAATCCCAAATAGTTTTAAATATTATTTGGTGACAAGTTGTTCCAATTTTGAAAACATGAAGAAACTAAAAGCCAAAGATATAAAAAGATTGTACAGAGAGTTAATATCAGAGTTACAATGGCTATCCTTCTTGGGTACAGTTAAAATGTTCGTCAAAATGTTCATCATAACAAAATATGTGTGCATAAACACGGACATCTAAATATTCATGCATATACATGTATGTATATCAATATTCATATACAAAACATTAACATAACTTATGTATATAGTATATTTATACAGATACAGAGAATACTGTAACCTCACGGAACCAGTGTTGTCTTAACTTTGTTATTTAGTAGTTGTTAAATATGGGCAAGAGATTTAACCTTTTGACCCTAAGATGTTTTAATCTTTATAATTTGAAGAACAATACTCACTAAACTGTAGTTGTGAGGATAAAGTTTAGTAACATCCACAGGTCACCTAGCAGGGAACTAAGCTCATAACAGGAGCTCAACGTCAATCTTGCTGTTGGTTTTGATACAGCTCTCAGACTTAGCCAATCAAATAACTGGAGAGGCGAACCTGGTTAGTGCATCCCAGCTCAGTGCAAGAGGTTTTCTCTTCCTTACCATGGCTTAGGGGTCCTCACTGCAGTGTATTTCAAAGTGAATGATGTTTCACCTGATGGATTACAGAAGAGTAAACACCACTCCATCACCTGATTCATACTCACGCTGTGCCTTGTGTCTCATGTGATCATTGTTTTCAATTTTGCAAGTCATTCACATGATGGAAAGAAAAATGTTCAAGTCCATTCAATTTTCATAATGATTAATTCAATTGCTTTATAGAATTGGCTTTTTCCCCCTCTCCCACTGGACCAATCAATTATGTTAGAATAATACAGTCTGTGAGACTCAATTACACTGAATGTCTATTCTATTTGCTGTCAAAACACAATATTCTTTTATTTAATAAGTACAAAGAGCTATTTTCTCCAGTAGTTCAGTCTTCTGACAACACAGAATCGTGATTTAGATGTCCACAATACAAAATTGATTTCAGCAATAACTAGTGTGGTGACATCACCCAACCATGAGTCCCAGAAAAAAGATTCTGAACTCATCATTGCCTTCCACAATCAGTGCAAATGACAATTAGCATCAACCTCACAGAAACTTGATGGACCTTTTTCAACTAAAGAATCTACTGCATAGAGCAGAAAATATGAAAGTAAATATTTTTGGAGGACAAATTAAAAGTCTTTGTTCAGCTTTTCACATTTAAGAGAGGAACCCATTGGCACGAGTTTTGTTCTGTTTTGTTTTTTTTCATCCTAGACTTGCGGAGCAGTTTGATAAGGACTAGCCCATTAGCAAAGTAAAATACTTAACAAGACAATGGATTTCCCCCGTGCGTGCCACGTATTCTAGACTTCTTTATGGATTTTCCTGACACCTCGTGTTTCACTTATTTGTTGGAGACCCAAAAACTGTCATTGCTTCCAAAGTGACTGATTTTGTTCTAATATCTTCACCTAAAGATCAGGGTATGAGCTCAAGGTCAGTACCTAGAAATCACATGCATTTCAATGGGTTTATTTTTTAGCGGGTGATGGCCAGTGAACACAGACTAAAGCTTTCTTATGAGGTGACATTTTCCCCTTGTTAGCATAGCTTTGCATACTCTGACGGTGGTACTAATTTTCCTACCTTACTGACGTTTTTCTTGGAAGAATAAACTTTCTGAATAGACATAATTAAGCAAGGTGCCAGCATTGTTGCTCTTGTTATTTCAGTGAGAAAATGCTTCCCTTGAAGGGAAATCTTCCCAGGAATGGCAAAAGTAAGAATAATTTAAACTCTCATGATTTTTGGTTTTCTTAACTGAGCACCACTGATAACTTTTCTTTTTTCTTCTATTGTATACAAACCAATTCCCTTCTATGGTAAGTTAACGTATCATTATCCATTTAACATAAAATAGGCTAAATGATTCTCAATGTATAATAAGTAGTGTATTTTTTTATTGGTTACTTGTGATATAACTGTGACAAAATACTTGACCAAAAAAAAAAAAAAAAAAAAGAACCACAATTTATGGAAGAAAAGATCTGATCTGTCTTATAGGAAATGTATTTCATTATGGCTAAGAAGACATGTTAGCAGGAGGGGCAGACTGAATAGTCACTTTGTAACTACACTCAGGAAGGCAAGTGAACAGGAACAGGAAGACGGCCCGACCAAAGAGCCTTAAGTCCCACCCCTAGTGACACCTTCTCCAGCAAGGCTCCACCTCTTAATAGCTCTACCACCTTGCCAAATAGTACTGCCAGTTGGGGCCAAGTGTTCAAACACTCGAAACTTTTAAAGGACATTTCACATTCAAACCACAACACATCCCATGATAAAAGGCCACGGCTACTGCCAAGTATCATTTAATTTAGTGGGCTTGCTCTGAATGCCTGAACCGCTCCTACTTTTGTGATTCAAATATACACTTTGTCCATGTTTAAGCCTAGGAGGAAATCAGGTGGGATTAGAAAACTAGTGTGTGTGAAATTGCAGAAAAATGCTGTGAGATGACTTAGTAGAAGAAACTCACTGCGTACGAGAAAGATTTCTTGTGAAGTTGCTGCTTCACCTGAAACCTGAAATGGGTCTGACACAAGAAGTCTAATGTCTAAATGTTTTGGATCAGTGAAAGTCATCATTACGACACGGCATCATGAAAGAGCCAAAACAGTCTTAGGTCCTGCGAATTCAATAAATAGTCCATGAGCCTAGCAGTCTTTGTGGAGTGCTTTGACCTTGAACAGGAGTGCTGTGTCAAAAGCTGGACATCTACAAGCTTTGATGCCTCTAGATAAAGACAAGCTGTGGTGAAGGAAACCAAACTGAGATGATTCCACAAACTAGAAATCATGAAATCTGTCAGACAAATCACAGACTATCAGGCCTGCGCCCTTCTGGTGGGAAAAGTTCTCCCTCTCTTGAAAATTCACATAGAGGTTATGAGAAAATTTCCGAGGTTCTCTGCAGGGGCCTCTTTTGATGGAAAGACGGAGTGACCTAATTAAGTGACTTTGCGATTCTCTTCCAACCTAAATGAATAAGAATCAGCTTGATCATTTGTTTTCCTGTCTACTAAATATCTAAACCCTCTTTATATACTTGGCAACCTTCTCACTTTGTGAGTCTTGGTAGGAGACAGGCCCTTCTTTCAAGTACAGGAAGTAGAATGCCCAGTTCTTATTTTTATAGCCAGAGGTACCTGCTCTGGATTTTGTTCGGGAACTTAGTGAGGGAAAACGAGAATCCTCTGGAGATCAGGCAGCTCCATAAGACTCAGATGCAGTAAACTGTGGGCCCTGGCGCTAACCACTCATAGCCCCTTTTAGGCTGTGGTGCTGATGGCAGTCCAGTTTCCTTTGTCGCTCACTGTCTCGGTCCTGTGGCTTTCCAAGGTTCTGTTCCTCACGACGTCCTTCCTTTGAGTATATTTGATCCTTAAATTATCCAGATGGAGTTTCTGGTCTATGCAGTAACACAACCTAGCTGGTACCCTTTCGAATGTGTTTTCAACTTAATAGTAAAAATTCACATTTCTGTGAAATAGTGAAGTACAAGAGAGTTCAAGTTCCAGGGTGAATCTCTCATTGTCATGTTCAATTTTCACAAGGGAGTAGCCCAGAGGCCCCATGCCTGATGTCTGGGAATATCAACCAGACCTAGAACATAAATTTGTAACACAGCAGGATGAATGCATGTGACAATACAATTGAAAATGTTTGCAGTCCATCTTTATACCACGGGTTTCATATTGGCAGCCCTGTCCACTCATCCACTCACGAAAAGGTGTTTGCAACCCCCCAAATCGGTACTATTTGCACCTTGGTGGTCACACAGCGTATGTGCAGGACAGGAACGGAAACTCCAAATTACAATCCCTACACGCTGTCATCTGAGATGCCAGCTGTGGCCACAAGCCTTCTCATTTCAGGTCTCCTACTAGAAGTAAGGTCCTCTTGACAACATATTTACTGCTAAGGATTTTCCATGTTTGTGCTTTTTGTTCCTGATTTTGCTGCCTGCTGGTAGCAAGCAGTGCAATCGTGCTATCTGATATCATAAACATAAGAAAGCTCATCTCCTTCCAGAGAAATCATTACCTTTGGTTAAGCTGCATTCAGGCACGAGTTACTATATTGCTGGCAGTGAATTCACTTGTCAATGAATTAATGGTATTTATGAAATGAGGTGTCTCTAAACATAACTGTGCATAAAACAAGGGCATGCTAGGTAAATGGATGAAATGTGACCTAAGATAAGAAGAACCCCGACTCTGTATTTCCTTTGAGAAGCAGTGACTTGCTGGTTACTAACTTAGAGTTCCCACTGATGTTTTAGGGCATAATTATCATGAACAACCTCACTGTAGATGGACAGGCCAATCAGTGGCTATGTGACTGCTTCTTATATCCCTTAAGAGAGGAAGAAATAAGTCCTAATTTTCTTTTCTCAAATCTAGGGAAAGGCTCTCATAGGAACATCTCATTTTGCAAAGTTGGGGATATAATAAGGTATTGCTGACTCCCAGGATAAATGGCACACAGAGAGAACTGGCTTTGAGAATGGTCACATGAGTGATTGTTTCTCCATGGGCAGGAAAGATGTCAGAACCCGGCTGATTTAGTGCTGTCCGGTAGTTATGGGGAAAGGCATGAGGAGAAAGCCTCAGCAAGCAGATGCTAAGTGTGTGCTACAGTTAGACCAGGTGCTGCAGAGCCATAAATAAGAGAAAATAAAGGATAAGAAGACACTGAAGGGAAACCCAGAAGACTGCCGTGTTTCCTGGAGCAGGAATGGTCAGCTTTCCATGTCCATGTAGTAGAGCTCTGTTTTCATTGCAGAAGTAAGGATCACCCCATCCCTTGCAATATCTCGCTTCTGTCCTCTTTATTTTTAAACATAAAGCAGATCATGGAAGGAGCCAGAAAATCCAATTAAGGACATAAAGAAATCAACATATTCATATATCAATAACGTCCTCTCCCGATGAAAGTCGCTAGCCCAGGCAAGAATTCACCAGTTTCTGGTTCTGTTAGTTATCATAAAACATAAGCGAAAGCAGACTTCTTGCAACTAGTATTTTAATTTCTGAATCAAGACTTAATTTGTCATTTAGGGCATCTATAGAATTGCCTGTTCTTTAAGTAATTCATACTTCTGCATGGTTAGTTTTGTAATAGAACCTTTTCAGTGAGCTTATTTCTTGCTGGAGAGCATAGGCAACCTCTGCGAAGAAGCCCTAAAGTATTGTAGATTCCTACAATAAAATAGTGTTTGAGAAGAAAATACAATGCTCTTATAAAAACCCAATGGAAACAGACTTTTATTAAAATGTTAAGTTTACTTTTCATCATTATATCCAAAAGGCAGAAAAAGCTGGCCACAAACCCTACAGCAGAGTTGCTCAAAACTGTGGAGTACTGAATGCTGCCTTTTTACTCCAGCCTTTTGCCATCTTGATGGTTGTTACTCATTCTTCGAATCAGTGGATTAATCAGGCAAGTAATCCTGCATTGCTGAGGATGGTTCTGATTGCAGACTTTCTCCCAATATGCTTTCCACAGTGTCCCTAACTGACTTGTTTTGTACCTATTCTAACATCTGATCCCTGTGTTTTCCTACTCGTCCCTCCCCTTCCAATCTCTTTTGATATCAGTTGGACAAATTGTATCTCTTTTCAACCCTGGTATTTCTTTCTTCTACCTTAAAATTCTCATTTTCCACTTCAATTTCATAGTTCTTCTGTGACCCGCCTTCTTCGGATTGGTCCCTCGGGATTGGATCTTACTCTTTGTCTTGCTTTGGTTATGTTTCTCATCTGATCCTAACACTGTGAAGAAAAAAACACATGGAAAATTTACCTCCCCTGGCCTTTGGCCTATAGGTAAAATCTGGACTTCAAGTGAGAAGGGAATATGCTTCTGTCTAGAGAGGTCCACCACCAACAATGAATGACCAACCAAAACACAATGAATATGAGTAGAGAGAGGTATTTGGCACACGTGACAGGTTCCCATTCTGATTTCCATTAAGACAGCACTTTGTTTTATGCTTTGGATACTTGGGCCAGCAATTACTTGGTGTAGGTTATTAAAGTTCAACATAGAGTATTCAGTACCCAGATGTTCAATTCTAACACTTCCTTTAGTAAAAAGAAACAGGGATTCTTTGAGTAACAGCCAATTCAAGGTCTGTGATAGGAAATGTAAAAGGTTGTCCTTAGAACCGTGTAGTAAAAGAAGGTTAGAACAATGCTCTTAAGTTCTTTGTTGGGTAAAGTTGTAATAATCCAAACAGCAAAATGGAGAAATATATTATTGAGAAAATACTATTGAGATAAAACCCGTGTTTGATATCCACAAGCCCACACTGTTATAAGCAAATGATCTATTAATAAACTTAGAAGAATTCATAATTTGTATAGCTAAATCTGCCACAGAAAAAGGAGAACGTAACATCTCACTAGTTAAGAAGTCATGCACTGATTTCATTCCAAAGAGAACATATAGAAAGGAGAAAAAGGAAAATGATTTTATAAAGAAAGCAACAATAGCTCAGGCATCAATAGTAATATCATATTGAAGGACAGCAAACCATCTAGACAGGATAGGATGAAATGATAATTTTATGTCTATGGGCTTCTTCTCTGAACTGCTAACTCTACTGCAACCTTGGGAAAACAGGCAAAGTCTAATAAAAATGCATTCCTAAAATACCTGATCAATACTTTTAATGTAGTTATTTCCTCCGAACTGAAGCATTCACTACTTGAGGCAGTTGGGAACCTCCTAAGACTCTAAAAGCCATGGAAACTCACAAGACTTAGGAATCTCAGAAAATTACAAGATTCATAATCGCATCACCCACTGGGCAATAAAAGCAACAAATAATTGCTGGAGAGAGGAGACTAGGAGATTCTCTTCTGTGGAGCTGACTCAAGTCAGGCAGGGAGCTTCAAGGATCCAGCTTTCTTCAGTTAGCACCAGAGCTGGAGTAATCTTTCAGGAATGCAATGGCTTTGAGTCACCTGAGCTCCCACAAGTAAGCCCCCTCCCTCACTCATGCTCCTATAAGTAGCCCCCAGGGTCCTGGAACAACAACAATGAAGAATACATTGGGGGACAGAAACAAGTACATCTGAATAACTCATAGATTTTGGTTAGTGATGTACCATAGAGCCATAAGGTTCTGGATAAATGGTATTCTCTATTACCTTTTAATTTTTTTTCTACAAATCTAAAGTGAATCTAATTGTAAACCTAAAAAAAATAATTGCTTTAAAAAATCAGTGAAAAGCAAACAGGATGAAAAGAAAACTAAATGCGTTGTTTTAGAATTTGTCTCTGAGTTGAATTTGAACAACAAAGGAAGCATCCACAACAAAAGCTGCCACACAGGGAGCTCTTCCTGAGAGAGAAGGCTGGAGTACGCCTGCGCGGTCTCCCAGTTCAGACTGGAACACACCTGCATCCTCTCCAGGCTCAGGGCCAACCACACTCTCCTTCCTGGAGAACCTCCAATTACCTCATCCTCATCAGTCAATTTGAGCTTCAATTCCTTTCCAGACCTTTCAGATGACATTAGATCTCCTAATTTTGTCCCTCATGTTTTCTAACCTGCTTCACAACCATGGTACCTTTTCAGGGATCAGTGTTTATTTCTGGAAAGAAAGAATATTATAGTCATTTGTCAAAGGGCAGTAAGTATCACAAAGGTAGAATGTGGACAGAGGGTCCTTGTCACACAAGTATCCATTGTTCATCCATTAAAGTAAAGTCTGGGGTAAGTAAAGGGCTGACCTGCCTTTGTGGAAAGCAAGTGACCTGGTCATAATTCAGGGTTCTGTGTGTAAGATACGGACATCACAATATTAGCAATGCCACGTTTGATTTGATCGCCTGACCACATTTGTGTTTATTTAGCTAAGACATTAGTAATTAAAAATATTTGTAAGACAATTGATTTATCTGCTCTTTGCTGGTCACGGAAGTATTCTAACTTTAACTAAAGCAGCACTTGAATCTATTTGTGGAATGAAGGTGGCGGTGATGGTGATGATACCTATATATTTAGTTGATACGCTGTTCTTGGCTGCCATGTGAAAATCATTTTGTTAACCTTCACAGCAACTTTGTAAGGGCTCCTAGATAATCCAGTGTCAGAACAAGGTCCATGAATGAAGCTGTATGAGATTTCTGAGACCAAGTAAACAAGACAAGTCTTGTAACCTCTGTTCCTCCATAACATGGGCTGTTCTTGGAATGTTCTTTTTATGTGCCTTGCAGGTATAGTGGATAGGAGTGAGTTTACTTCAGAATATAATTACAACTGGCTATTATTAGTTTATAAACTTCTATGGAAAAACATGTTTTTGCCACATGTAGCTGGCCCTTGTGATATTTTACTTATGTGACTCTTCTTAGCCCTTAAATTGTCTGATGCTCTGAATAAAGATAGTTATTGCATGAGACTTTAGTTTACCTCATTTATCAGCTCCATTCTCCCAGGTCGCACTGCCTCTACAGCAGTAAACAATCCAGCACTTATATGCTCTGAGTGCATTGCTTTTGTTCGTTTGTTTGTTTGCTTGCTTGCTTGTTTTTCAAGACAGAGTTTCTCTATTATAACTCTAGTTGTCCTGGAACTCACTCTGTAGACCAGGCTGGCCTCGAACACAGAGATCCACCTGCCTCTGCCTCCTGAGAGCTGAGATTAAAGGCATGCACCACCACCACCTGGATTGCACATTACACTCTTTAGCTCATTTCATTTAATCATTCCCCAATTTTTATGTGGTCAGGACTGCTTTGATTACTGTTCAATAGTATATGATATTGAAGTATAATAACATATAATACTGATCCCCAAGAAAAGCCACATATCTGAGATTTAAAGGAAGACATGAAGGGAGCAAAGAATGGGGACTCTTCTTGTTACAAGTTTCCCAAGTGAACCCACCACTAACTCTCCGTCTTTCTTTTTTATTTTCTGAATTCTTAAGAGTACAAAAAAAAAAAAATACTAAAGCCTCAAAACCAGCCCATGTATCAGGCTCTATTTGATTTAGGTTCTTTTATTTTTATTCCTTTTATTTAAAATAGCTTTTTAAACTCACATAATATATCCTTCGCACAGTTTCCCCACCCTCTCCTCCCAGCTCCTTCCAAACTTCTCTCCCAACAAAATTTATCCCTTCTGTCTCTCATTAAAAAACAAACAGGCTTCTAAGTGATAATA